>OX940982.1:47123947-47582558 GCA_954871275.1 Leptopterna dolabrata | reverse complement strand
CCCCTCGCAATTTGATGGTTTCCTTTTCAAGGTACGTCGAATCGGAAAAATGGAATAAAATTATTACTGACTGTCCGCACAACGACGTATTTGGCACTTTCCGTAGTTACCATGAACCAAAATTAATGAAATTTGGTTTGTACGTAGGTTTCGTTCGGGGTCCAGTTGGTCCACGAGGCTCAGCGTCACTGTCAGTCATCTCTAAGTGGTGAAAGATAGGGGTTGAAATTTTCAGAACGCCGTAGCTCGAAACTTTGGATAGAAGGGTATGTTTTATTTTGCATCATTAAATTTGTCTTGAGCTAAACAATTTTTTGAGACCACCCGGAGCGTTGTACGTTTAGCCGTTCGTTTGCACCGAAAAGCTTCGTCAACATGATCGTGAATCAAACGGTATAAATCCGGCCCGGATATCATCACTAGGGAGCACCTTATAACAATCACGGATGGCTTTATGAAATCAAGTTGTTCTGTGATATTATTTAATTTGAAGAATGCGATGTCTCTTTTTGGTTTTGTTGACATCAACATTGAACATTATGTTTCATGAATTACAGCAACTTATTATTAATTATAGAATCTTGATTCCACTGCATGTTTGTGAAATTGCCCTGCCGGCTCCAGTAGCGATTTAGGGCTTTCCTGGGGGAGCTCGAGGGTATTGTCGCGAGTGATTTAGTTCGTAACAGAAAACAGTGATCTACGCAGAAGGGGCATCTATACAGGTAAATAATAAACCGTTGTTCAGTAATTTGCTGCGTTTTCTTACATGAAACCTGGCAACCAACTCGTTTAAGGCTTAGCGGTAATTGGTTGAGGGCCTGTGCAGGGCCTGTGACTGACTCTGCAGCTACTCGTCACGTAATTACAGACCGAGGTGGACTCATCGCGACACAATAAACGGCAACAAATAAAAATAAATACCCCATAATGAGCGTAATCGGCCACCTTCAAGCTGAATATTCAAAACAGCCGACGGAAAAGGCCAAAAAAAAAAAAAAAAAAAAAAAAGCAGAAGAGCAAGAAGAAGGACTTGGTCCATCCTGGGCACTGTAACGCGGGCTTGATTGACAAAAAACAAAAAGAAAAATTGGCGATAATTACAATGTATGGTTGGGGGGGGGGGGGGTCCCATCCAGCGGACCTGTAATGAATAATAAAAGGACGAGCAGGGACTGGGCATGGAAGGACCTTGGGATACTGCTGGAACAGGTCTGGGCGTCGTCGGTTGAGGTGAGTGTCCTGCTTGCACTGCCCTTGAACTTGATATTCGAGCCTCCCGCTTACAGAAAAAGTCTGCCAATACGAGTAGGCTGTACAGCTTCCTCACTTGAATCACATGAACGTATGGAATAGTTGGGTAGTTCATTTTGATACGGGACCATCTTTTAGCGAATTTTCGAAGAAAAAGAAGCTATTGTTCTCGGTCCAAAATTTTTAAAACTCGAATTTCCGAAAGATTTTTATACCAAAATCCGTTTCAGACCATCCTGAATTCCCTGCCGAAAGACACCAAAAATTATATGTATATATATATATATATTTATATATTTATATATATATTTATATATTTATATATTTATATATGTATGTGTCATTCCAGACGATAACTCTCGAAAGAATTGAGATAAAAAGTTCAAATTTGCACGAAAAATCTGTCTTGGCAATCGACAGGCTAAGTTCGAAGATGGGCAGAATCGGGTCACCCTAAGGGGGAGTTTTGGGGAGTTTTAGGGGGGGGAAATTACCCATAAATTCCCAAAATGAAAAAGTCTGACAAGTGACACCTCATTTTAAAGGTTTTTGTACGCTGAACACGATGGTGAAATCAGAATTGCGATATCTCATTCCGTTCTCAAACTGGAGCACTTTGAAGATGAAGGAACGTGGTTATTTCTTGAGATGTTCTTCCTGGTTCGTCTGCTCTAATCTGATAACGGAATGGGATATCGCAATTCTGACTTCACCATCGTGTTCAGCGTTGGAAAATCTACAAACCGAGGTGTTACTCGGCAAAAAATGGAACAAAAAATTTGTTACCTACGTACCCAATACCTACTCTTCTGGTATTCAAAACATTTTTGATTTCCCCCTCCCCCTCCTTCCACCCCAAATTTTACTTTGCGTAAAACTACTCCTGTTTTAATTTTGTATGGTATCAAGTTGGGAAAACATTGACCGAAAATTAATTTTCAGAAAATTTTAGGCGGAGGAGGAAGATGCCGAAAACTTCGAAAATTCGCTCTTATAGCCATGCTGCATGACTGTGGTTTTTTTTTTTAAATTTGCATTTATTTTAGTCAAACATGTTACAATTTACAAATAACGAAATCGCTTATGCTACTCCCCACTTTAAGCAGAGTTTGAGCTGTGGGGAGGAGTCGTAAAATACTTATTATCTACGTAATAGAAAAAAAGTTACTATTATATTAAATGAAATATCTATACATCAACTTTTTGGAGAGAAAAAGAATGAAAAGAAAATTATATAAAAAATTCGTAATATGAAATATGATGGAAAACAGAAACTACAAAAGAAACAAATAGCACTTCCTTTTATATAAAATAAACATGATTTTAATACTGCATGGTTCATCGACGAGTGAAAATATTTTCCTAACTTCACCTTGAATACAGAGGGTGATGAGATTGCGCGAAAATTATGAGGGAGCGCATTGAAAAGCATCTGCGATCCAACCCGCGTGTACCCTCAACATTTCAGCTCTCTACGACTATTTTTCGCGTAGTTAGAAGCGGTCACATGAAAACGGTCAGCATTTCAGGTTCGCGCACGCGCAGACGAATGAAATTTATATGGAACTATCAAAGTACGAGTATTATTCCCGATCGACCCTCCAAATCTGAACTCATTTCAAGGATATTTAAGGTAGTCATCCCAAATTTTACTGTACAATGAAGAAAGGCGAAAGGTCTGCGCAGAAAAGGGAGTGGGAAAAGGGAATGGGAGGCAGGAAAGAGCTATTATGGACAAGGAAAGGCTTGACCATTATAAGCGAAAAATGGCTAGATCTTCAGCATTTGAAGCAATTTTTTACTTCCGAAAAAGTTGATTATTATATTGGACATACTTAAAGAAATTTTGGCTGTTCATTTATTGTTTCTTTCATGCGCAATAATTGGAATAGCTATTTTTGATGGTTTCCACCAATTTTGGCCCCTCCAAAAACACAAATCAAGTTTTTTTTTTTTTTTTTTTTCAAATTATCTTTGATCACTGACGGTGCCATTTAATTGTCTTGATTCACCCGTTGAAACTGCATCTAGTGTTATTATACCAGCTTATGGTGATTTTAGACAATTTTCCAGGTTTTTGACCCATAAATATTGAATTTTGAGAATTAAAATTTCGTTAGAACCTCAATCCTTCAGTCAGTGGGGAAAATCAACTTCATATTCGGTCTCCTCACCCTAGGCAACACGGAAAACGTTACATCTCATTAGTCCAAGTTAACTGCTGCATTTTTGGAATCTACACACATCTTGAAACGTTGAGGGGGTGTTCCGAAATTGTTTTCGATACCAAAAGGGGGGAGCTCCGGATGTTTTTCTTATCTTTAGCTTCATTTGGAAATATACAATGCATTCATCAGTTGGGGTCCGCTACCATATATTTAAAACCATGATGAGGGTGGACCAGCAGGATCTGAACATCAAAAACGGAGGATTTTATTTTTGTTAATTTTCTTTAAAAATAGGTTGGTACTTACCTAATTTTCTTTAAAAAATTGGTTTAAAATTGTTTGTTTGTTGAAAATTTGTTTCGACTCTTTTTGAAAAGCGCTGCAGACGAGTATAACACGCGAAAGTTACTGCGCTCCAAACACACGGGATTTTCCTGTATGCAAGGCCAGATTGATATCGCTTGCACACGCGTACACCGTACACGTTTTACTCGTTTATAAATAATGATGAATTCATTCAATAACGTCTTCTCGTAATAGTAGGTGATATAATGTGATTCTAGGAATTATCAATTAATTTTTTTCGTTGCATGAAACAAGTTTTGATAATATACGGCGAGCTAATAATAGTTGTTTAATAAGATTTGTTGGGGAGTTCATTGTGTACATAATCAAGGAAGTACTTCATCCTGAATAGGTTAAGAACACGAAATCCCGAACGATGGTTATCTATTGATAGACCATTACCTCTCTATTTTAAACCCATGTTGTTTTGTTTTTACACAGATAGGCGGAAAATTACGTTGTTATTGTACAAATTTCCGCATCGTCAATCCAAACACGTCTCAGAGCGCCGAATACCTTCGTAATGTCAAGGGCGGTTGGATGGAGGCTCACGAAGTCTTTTCAATGCTTCCTTGATTTTCGGGCCTGAGGATAACGCTCGTATAATGGATGGGCACTGTGGCGAGGAGGGGGATCTATTGTGAGGTTCCCGATGGATCGCTGCTGCTCCAGATGAATGGGAGGTTTCGATTTCAAAGGGGTAACGTACCTGTGTTCTCATTACTCGTGGACTTGAAACAACAGCGATAGAAGAGCAGATATTCATTGTACGAACTACAGACTGTTCGTAGGACAATACAGATCATAATGGGGGCAAAAAAATAATTGTGCTCAAATATCTCATGTGCGGTATTCTTTTATCGATATCAATCAACATCGATATAATCGATCTGTATTTCTTTTATTAAGGCTAAATGTCACGATGTTTCGGTGATAATCGCAATAAGACATGGCAGCGCCGGCGGGGCCAAATTTCGTCTACTTCTCATTTGAAAACGGAGCGTGACATTACAATTCGGAAAACGGATTTCCCATCAATGTTCACGTAGAATTCCGGGAAACTGGTTCCAGAAGTGTGCAAAATTTTTTTGCCCACTGTTCCAAGAACAATTTGTTCAAATTTTGAACATTTCCAAAGTGGCACAATAGGCAATTGCATTGAACTACAGAGTATATAAACCCGACGGCTACAGTCAATTTAGAAATATTCTGAAAACGGATTTATATTTTCTAGAGTCCAATGCAAGTGCCTATTAAGCCACTTTTTGAAAATGATCAAAATGTGAACAAACTGTTTTTAGAACAGTGGGTAAAAAAAAATGTGCACACTTCTGGAACCAATTACCCGGAATTCTAGGTGGACGTTGATGAGAAATCCGTTTTCCGAATTGAAATATCTCGCTCCATTCTCAAATGAGAAGTAGAATTAAATTGATTCATTTTGGTGCTGCCACGTGGTGGCGCATTGTGCAACTAAACTCGCTGCATTTAGCTATTTGCCACCATTGTTTTCTAGATTTATGGTCCGTATGGATCTATGGATTAGTCCTTCATTCGGGTTTATTTAATAATTATAGGTATATTTCTCAGGCTTCAGGAAGGTATTCCTCTGTACATGTATTAATGGTTTACAAAAAAAAGATATTTTGTGACCTCATAAACCAGGCAAGTATTTTGTGACATCATAAACCAGGTAAATTAATATTTTGTGACCTCATAAACCAGGTAAGTCTAATCAATTATTTACCGGGCAAAAACTTGGCACTGAAACCGTTCAAGGCCACGAAGCACGAAGATGGTAGTGGTAATTATTATTATTAGGAAGAGGGGGGGGGGGATGGTCTAGGTAACAGTAAATAAGAACCGAATTTCACCCTACCGAACACGATCGTATACGCTGTCCCTGGGGTCCAAATTGGTCCGCAAATTGGTCCAAAACAGCCCATTTTGCGAAAAACCTCAGTACCTACTCTCGAAAATGACTCTGCTATTAATCGATTCCCATGTTTTTCTGGGCGATGAGTTGAATGGAACCACTATCAAAGCCCTGAAACCTAATCCAAAAAGAATACTGTGGGAAATTAGTGATGCGCACTCAATGTTGACACTTTTAATACCTGGATTTTGATTGTCTTTTGAAAATATCAAATATCAGATGTCAAATATCAAATCTTTTGATATCAAATGTCAAATTAAATTTTCAAATGCAGGAAAAATGTTGAAAGTCACTAACTGTACTAGTACTTAATGCCAGCGCTTAGTAGTATGGTCCAGCAATGACTGCAAACTGACATGGCAGAACGCTCATTGACTTCGATGGTATTAGGGTAGCACTCCTTTTTTACTTCCATTATTTGATTATATGGAGAAAAAATGGCATATCCTAATTCCTTAGTCGATTTCCTAAGAATGGTACTTTGATAATGTGGCGTCAATCATGATAGCCAAAGCTTTTTCGGGATTAAAAGAGGGACCTTTAAACTCAAGTCTATTTTCTTTTGGTTTATTATTTTCAATAATGAACCTTTGGAATCGAGCATGAAAAAAAAGTTGTAACTCCACCTCAAAATTTTATGGTTTAAACTTCAAGGTATGCAGAATCCGAAAATGCAATAAAAAAAAGTCTGTCTGTCCGCTACGCCGTAATTCACACTTTCCTTAGTTACCATGAACCAAAATTGATGAAATTCGGTATATAGGTCCCATTTGGGATCTAGTTGGTCCGCGAAGCTCGGCGTTTACTGTCAGTCATCGCTAAGGGGTGAAAAATAGGGGCTGCAATCTCCAGGACGCCGCTTTTACCAAAAAAAAGACAGGGTTTCTACCTAGGAGCCAAGTGCCAGCATACATTTGGCCGGCTGTACGTTTTTAAATATTTCTCGAACTTGGGAGTTTTTTTAGACCACCCGGAGCATTGTACGTCCTGCCGTTCGTTCACAGACTGTGAACTCCCCCAAATTCGAGATAACGGCGTCCTGGAGATTTCAAATCCTATTTTTCACCCCATAAGGATGACTGACATTAACGCCGAGCTTCGAGGACCAACTAGACCCCAAATGGGACCTATAAACCGAATTTCGTCAATTTAGGTTCATGGTAACTAGGAAAAGTGCGAAGTACGGCGTACGGCGGACGGACAGAAATTTTGATGTTGCATTTTCGTATTCTACATACCTTGAAACGGAAACCATCAAATTTGGGGGGGGGGGGGGGTCAAAAAATTTTTGTTCATGCTCGATTCCAAAGGTTTATTATTAAAATAATAAACCAAAAGTTGACACTGGCTTGGGAAAGGTTGAATTTGGTTTGGAAAAGGTTGAATTTGACTTGGAAATGCTATGTATTCTCATGATCGACCTGTCAGGCCGAAATGGGCGGCCCCTCCCGCCAAACTTGTATCCGTACTACCACGAAAAACACGGAAGCATTCTGTGACCGTATCCACACCGGAACTCGTTGCATTGCAGAAATAATTTGCTTAACAGAAATCCACATCGTCGTTCTGACCTGAACCACTTGAAAACTTTCAAAAATAGAAAGCCAACGTCTTCCCATATCAGAGCAGCCGCCCTGTTTCGTGAACAATAACCTGGGCGACTATCCTAATCCATATTTTATCGTGAGTAGGGCATCTCTTTCTTCCATTATTCTCCTTTCCCAATGTGACAGGCCTCGAGAGTTGGGTAACACATCCCCCCCCCCCCTCCCCACGACGAGTGAATTATATTTTCAACTTATGCAAAAGGCTCTCGCTTCGTTTAATGTAATCCACCCGCCATCCAACGCGGACATTTAAAAAGGCTGTCGTACTATTTGTATAAGCTTTATCGAGTGACTCTTCGCTTTGTGGTGGGGCCTTTGGCTTGGGGAGGTTCTTTCCCATCGATATTGCGTTCCTTGATAACAGCCCAAAAGACCATTCTAAAAATCATAATAAAAAAACCAAAAAGATTTCCCACAAATGATAGATTTTCGATGGTGAAGGTCTTCTCTGTTGGCCAGTTATTATGCAAAGTCAGCCCTCATGTTTTTGCATAAGCATCCCAGCAAATTCAATTTATTTATTTATTTATTTATTTATGAACGGGCAAGCCCAATTCGACAATAATAGTTATAGTTTAAACAATAGTTTGTACTTCAACTTAGGATAACACTTGACGTTTTATAGACAGTTAGTTGAATAATAATAAATCAGAGGAGGAAACTAGCGACTTTAATCTTGAGAGGGAGGAGTTAAAAAAATCAAAATTTGGGTGAAGGGACAGAAATAGATTCGCACTGCGTGGTAGACGGTAGAGGGGACGATTTCGCTGATAGTTTGAAGAGGAAAATGGTACGTAGAAGAGGAGGGGTGAATGGGCGGCCACGCGTGGTACTTGGAGATTGATCTTCGAGAGCAATGCGGGGCAGTTGATCGCACCGTTGGTCACCTTGTGCAGCAAAGCGAGATCGGCAGATGTACGACGGGTTTCAAGCGTACTCATTTTACACTGCTCGAGCAGGGAACTGTAGTTGACTCCGCAGATGGGATCCCCAATTTGAAGGCAACATAGCGAAGGAACCTATGCTGGACTCTCTCCAGACGATGCCTGTGCACGTCATACTGGGGTGACCATATGGTAGAAGCATATTCCATAATTGGAAGAACGAGCGCCTTATACAGGGAAACAATCGCCGGGATACTCGTAAACTCTCTTGTGTTCCGCTTAAGGAAACCCAACATACGCATGGCCCCACCCGCAATCGCCTCAATGTGCCCCAAAAAGCAGAGCCGCTCATCACACCAGACACCAAGGTCCTTCATCCGAGTGGAGCGCTGAAGACGGGAGCCACAGAGGTTATACTGGAAGATCGTGGGTTCGGTCAGCCGACGGAAGGTAACCACAGAGCATTTACCAGGATTCAGACAAAGGTGGTTGTTAACGCACCAGGCCTCCAGCCTGCAAATTGCCACCTGCAGGGCCTCACAGTCAGATGGAGTCCTGACGTGGCAGAAGATCTTCAGGTCATCTGCGAACAGCAGACACCCGATACTGGGTTCAAACACCTCTGAGACGCTATTTATCATCAGAAGAAAGCAGAGAGGCCCGGTGTGGCTGCCTTGTGGTATGCCCGAAGTAGCCGGGATAGGCTTTGACAGGCTTCCCCTGGCACGGACAACAAGCTGGCGACCTCGCAAGTAACCATCCACCGCAGAAACGGCCCGTGGACACCCAGGGAACGCAGCAGCGACAATAGGTGGGCATGGGATAACTTGTCAAAGGCCTTGGCAAAGTCAGTCAATTACAGGTTTTCGTCTAATAGTGCCCATTCGTTCCGCCTCACTACGCAATCTGTCGTCTCTGTACCTCATTCACGTCTAAAAAGTACATCACGACACATGTATTACAGTATGCCACTGCTGTTAAGAACTGCACCCTCTACTATAACAAACCCCACTAATTATACTAGAGCAGAGTACAAAAAATTTGTTTTTAGCTGGCTCATATCACAAGGACATCTATTATGCGACAATTTATTCGCGAGTACTTATGTAGTGTAGGGATCTGTGTAGTAGCAATATACTAAGTAGGACGCTACTGATTTAATAATAGAAATAACTATATAATATTAGTCCGCACAATTTGACGGATTATGTAGGTACTCGGGAGTTGACTCCCCCACCCAGCTCGGAACGGTGTTCTTTGGTGTGGGGTAGTTCCAGTTATCAAGTGGACACTGAAGCTTAAATACTTAATTTCTTCTTCATGTATATATAATAATTTCATTTTCATATCATTTCATTTCCCTCTCCTGTACTGGGGATTTTTTCTGCATTTATTTCAGATGTACTGCCTGTAATAATCATCCTAAGATATACCTCTGCGCAAAAAGGGCGAATCTGGATTCTCGCAAAAGGGCGAATCTGTTTTACCGATGGTCAACTTCGCAAGTGCAAAAAGACGAATCTGCAAGTGGTTCACGAGTGGTGAACCATTCGTGGTGCAAGGCGATCAACTCGACTTCATACAGCCATCCGTGATTATAATCAGGTGCTCCCTGGCGATGATTTCCGGGCCGGATTTATACAGTTTGATTTACGATAATGTTGACGAAGCTTTTCGTGCAAACGAACGGCTGGTCCTAAAGTGCTCCGGGTGGTCTCAAAAAATTATTTAGTTCAAGAACAATTTAAAAATTTGAAAAAATTGAACCATATTACTGAAAGTTTTCGAGCTAAGGGCGTTCTGAAAATTTCAACCCCTATTTTTCACCCCTTAGAGATTACTGACAGTAACTCTGAGCTTCGAGGACCAACTAGACCCTAAATGAGACCTACAAACCAAATTTCATTAATTTTGGCCGAAATAAGGCGTACGGACAGACATTTTTTAAAATTCTTTTTCGGATTCTGGATACCTTGAAACGGAAACCATCAAATTTTGAGGGGGGGTTAAAATTTTTGTTTTTCATGCTCGATTCCAAAGGTTCATTATTGAAAATAATGAACCAAAAAACAGTAAAGTCTGAGGACGTCGCTATTATACGCGTTCGAAGTTCATGCGGCGAGTTGCGCAACTCAAACAACGACCCGGGAAAAATCACGTATTGACGCGGTCGGGGATTCTGGTCACGGATCCATAAACAGGCCACAGCCTCGCCCAAGCGGTTCCACGACCCGCCGCCAATCACCTTGGCAATGACCAAGGCCGAACACAGGTTACTTACAGCGATATTTATATCTCAGGGTTCACCAGAGGCGAAGCGAGTGAATCACCGCCGCTCCATAGCGCGGGTCTTTATGGCGGCTGCACCACATATTTTGGAATTGGGCCTCCTAGCAAAAAAACGCTGCAAATCCCTGCACAACGGTTTATTATTTTGTATAGAACACCCTTCCGTTACAGATCACAGCTCTATGTATAGGTAACCCGTCTATATAATATGATATGTACTATTCTATTATATGCATATTATGTAGATCGCAAACCCTCCGTAGGTTAGTACCTAACCCCGTACTCGTTACTAGGTAGGTTCCTACCTAAATCACGAGTTAAATGTTGCTAAAATAATTCTGCCGATGACAAACAGTACCTAACAAAAAGAAACACACATAATGAAGTTCTGAAAAGAAATTGTTGATGAGGAGTGAAAAAAGTTGCAAAAGTACCTACCAACAAACTCCAGCCCCTTCTACGTAGATGGTATAATGAACCGTTGTGTAATAATTTACCGTTGAGTAATGATTTACCGTAGTAATAATTTACCCATCAATAATACTTCAACGGTTGTTCAAGTTTCACTACCTACCAACAACTCCAAAAGAGCCATCATTTTTCAAATGAAATAATATCACAGAACAACCAACTCGACTTCATACTCCGACAATATAATCAGGTGATCCCTACCAATGATTGGCCGTATTCACAAATTCCTATTGTGGGCGCGTCTCTGGTTACGAGATTTGGTTTGAATTGTATACAATTTCATTCACACTGGAGTCGAAAATGCCTGTCGGTGCAAACTTCGGGGCCTTACTGTGAACGAACGGCTGGACGTACGATGCTCCGGATGGTCTTAAAAAACTCGCAAGTTCAAGAACTATTTAAAACCGTAAAAATATTCACGTAAAAAAATGGTATAGGCGTTTTGAAAATGTCAACCCCTATTTTGAACCCCTTAGAGATGACTCACAGTAACGTCGAGCTTCGAGGACCAACTAGACGCCGATCGGAACCTATAACCCGAATTTCATCAATTTTCTTTCATGGTAACTAAGAAAAGTGGCCCGTACGGCGTACGGCGTACGGCGGACAGACAGAAATATTTTTATTGCAGTTTTGGATTCTACATACCTTGAAACGTAAACCATCAAATTTTGAGGGGGGGTAAGAATTTTGGTTTATTATTTTCAATAATGAACCATTGGAATCGAGCATGAAAAAAAAAATTCTTACCCCCCCTCAAAATTTGATGGTTTACGTTTCAAGGTATGTAGAATCCAAAACTGCAATAAAAATATTTCTGTCTGTCCGCCGTACGCCGTACGCCGTACGGGCCACTTTTCTTAGTTACCATGAAAAAAAATTGATGAAATTCGGGTTATAGGTTCCGTTCGGGGTCTAGTTGGTCCTCGAAGCTCGACGTTACTGTGAGTCATCTCTAAGGGGTTCAAAATAGGGGTTGAAATTTTCAAAACGCCTATACTATTTTTTTACGTAAATATTTTTACGGTTTTAAATAGTTCTTGAACTTGTGCGTTTTTTAAGACCATCCGGAGCATCGTACGTCCAGCCGTTCGTTCACAGTAAGGCCCCGAAGTTTGCACCGACAGGCATTTTCGACTCCAGTGTGAATGAAATTGTATACAATTCAAACCAAATCTCGTAACCAGAGACGCGCCCACAATAGGAATTTGTGAATACGGCCAATCATTGGTAGGGATCACCTGATTATATTGGCGGAGTATGAAGTCGAGTTGGTTGTTCTGTGATATTATTTCGCTTGAAAAATGATGGCTCTTTTGGAGTTTGTTGGTAGGTAGTGAAACTTGAACAAACGTTGAAGTATTATTGATGGGTAAATTATTACTACGGTAAATCATTACTCAACGGTAAATTATTACACAACGGTTCATTATACCATCTACGTAGAAGGGGCTGGAGTTTGTTGGTAGGTACTTTTGCAACTTTTTTCACTCCTCATCAACAATTTCTTTTCAGAACTTCATTATGTGTGTTTCTTTTTGTTAGGTACTGTTTGTCATCGGCAGAATTATTCTAGCAACATTTAACTCGTGATTTAGGTAGGTACCTAGTAACGAGTACGGGGTTAGGTACTAACCTACGGAGGGTCTGCGATCTACATAATATGTATAGAATAGTACATATCATATTATATAGAAGGGTTATCTATACATAGAGCTGTGATCTGTAACAGGAGGGTATTCTATACAAAATAATAAACCGTTGTGCAGGGATTTGGAGCGTTTTTTTTTTCATGCTCGATTCCAATGGTTCATTATTGAAAATAATAATAAACCAAAAAACGCTGCAAATCCCTGCACAGCGGTTTATTATTTTGTACAGAATACCCTTCTGTTACAGATCACAGCTCTCTGTATAGATAACCCGTCTATATGATATAATATGTACTAGTCTATACACATTATGTAGATCGCAGACCCTCCGTAGGTTAGTACCTAACCCCGTACTCGTTACTAGGTACCTATCTAAATCACGAGTTAAATGATGAAAATAATTCTGTCGATGACAAACAGTAACTAAAATGGCAAAAAGAAACGCAAATAATGAAGTTCTGAAGGTAAATTTTTGATGTTGAGTGTAATAGACGCCACTTCCGCGTAGATCACTGTTTTCTGTGGTCAGTACCTACCGTCGTGGTCAAGTATAATGAACCGTTGTGTAATAACTTGCCCATCAATAATACTTCAACGGTTGGTCAAGTTGCAAAAGTACCGATCAACAAAATCCCGCCCCTTCTTGGTAGATGAACCGTTGTGCAATAATTTACCGTTATGCAAGAAAAAAAAATACACTCAGTCATCTGAGGGGTTGAAATTAGGGGTTGACATTTTCAGAACGCCTATACCTCTTTTTACGGGAATTTTTTACGGGTTTAAATAGTTCTTGAACTTACGAGTTTTTTAAGACCACCCGGAGCACCGTACGTCCAGCTGTTCGTTCACAGTGAGGCCCCGAAGTTTGCAAAGGCAGGCATTTTCGACACCACAATACCCTTCAATCGAAAGTTTTCGAGCTACGGCGTTCTGAAAATTTCAACCCCTATTTTGAACCCCTTAGAGATGACTGACAGTAACGTCGAGCTTTGAGGACCAACTAGACCACGAACGGAACCTATAACCCGAATTTCATCAATTTTCTTTCATGGTAACTAAGAAAAGTGGCCCGTACGGCGTACGGCGGACAGACAGAAATATTTTTATTGCAGTTTTGGATTCTACACACCTTGAAACGTAAACCATCAAATTTTGAGGGGGGGTAAGAATTTTTTGTTGTTGTTCGATTCCAATGGTTCATTATTGAAAATAATAAACCAAAATGGAAAGAACGAGTTTGGGATCCCACCGCCTCAATTAAATACAAGTCTTTTAAACACACGTTTAATTAAATGGCAAGTACAATCAAGGCGGTCTGGTTGGGCAAGTTTTTCATCGGGGCATCGATTTATTTATTTTTTGGCCCTTTGATGAGTGCCACGAGGCTGGGGGGTCTGCTAGTCAGCAGCACTGCCCCTGTAGACAACAGTTCTGCTGGTTAGCAGCGCTGCCCCTGTCGACAACAGTCTAACTGGGAATGTTGGACCATTTTAATGTCCGGGAAGTATGCACCTACTGCAAAATTACCTACGATTATGTCAAAGGCATAACTGAAACAATAATATCTGGTGCAACGCAGTTCACAGTGAACATAATAATATTACGTGTGTTCGCAGGTCAAAAAACAAAGGTATTGTGCGACTGCAGAAGGAAGAATTCAGTATTTACCCTGACACACTAAACACCAGCGGATACGTCACAGAACCACCAGCTTACCTGCAACAAAATAAAAATGTTGTTACGTATACAAATTGTCGTGAGTCCCTCCCGGGAACACTCCACTACAACCTTAAAGCTCTCACCAATATTCCTATGTAAAAATTACCTTCCGCTAATAAACATCTGAGTGGGGAGACAGGCGACAGAATCCGGGGGACACAACCTGGTGCCCCACTACCAGCTCCCAACAGGGAGCTGGAGGGAGAGGACTCCAAGTCCTATATAACCCTGGATCCTGGAGCTTTAGCTTCATTCGACACTTCCTCTAACCAGCTCTCTCTTCTCTCTCTCCTACCTTCCTCCTCCCAGATGCCTGGTGGAATCCGCCGCTCTGGGAATTTACCTCCTACCTTTTCCTCTTGTCTACATCGGTGGATATCCGCCGCCTAGACAAGCACCTTCCTTCACCTACATCGGTGGATCACCGCCGCCTAGGTGAATTCCCTTCCTCTCGCCTACAT
The DNA here is from genome assembly GCA_954871275.1 of Leptopterna dolabrata. Taxonomy (NCBI): domain Eukaryota; kingdom Metazoa; phylum Arthropoda; class Insecta; order Hemiptera; family Miridae; genus Leptopterna; species Leptopterna dolabrata. Next base: position 47,567,772 of record OX940982.1, on the reverse strand, counting down.
CGGTGGATCACCGCCGCCTAGACGAGATTCCTTCCACTCACCTACATCGGTGGATCACCGCCGCCTAGGTGAACTTCCTTCCTCTCACCTACATCGGTGGATTACCGCCGCCTAGGTGAAATTCCCTCGCTCTTCTCCACCTACTCCTTCACGCCACCGTGATGAAGAATTTAAATTCATCACAGTGGTGAACCCGACGTTCATCCAACCTTCTACCCTTCCTCCCTTCTTACCAACTCATGTGTCGCCCCAGTCAAGTTCGGTGTCCTGCGTTTTAAATTCACATTTAAAATAGTCAGTATAAATTCGCAATTTTTTGGCCCACCCGCATCCGCTCACACAACTCTCAACTCTCCGCCGCATACAAATCCGCTGCCGCAAATTGCGAATTTTAAAATTCAAAACCTCACCCAATTTGAATTTTGTTTACAGACACCTCAACCATGGACCCGAACTCGCCGTCACCGCCGCTCCTCCGGCCATCCCTGCTGCAGCCGCCGACCGCTGCGACATCTGACGCAACCGACAACCCCTTCACCAGCCTCTCGCCGCCCGGCTCTACCGCATCCGCCGCCGCCGCTGCCGCCGCCGCTGCAGCTGCCGCACACGCCGCCGCCGACGTCACGACGGCCTCGGCGTCGTTCCCGCTGTCGCTGCCCCCCTTCTACACGCACGACCCCGCACTCTGGTTCTTCCAGGTCGACGCTGCGTTTTCTGCCGCCAACATCCGCAGCCAGCGTACCCGCTACTCCCGCATCATCTCACTGTTACCGTATGAGATCCTCCTGCAGACGTCGGACATCTCCCCCGACGCCACGGCCGCCTACGACGACCTCCGCGCCCGCCTCATCAGCTTATACCAGCCCTCCAAGATCGCACGTGTCGCAGCGCTGTCCCAACCCCAACATCTCGGCGATTTGAAGCCCTCCCACCTGTACCGTCGCCTACGTCATCAGCTACATGACGTCGTGACGGCCGACATCGCTCGAACGTTCTGGCTGCGAGCCCTCCCCCACCCCATCCAGATGGCGCTCGCCAGCCACCTCGACGGACCGGACGAGCCGCTACTCCGTCTAGCCGACACGGTTTACGACCTCGCCGCGGCCGCCAGCGTCACGGAAGTCGCCGCACCCCGCACCCCCACCCCACGCAGGGACCGATCGCCGTCGCAAGAGCGCCGCCGGCCCCCCTCCCTCCACCGGCGCCGCTCCCTCTCCATCGATCGCCGGCCAGCCCCCTCCTCGGACCACCGACGCCAGCGCTCGGCCGACCGCCGCACCGTCTCCCCCACCCAGCAACGGGGGGGGAGGTCCCCAAACACGACGGCCCCCTCCAACTCCGCGCGCCCCACCAGGACCTACCTCCCGGCGGACCCCCCCCACCGATGTTTCTACCATGTGAACTTCGGTGGGGAGGCCCGCAAATGCCAGCTCCCCTGCTCCTACTCCTCCAAGCAGGGAAACGCGGACGCCCGCCGGTAAATCCGGCGGGCCCCCCTCCTCGCCAACACGGGGGGGACCACCACCAACCCCTCCCCGCCCGCATTCACACCACCACCACCAAACCTCGCTACCCCTCCTACGCCGCCGCCACGGCTGCCAACCTCCCGACCGCATCTGACGTCGCCACAAAACACGCCACCTCTCCATCAACCGTTCCCCCACCCCGGGACGGCCCCTCCAAGCCCGCCTCCAGGGCAGCCAACCTTCCGGCCACCACTAGCACCGCCACTACCGTTCCCCCACCCCGGAACGGCCCCTCCAAGCCCGCCTCCAGGGCAGCCAACCCTCCGGCCACCACTAGCGCCGCCACTACCGTTCCCCCACCCCGGAACGGCCCCTCCAAGCCTGCCTCCAGGGCAGCCAACCCTCCGGCCGCCACTAGCGCCGCCGCTACCGTTCCCCCACCCCGGAACGGCCCCTCCAAGCCCGCCTCCAGGGCAGCCACCCTCCCGGCCGCCACTAGCGCCGCCGCTACCGTTCCCCCACCACGGAACGGCACCTCCTCCGACACCGCCCCCAAGACAACCACCCCTCCGGCCGCCACTCGCGCCGCCGCTACCGTTCCCCCTCCCCGGAACGGCAAAAAAACGCCCCGCGTCTCCTTCGCGGGGGACCAACCACCGCCATCGCATCCGCCCCACACCTCGGACGAACCAAGCCCCCCCCCTCCGACTGAATCCACCACCTCAGCAATTTTACCTCACTCCGCCCCAGCTCACCAACGCCTGTTCCTGAAATGCTCGAAAACGCACGTCCCGTTCCTCGTCGACACAGGGGCGGCGCTCTCCATATTCCCCAATAATATTCTCCGGCGACAGGCGCGTTGTTACCGACAACTCCTCTACGCCGCCAACGGTACCACCATCCCCTCGTACGGGACGTACCGCTCATCAATTCATATGAGCGGGCTCGCGTACGAGTGGGAATTTACCGTGGCGGACGTAGAGAAAGCTATCCTGGGGGCCGACTTCCTCGCATATTTCGGCCTCCAGGTAGACGTCCGTAACGCGCGCCTGCTCGACCCCTCCACCCAGAAACCCATCCCCGGGTTCATTCATGCGGTGGATCGGCCCCCGTCCCAGTTTGAACAACTCCTCCTCCACTACAAACCCCAGCGCCGCCCCTCAGCTCACATCTCACAGACCCAGCACTACATAGAAACCTCTGGCCCCCCAATATCCGCAAAAGCACGACGCCTCCACCCCCTCCAACTCTCACAGGCACGCAAACACTTTGATCTTCTCATCAAGGAAGGCATTATCCGTCCCTCCAAATCCCCGTGGGCTTCTCCACTACATATTGTGCAGAAGCCTAACGGGGATATCCGCCCCTGCGGCGACTACCGCCGCCTCAATGCCCGAACAACCCCAGACCTTTACAACGTCCCGCATCTCCGGGACTTCTCTTCCCACCTCCACAACACAACCATCTTTTCCACACTCGACATCTCTCGTGCCTTCCATCACATTCACATCTACCCCCCTGACGTTCCTAAAACAGCTATCATCACCCCTTTCGGCCTGTTCGAGTATATCAAAATGGGTTTCGGCCTCCGTAACGCTGCCCAAACATGGCAGCGTTACATGGACAACATACTACGAGGTCTACCCTTCGTCTTCTGTTTTTTGGACGACGTACTGATCGCTTCCCGGGACCAAACGGAACACCTCACACACCTGAAACAGGTTCTTGACATCTTCGCCGCCGAGGGCCTCACCATAAACGCTCCGAAATGTGTCCTCGCCCAACCCTCCGTCCGCTGCCTCGGCCACCAGGTTTCGTCCGAAGGAATCAAACCCCTACCGGACAAAGTGCACACCCTCACCGATTTCCCACAACCCAACACTGTCTCAGAACTCCGCCGTTTCCTGGGTATGTTGAACTTTTACCGTAGACACATCAAACACGCAGCACAACACCAACAACCACTCATACACGCTATCCCACAACCGGCAAAGAAAAACGATAAACGCCCCATTTCCTGGACCCCCGCCCTCACAACCGCCTTCCAACAATGCAAACAGGACCTAGTTGACGCCGCTCTATTGGCCCATCCCGATCCCCATGCCCCCCTCTCCATCACCACAGATGCGTCCGACTGGGCCATCGGGGCAGTACTCCACCAACACACCGGCGCCACCCCCCAACCTCTCGGCTTTTTCTCTAAAACTCTGTCCCCCACACAAAAAAATTACTCCACCTTTGACAGAGAACTCCTCGCCATCCACGAAGCCATAAAACACTTCCGTGACTTCGTGGAGGGCAGGCAGTTCTCTGTCATAACCGACCACAAGCCCCTCACCCACGCCCTCCTCCAAAACCGAAAATCAGCCTCCCCCCGTCGCCTCCGGCAACTCGAATTTATCGGACAATTCACGTCCGATATTCGTTATTTGCCGGGGGCCGACAACTGCGTCGCCGACGCGCTCTCCCGCCCCACCCCTGCGCCGGTGGCGGAGTTACTGCCCTTCCCTTCCCCGCAAACCCTCAAAAACCACCAAACTCCTACTTCCGATCCCGCACTTTCCAATCTCATCTCCGCCTCAAAATTGGAGCAGCTGCCTCCCCTCGATCTCTGGTGCGACGTATCGGCCGATACACCGCGCCCGTACGTCCCACCGGAGCTGAGGAGGCAGTTGTTCCTACATTACCACTCCCTCCATCATCCCGGCATTCGGGCGAGCCGGGACCTCATCAAGACGCGGTACTTCTGGCCCCACATGAACACGGATATACGTACCTGGGTTCTTGGGTGCCAGAAGTGCCAGCAATTCAAGGTCTCGGCTCACCCCCATGTACCTCCTCAACCTATCCCCGATTCTCTCCCGTGGGAACACGTCCACTTGGATCTGGTCGGCCCTCTTCCCCCCTCCGAGGGGAAGAGGTATTGCCTCACCATGATCGACCGTGCGACAAATTGGGTAGAGTGTATCCCACTCGCCCACATTACCGCGGACGCCGTCGCCGCGGCCTTCCTCAATCAATGGATCAGCCGCTACGGTTGTCCGCGGACACTCACGGTCGATCAGGGGAGGCAATTTGAATCAGCCCACTTTGCCGACCTGCTCCGTTCCCTCGGGATTCAGAAAATCCGCACCACTCCTTATCACCCCCAATCCAACGGGAAAATAGAGCGGTGGCACTCGGTCCTCAAGCAAGCCATCTCCACATCAGCCACTTCCCCTTCATGGACCAAAACCCTCCCCTACGTTCTACTTAGCCTCCGCACTTCCGCCCGTCCTTCAGACAACACAAGTCCCGCACAACACGCTTTCAGAGACCCCATTCGTTTACCGGCCGACATTTTCCCTCCACACAACACCCCGTCCATTAACAGGGAACCGTTACACACCTCAACACCGACAAACGACACCACTTACCCAAAACGCTTTTACACTTCCACGCATATGTACTTGAAAGAGCCCGGCATGCATAAAACCTTTCAGCCCCTTTATGCCGGGCCCTTTCAAGTCATCCGCACAACACCGACCACCGCGACCCTGCTAATGGACGGGAAACCCCACACCGTCCCTTTCGCCCGCTGCAAGCCCGCCCCTGTTCTCCCTCAACCAACATCCACTATCAGTCTCCCGCCGTCTGTTTGCAATGCAACACCTCTCTCCACCGAATCAGTCTCCCCCGTCGCCGTTTCCGGATTTCGATTCGGATCCGGAAATGGCGGCGATACTCCGGGACGTGTACGTCCCGGACCCGCTCTCCCCCCTACCCCCTTCGCCCGGACCTACTACATCGCTTCTTTTTCTTCCGCAACGGATTTCCGGCCTCCCTCCCCGGCCCCGGCGGTGGAAGTACCCCCAGTGGCGCATACTGCGCGAATTTCGCGCAGCGCAAGCCACCGGGGTACACCCCCCTTACGTCCCGATAGATCCCCTTATAGACCCGCTCCTCCACCAATTTCGTCTCACCCTACTCATGCCACCCCCACCACCCCTTCCAAACATCACTCCCCCCGTCTTCAACGGACCCCCGCCCCCCAAATTTCAACCCCCTCTTGCTCCTCCCCCTTTTTCAATTTTCGACCCCCCAATTTTAAATTCTACCCCACCAACACCCCAACCCACCGACCCCACAACACCCTCTCTTCCCCCATCCCCGCCGGGGATATCCACAATAGTTTCCGCCGGGACGAAAAGGTCCGGGCGCCGCAACAGACGACGGGAGCGTCCCTCGCCCCGCGTCCCGGCGGCCAAGTCCCCCGCCCCGCTCTGAAAAATCACGGCGGGGCCTTGAGATTTCGGGACAGTGTATGTGTTCCATTATCCCACAGACACTGTACCGAACCTCACAGCCCCGCCGTGGCCACTTCGTCGCAGCGGGCATCATTTACACCCAACCACACACTACACCCACCTTTTCACTACACCCACACATTCAATCCGCTTCACCACACACAACCCACACCCAGGGAACGGCGGATCTCGCAACCCCGCTCAATTCTGTCTCCCCTGAAACCGTACCTAAAAACTGTACATACCTGTAAATACCTGTACATACCTGTAAATACTACCTGTAAATACCTTGCACCTGTAAAACTCTAGCTATCTAACATACTATCTAACTATCACTCCTCTTATCATCATCATCAAACTCATCACCTTTGTAAATATTGTCACTTCATCAAATTTTTCATCACACCCTCCTTGTACATATGTTTCCCATCATCAAATTTCGTCTACTTACATCTACTTACATCTACTTACGTCTACTTATATCTACTTATGTCTACTTATGTCTCCTTACGTCTACCTTTTGTCTACTTAGCCCTACTTATGTCTACTTATGTCTACTTATGTCTACTTATCCTACTACTTGTATATCACCCTAGATTTAAGACACCTCCGGTCACTCTTCTGCCTTCAGCACTGCAATTGTTTGTTTCAGCCTTCAGCTCCTGTATCCTTGCGCCTTCAGCTCCCCTTTTTGTTTCCGCGGCCCTCAGCCACTGTAAACTTGAGCCTTCAGCTACCTCAAACATTGGTTCGAACTGGGGGGACCTCTGTCGTGAGTCCCTCCCGGGAACACTCCACTACAACCTTAAAGCTCTCACCAATATTCCTATGTAAAAATTACCTTCCGCTAATAAACATCTGAGTGGGGAGACAGGCGACAGAATCCGGGGGACACAACCTGGTGCCCCACTACCAGCTCCCAACAGGGAGCTGGAGGGAGAGGACTCCAAGTCCTATATAACCCCGGATCCTGGAGCTTTAGCTTCATTCGACACTTCCTCTAACCAGCTCTCTCTTCTCTCTCTCCTACCTTCCTCCTCCCAGATGCCTGGTGGAATCCGCCGCTCTGGGAATTTACCTCCTACCTTTTCCTCTTGTCTACATCGGTGGATATCCGCCGCCTAGACAAGCACCTTCCTTCACCTACATCGGTGGATCACCGCCGCCTAGGTGAATTCCCTTCCTCTCGCCTACATCGGTGGATCACCGCCGCCTAGACGAGATTCCTTCCACTCACCTACATCGGTGGATCACCGCCGCCTAGGTGAACTTCCTTCCTCTCACCTACATCGGTGGATTACCGCCGCCTAGGTGAAATTCCCTCGCTCTTCTCCACCTACTCCTTCACGCCACCGTGATGAAGAATTTAAATTCATCACACAAATATTCATCAAATTCATAGAAATATTGTGGATTTTGAAATAAACAATTCAGCTTACAAGGGCAGGTACCTAATGCAAATTGCCATGAAATTTGCTACAAATATCACACCACGTGAACCACTTCCCAACCACCACAACATTTGGTGCCAGAGGTACAAATTGACAAAGGAAACCTTAGCTCATAATCAGACGAATCTTACAGACGAATTTAGGATGACTCGTGTGCGACCAAACGGGATCCAGATCGCATCTACCCTCAAAAAATACATCTCATCAATAAATTTCGGTTTATTATTCTGTAAATAATACATCTATGTAATTGATCAGCAAAAGTATTTTATAACACCCCCTCAAAAATTTTTCTTTTATGTTTCAAGGTGCGTAGATTCCAAAAATGCGACGTCCGTCCACCGTCCGCCCTACGACGTACGCTGTATGACGTATACCGGCTTCATTTTCGGTCTAAAAAATTCGTCCTTTCGCACACATGCTCCATTTGGGCCCTAGTTGTGTCCCGAAACTTTGTAGCCCGATCGGAATATACCCAGGGTTGTTATGAGTGAAAATTTGTATAAAAACAGGTAGGTACTTTTGGTGTTTTTCGTAACATGTTAGTAACATGAGCTTTTGAGGAATCGTTTTCCATGTTTTTAGAACGAGAATACCGAATATGAAGTCGATTTTGACTAGAGTGGAAAATTAAGGTTCTAACGAAGTTTTAGCCTTAAATTTACGTTATACTTTGGTCTCAATTCGTCGTTCATCCGCACACTGTTTGGGTCCCCATTTGGGAACACATTTGGGTCCTAGCTGTGCTCAGAAACTCGGCAGCCCGATCGGCATACACCCAGGGGTGTTATGGGAGAAAAATGGGTGTAAAAATAGGGGTTTTCGAGGGACGTTTGAGGTTTTAGTTAACATGAGCTTGTTAGGTATCGTTTTCCATTTTTTGTAGGGCGAGAATACCGAATATTATGTTGATTTTGACCGAACAGTGCAGAATTGAGGTTGTAACGAAGGTTAAGCTCCCGAAATTCATTTTGTATGAGTCAAAAGCCTGGGAAATTGTCTGAAACCACCATAAATTTGTATAATAACACTAGAAGTAGTATCAACAGATGGGTCAAGAGAATTAAATCGTACTATCAGTGATCAAAAGTAATATCTGTTTAAGAAAAACCAAGCCTAATTCGTGTTTTGGGGGGCCAAAATTGGTTGAAACCATCAAAAATAGTCATTTCAGTAATTGGACAAGAAAGAGACAATGAATGAACAGCAACATTTGTGTAGGTAAGTCCTTTAGAATAATAAACCCATGTGACAAGGACTTTGCAGCGTTTTTCCGTTTCTAAACATTTTCTCTGCCAGGTCGCCTGACGGTGTTAGTAATTCATCGTCACCGTCATTTGAATCCCAGTTATCCCAATAACCGTTAAATTCGCATTTCCGAGGAAGAATACACCTCTGCTCATCGCATGCAAATCAGGAGCGCTCTCGGGGTATTAACGATGTCAGGGTTAACTGTATCAGTTTATGATGAGCCCCCTACGGGCAAAATGAAAGGTTGGTTTTGAAGGTATGGGGGGGGGGGGGGGGGGAGTGAATTCTAAATGCGTCTCCGATGACTACACACAAGCGATGATCAGAGGAACCGCGTGAAATTATGTTAATTAACCCGTATTCGCGATATAACGACCCCGTTCGGAGGGCGAAGCTGCGCTCGTTCCGCTCGCAAATGGGACGCGTCGACACAGGAGCGACGGGAGTTTTCATTACACGTTGTATCAGACTTCTCGTCAACTTCACGTGCGTTACGAACGTTGGGGAGCGATGTCAAATGAACTAGCGAAAGGGAGTCCGGAATGAAGACAGAACTTCCAAAACCCGTTGTATTTTGGTGTTACCTATCGCAAGGTTTCATTCTTAAAAAACGCTGCAAAGTCCTTGTCACATGGGTTTATTATTCTATTGGACATACCTACAGAAATGTTTGGCTGTCCATTTATTGTTTCTTTCATGTGAAATAATTGACATGGCTATTTTTTATGGTGTCCACCAATCTTGACCCCCAAAAACACGAAATATCTTAATTATCTTTGATCATTGATGGTACCATTTGATTGCCTTCCTCCACCTGTTGATACTACTTCTAGTGTTATTATACAAATTTATGGTGATTTCAGACAATTTCCCATGTTTTTGACTCATTAAAAATGATTTCGGGAGCTTAGCCTTCGTTACCACCTCAATTCTTCACTCATCGGTCAAATTCGACTTCATGTTCGGTCTTCTTGCCCTAAAAAACATGGAAAACGATACCTCACAAGCTCATGTTCACTAAAACCTCAAAAATCACTCGAAAACCCCTATTTACTCATCTTTCTCCCATATCACCCTTGGGTGTATGCCGATCGGGCTGCTGTGTTTCGGAGCACAACTAGGACCCAAATGTGTTCCCAAATGGGGACCCGAACTTTGTACGGAAAAACGACGATTTTATACCAAATTCAACGTAAAATTTAAGGCTGAAAGTTCCTTAGAACCTCAATTTTCCACTCTGGTCAAAATCGACGTCATATTCGGTCTTCTCGTCCCAAAAACATGGAAAACGATACCTCATAAGCCATGTTACTAAAACACAAAAAGTACCTATTTTCGTGCACATTTTCATTTATAACATCCCTGGGTATATTCCGATCGGGCTGCAAAGTTTCCGGACACAACTAGGGCCCAAATGGAGCATGTGTGCGAAAGAACGAATTATTTAGACCGAAAATGAAGCCGGTACACGTGATACGGCGTACGGCGGACGGACATTGCATTTTTGAAATCTACGCACCTTGAAACGTAAAAGAAAATTTTTTGAGGGGGTGTTATTAAAATTGTTTGCTGAGCGATTACATAGGTGTATTATTCACGGAATAATAAACCAAAAGCCTGCCAATCCGAGCAGGCACTATAGCTTCCTCACTTGAATCACATGAACGTATGGAATAGTTGGGTAGGTTCATTTTGATACTGGACCATCTGCGAACCAACCCGAGAGTACCCTCAAAATTTCATCTCTCTACGTCTATTTTTCGCGTAGTTAGAAGCGTTACAAGGAAACGGTCAACATTTCATGATCGCGCATGCGCAGACGAATGAAAGTCATATGCAATTATCAAAGTGTTATTCCTGATCGACCCTCCAAATCTGAACTCATTTCAACGATATTTAAGGTAGTTACGGGCGTTTCAAGTAGTTCATCTTTGCGCATGCGCAGACGGGACAATATCCACGGATTTGAAATTGGACCATCTGCAATCAAACACGCGTGTACCCTCAAAGTTTCAGCACTCTACGACTATTTTTCGCGTAGTCAGAAGCGTTATAAGGAAATGGTCAACATTTCATGTTCACGCATGCGCAGACGAAAATTCAATTACGATTCCAATGAAATTCATTCTGATTTATCAAAATATTATTCCTGATCAACCCTTCAAGTCTGAACTCATTTCAACGATATTTAGGGTTGTTATGGGTGTTTCAAGTATTTCACGTTTACGCATGCGCAGACGAAAGTTACAGTACTTTTCTATGATTTTCGTATGGGACCATCTGTGACCTAACCCGCACCTACCCTCCAAATTTCAGCCCATTTCGACCATTATTTGAGGTAGTTATGGGCGTTACAATAAATTATTAATTAACATAGACAGACACGGAACCAAAAACGCTGCAAATCCCTGCACAGCGGTTTATTATTTTGTACAGAATACCCTTCTGTTACGGATCACAGCTCTCTGTATAGATAACCCAGTCTATATAATATAATATGTACTAGTCTATATATATTATGTAGATCGCAGACCCTCCGCAGGTTGGTACCTAACCCCGTACTTGTTACTAGGTACCTATCTAAATCACGAGTTAAATGTTGCTAAAATAATTCTGTCGATAACAAACAGTAACTAAAACGGCAAAAAGAAATGCAAATAATGAAGTTCCGAAGGGAAATTATTGATGTGGAGTGAAACCGTAGTGTAATAATTTACCTGTATAGGTTAATCTATCTAGGTTCTACGTAGATAGTATAATGAACCATGGTGTAATAATTTACCGTTTTGTAATAATTGGCCCATCAATAATACTTCAACGTTTATTCAAGTTTCACAAGTACCTACTTACTAACAAAATCAAATAGTCCATCACTTATCAAATGAAATAATATCGCAGAACAACCAACTCGACTTCATACAGCCATCCTTGATTATAATCAGGTGCTCCCTAGCGATGATATCAGGGCCGGGTTTATACCGTTTGATTCACGATCGTGTTAACGAAGCTTTTTGGTGCACACGAACGGCTGGATGTACAATGCTCCGGGTGGTCTCAAAAAATTGTTTAGCTCAAGACAAATTTAATAACGTAAAAAAAACCATACCCTTCCATCGAAAGTTTTCGAGCTACGGCGTTCTGAAAATTTCAACCCCTACTTTGAACCCCTTAGAGATGACTGACAGTAACGTCGAGCTTCGAGTACCAACTAGACCCCGAACGGAACCTATAACCCGAATTTCATCAATTTTGTTTCATGGTAACTAAGAAAAGTGGCCAGTACGGCGTACGGCGGACAGACAGAAATTTTTTTATTGCAGTTTTGAATTCTACATACCTTGAAACGTAAACCATCAAATTTTTTTGGTTTATTATTTTCAATAATGAACCATTGGAATCGAGCATGAAAAAAAAAATTCTTACCCCCCCTCAAAATTTGATGGTTTACGTTTCAAGGTATGTAGAATCCAAAACTGCAATAAAAATATTTCTGTCTGTCCGCCGTACGGGCCACTTTTCTTAGTTACCATGAAAAAAAATTGATGAAATTCGGGTTATAGGTTCCGTTCGGGGTCTAGTTGGTCCTCGAAGCTCGACGTTACTGTGAGTCATCTCTAAGGGGTTCAAAATAGGGGTTGAAATTTTCAAAACGCCTATACTATTTTTTTACGTAAATATTTTTACGGTTTTAAATAGTTCTTGAACTTGTGCGTTTTTTAAGACCATCCGGAGCATCGTACGTCCAGCCGTTCGTTCACAGTAAGGCCCCGAAGTTTGCACCGACAGGCATTTTCGACTCCAGTGTGAATGAAATTGTATACAATTCAAACCAAATCTCGTAACCAGAGACGCGCCCACAATAGGAATTTGTGAATACGGCCAATCATTGGTAGGGATCACCTGATTATATTGGCGGAGTATGAAGTCGAGTTGGTTGTTCTGTGATATTATTTCGCTTGAAAAATGATGGCTCTTTTGGAGTTTGTTGGTAGGTAGTGAAACTTGAACAAACGTTGAAGTATTATTGATGGGTAAATTATTACTACGGTAAATCATTACTCAACGGTAAATTATTACACAACGGTTCATTATACCATATACATACGTAGAAGGGGCTGGAGTTTGTTGGTAGGTACTTTTGCAACTTTTTTCACTCCTCATCAACAATTTCTTTTCAGAACTTCATTATGTACGTTTCTTTTTGTTAGGTACTGTTTGTCATCGGCAGAATTATTTTAGCAACATTTAACTCGTGATTTAGGTAGGTACCTAGTAACGAGTACGGGGTTAGGTACTACCCTACGGAGGGTCTGCGATCTACATAATTATGCATAGAATAGTACATATTATATTATATAGACGGGTTATCTATACATAGAGCTGTGATCTGTAACAGAAGGGTATTCTATACAAAATAATAAACCGTTGTGCAGGGATTTGCAGCGTTTTCATGTTCGATTCCAATGGTTCATTATTGAAAATAATAAAACAAAACGTAAAAAACATTCTCTTCCATCTAAAATGTCCGGGATAACGGCGTCCTGGATATTTCAAACCCTATTTTTCACCTCTTAGAGATGACTGACAGTGACACCGAGCTTCGCGGACCAACTAGACCCCAAATGGGACCTATAAACCGAATTTTATTATTTTTGGTTCACGGTAACTAAGAAAAAACAAAACGTACGGCGAGGTGGACGGACAGACATTTTTCAATTATTCCATTTTGGATTCAACTACCTTGAAACGGAGATCATGGAATTTTGAGATTTTTGACATTTGAATGTCTTTACTTTGGCACACAACCGGAAAAATCGACAGTGTTTCAACTTTACCAAAAAACCTAACACGAAAATGTCTGATGATTTTCGCTTACAACCGATTCGCTGCTACGGAACTTTATCTTCGCCATTTTTCATCGAACAAGAATGGTTCACCACTCGTTGGAAAGCTCTTGATTTATCTGACACATCACCACATCTCAAGCGGCCAATTTCCCCCTCCTTACATCCGTGAGAAGCTGACATGAAAATGTCTCCCGTGGTTGCGGACTCGTACGCAAGCTGATTACTTGCATTTCGATAAAGAGGGCTTGGAGCCTTGGAGCCAGTTCCTTGTTCGCTGTTTTAATTCTTGAGATGGCTGTGAGGGGGGGGGGGGGATTTTTTTCTCTTTTTTTTTTAATGCTCGATTCCAAAGGTTCATCACTGAAAATGATAAACCAAAATTTTCTGTCCGTCCGCCGTACTTCGTAAGTACTTTCCTTGGTTACAACGAACGAAAATTAATGAAATTTGGTTTGTGGGTCCCATTTGGGGTCCAGTTGGTCCGCAAAGCTCGGCGTTGCTGTCAGTCATCTCTAAGAGGTCAAAAATGGGGGACTGAAATTTCCAGGGCTCAGTTAATATGTCGAATTTGTTTACTTTTTTTTTTTCTCCATGCCTGATCCAAAGGTTTATTATTGAAAATAATAAATGAAAAACTAGAAAACAACCTTAAACTCAGATGAAATGAATAATGTATACAACCCAAAGGGAGTGATAGGCACAAAATCAAGAATGATGTTATATAAATATAGTAGATAGGTAAAAAATTAGTCATCGGCTCAAGGCAAATGCGCCGTCAGAAGAGGCGATTCCAGAGTTCGACGTTCGACCCCGCTACCCCAAGCGACTCATCCATCGCTGGAACGATGAAAAATCATATTAAATCCTTACAGGCCGTCACCTTACGATGAGATATTCCTATAGATTTTATTATAGCATCTCACAGATAGGAAGGCACCAAAATACTGGGAAAACTCAATAAATTGTATGCAGGTAAAACAAGCTACAATATGATTATGCATAAATATCCTCGGAATGATGAGTTGAGAATATAGAATTGTGTAATTTTTTTTTTTTAAATAATATTATCTTTATTTTTTTAAATATTTATTCCTGTGTGTAAAGTTATAACTTAACAAACTAAACATGCGTACTTTCCCTTTTGAGGATAAACCTCGCGCTAGGGAAAGGGTTGCTCTTTATGGTCTTCAAACAGTAAATATTTTTCCGATAGATTTTGCCGATTTCGTAGGTACTAAACATCTCGAATACCCACAGTAACAAACACAGCGCAGAACGGCACCATAAAATGTGGACAATCAGTAAATTCAACAAATCAGTAATATGTACGTAACAATCACACCAAAACTAACAATAACAATCTAGCCTTAGTTCGTAGAAAAATACATCTTGAGTAGATTCTTAAAATTAGATAAATTATTTCACATTCTTAAGGTAACGCATTAAACAGTTTCACAGCCTGATATTTGTATGAGTTATGTGAAGCCGTAGTGCGTCGAAAAGGGAGTTTCACATGATATTCATCGAATGCTCTAGTTGGATTTGCAACTAGTTCCAAGACACCCCTATTGAACTCCCTGAACACGTATATTAAGGAAACCTTGTCACAGATCTTCCTCAGACTAAGCACTCTGAAGTCGCGGAATAGATCGATCGTGGGGTAATATTTTTCTTTCCTCATAAGTATTTTTATAATGCTCTTTTGGGAAATGTAAAGGGGGTCAAGTATGGTATTATTGGCATATCCCCATGAGACAATGCCGTACGAAATAATTGACTGGACCAGTGCGTTATATAACATTTTCAGATTTTTTAAAGACATAATATTCCTCACTTCAAGACAAATCGGTATATGATTTTCCTAATTTTATTATTCAAAGCTTTAACGTGTTCTTCCCACGACAAGCACTGGTCAAAAATCAATCCCAAATACTTTGTTGAGGCGACCAGCTCAATACGAGGACAAGGACACAATTCATGCTGACTACAGCCCTCCACGTGACAAGGGATGTCACCAATGATCGGCACAGTCGACGAACGCAGCGAAAAAGCCAAAAAATTTGTTTTACTATGATTTAGCTTCAGGCTGCGCTCCCTCAGCCATCTACCTATACATACCATACTGGTTTTTGTTTTCTGGACAGATTCATCCCATGTTGATATGACCGCTTGTAATATGACCGCTCTTGCGCACATTGTAAATATATATCTGAGAAAACTATTGTATATATGTACAAAATCAATTTGGGGACTCTCGGCTAAGCATTGCAAACATTGCTAGACAACACTGGATGCCAGGCTTTCTAGAAGGGTTTTTCACAACAACCTTGAGGTGAACAATTTTTACCACAACAAACTACAGTCAACAATAACACAATACATAGGAGGTAACCAGCTATGGTTATTGTTGTTCTTCTAGAAAAAAAAGAATGTTGGCCACTCACTCAAGTTTCTCGTTTGAACTTCCTAAAGGCAGATCAGTAAACAACTACTTTTAGTATAAATATTTTACCACAGTACTGTTCCTTCCTCCGACTCAAAATTATTTCGTTACCTAGTTCGCTCTTCGACTGCGACTATAACGAGCCGATAACAAGACGATCTCCACCACCTGAAGGAACAAACACTGACAGGCCATCACCAATTAGGTGAAGCTGTTTGTTTTCTGTCCAGTGTAAAGTCGTAGACAGAAGGTATACAGTTTCGGCTTTAGAATAGTTGTTGTTTTGCCCCTGAAACTTTATCGTCAATTGGAAAAGGACTCCCATCCCACAAGAAGCCCTTAGCCTTAATCAAAGTGGAAGGGTAATTACTTATAATAGGTGGCTTAATGGTAAGAAGAAGAAGAAGAAGTTGTTATTTAATTATTATTAACATTGTTCAGTAGAAATAGTGTATTGACACAAAATAGGTATTATAAATAACCTATAACAAGAAGCCCTTAGGCTTAATCAAAGTGGGAGGGTAACCTATTTATAGGTAATCAATCAATCTTATAACCTTACAACCTCTTATAACTTATAAATAGGTTTCTTAATGATCAGATTGATAGATTGAAGTTTTTATTTAAACAATCAGGGTTACATAAGGCCTTAAGGCCCTCTCTTACCGTAACCCTGAGAGGGTTATTACAAGTGTTAATCCTCGATCAGTCGTAACATACGATAAAAAAGCTTCTATACAATGAAACAAAACAAAATCTCTTCTATACACACAGTGTAAGAAGAAGAAGAAAAAATAAAAACACGTTTTATTTAATTATTATTAACACTGTTGAGTACAAATAGTATATTGACACAAAATAGGTATTATATACCTAACCTATAAGAAGAAGCCCTTAGGCTTAATCAAAGTGGGAGGGTAATTGCATGCAAAACGGTGTCTTAGAATAATAAGAAGAAGAAGAAGGAAGAAAGACACATTTTATTCAATGAGAAACAGTGAGGAAAACTGCTCGGTTGTGGTTAAATTTTCTATAGCATGATGTTCCAATTTGAATGAAACCAGGCGAATATGTCTGTGGACTAAGGGGGGGGGGGGGGTATACGGCCTGATTTAGTGAACGAAATATGTAGAAATAATGAAACTAGGCTGATAAGTCGTGGTATTTTTTTATTGAATTGAAATGAATTTTGATTTTTGTTGAATTGTTTTTTCGTTGAGTTGTTTGATTTGTGTTATTTTTGTTGAGTTGTTTGATTTTTGTTGAACTGTTGAGTTTTGTTGATTTTGACTGAACGGAATTTTGATTCAATTCAACCGAACTGAACTGAATTGAATTTTAATTGAATTTAATGTTTGAGTTCGTGCATGATGATGAATTGTTTCATTTTTGTTTTAGTTTGTTCAGTTCAATTGAATTAAATTTTTGATTTGAACTGAACTGAATTGAAAAATTCAACTGAATTGAATTGAATGTTTAATTTTGTTGAATTGTTGAGTTTGATTGAATAGAATTTTGATTCAATTCCATTGAATTGAACTGAATTGAATTTTGATTGAATCGAATTTGAGATTTAATTGAATTTTGATGAATGTGAAAAACATGACCGGGATGACTGGCAAATGTCAAAACTCGGACCACCAATATGAGGGGATTGAAGGTTGGGGGAATTGTGGTTTCCCAAATCAATTAAGTCTCCTCTAGTCGTACTGAGATTGGGTGACGGGGATGGAAGGATGATTCAATTTGTGTAGAATTAGCTGGATAATCAGCAGTATTGTGACGTTAGAGTCCACTGAAACTTCGAAAAGAGTGAAGAGAGAAAACAGTTGAATGTTCGATTTGTGACCTAATGTACAATAAATAACACATAGCAACCTACACATTTCTACAAGTTCTACAAGTTTCCTACCAACGCACAAGCCACTGAACTACCTAGTTTTCAATAATTTTCTTATCATTTCAACGAAGCCCTCTCACACTGTAAAATATTTAGTTTCAAAGACTTGTTCTTTACCAAGGGCTTTCATTACCGCACCTTTCACCTGGGTTGCAACGCCATTTTCCTGTCTCTGGGATTATACCCACGACGCGATGGCAAAAACTACTACGTTTCTCTGACCCAAGAAAATCCCTTGTACTTCGTAACCGACACGATATTTGGGTGAACCCCCTCTGCACAAGAGGGTACTAAAAACGTTTTCAGCCCCATAAAGGAAATAGTTGTTTTCCACGAGTGAGAACTACTTCAAGTGGAATTAATAATAATTAAAGAGCGTTTTCGTTGATCCCTTAACGTGAGAGGTGAGAATTAATTATCAAGGAATTAGGTATTTTGCGGGGCGCGATGGTAAGTTTATAATAATTTTATTCAATTTGCTCGACTTTAAAAGAGGGTATTGCAAAGTGAAGTAGTAAGTGGTATTGCAAAGTGGGTGTTGGAGCAAAGTGGTAAACGTTGCTAAAGTAATTTTGGTCACTTCATGCAGACTAGGGCAAAGAAAACAAATAAGCACGGGTTTCACAGGCAGAACCTATAATAACCAAGTACAATAACGAGCGAAAAACAGCGCGATACAAATGAAATTGGTAGTTACCTTCTTATATGCTGCACACTAACCGCAATTTATCCTATTTTCCCATTAAGAATTTTAATTCTCAAACGTCAGTCCCAAATTAAAATCACACAGCATGATCAGGCGTTACCCGGTTGACTCCTAGCGGATTAGAACGGGGAGGGCGCGATCAAGGAGCAGTCCCGGTTGACTCCTGGAGGCCCTGAGCCAGAGAAATTTTGAAATGCCTGCTGACCAGGTTGACTCCTGGGAAAATGACTCTCCTGAGCCTATAGTTAAAAACCATCAGTTACATGTACTATTGTTATCGTCTAGAAACGAATTGATAGAAAAATTTATAGAATCTGCTTTTTATGACAACGTTAGAAACTTGTATTATTATTATTTAATAATTATAATAATAATTATTATAACAGCTTTCCAAAATGTATCCTACTATGGGCGAGTAAATCAGCCGATTTCAGTCTCACCACCAACGCCTGCGAGTCCTTCAATTCGTGGTATAATAAAAGCTTTCACCACCACCATCCAAACATCTATCTCACAACGGAAGCCCTCCTGAACATCCAAAGCGAAACTTACACGAAAATTAATTCCTGTGACCGTGGTGAGACACACCAGCCAAAGCCTGACGTACTCCGACGCCAAAAGTGGATACTAAATTACATCGAAAGGCAAACACAAGAGTGGTATCCCTTGTACAAATTCGTCAAGAGGTTATCAACCAAAATACGGCCACACTTGGACGGTGAGGACGATGAGGAGGGGCAACCACATTAGGGGATTTCGCTTAATTTATTCATTTATTTATTTTTACATTTATTTGCTTTTACGTTTATTTATTTATTTCTCATGACGATCTGTTGTTTCAACAGACATGAATTAGGTTAGTTTTCATTGACGAAGTGTTTTACAACATCACAAATTGTTAACCACACCTGCATGTTGTTGTGCAGACAGTCCTAAGTCTGTGAAATGGGAAGGAAAATTTGTGGAAAACTGTCGTGCTCACCCACTGTGGCCATGGGGAGTCAAACGGGTCATGATTTCGGTCTGGATCCCCCCGGGAGTCAACCGGGCCACCCTTCCACTAGGGTCTAGGGAGTCAAACGGGAATATCAGTTTCGCTCCCTCGGGAGTCAACAGGGCCAAAAGGCGTCCCTCGGGGAGTCAACTGGGAAACTTCCGCATGATCATCTAGCGAAAAAAATTTCGAAGTAAAGTACAAAGCACGACCCCTCTCCAAGCTCCCCTAGCAGAATCGCCCTCCAATTTTTCATGAGTAAATGGCCCGATACGGTGGGTAGTTTGGGTGTAGCTTCTAGATGTTCCAACAAAATTGATCAAAATCTAGGTTATAGGTTCCGTTCGGGGTCTAGTTGGTCCTCGAAGCTCGACGTTACTGTCAGTCATCTCTAAGCGGTGAAAAATAGGGGTTGACATTTTCAGAACGCCGTAGCTCGAAAACTTTCGATAGAAGGGTATGGTTTTTTAACGTTATTAAATTTTTCCTGAGCTAAACAATTTTTTGAGACCACCTGGAGCGTTGTACGTCCAGCCGTTCGCGCGCACCAAAAAGCTTCGTAAACACGATCGTGAATCAAACGGTATAAATCCGGCCCGGATATCATCACTAGGGAGAACCTGATTATAATCAAGAATGGCTGTATGAAGTGGAGTTGGTTGTTGTGCGATATTGTTTCATTTGACAAGTGATGGACTATTGGATTTAGTTGGTAGGTACTTATGAAACTTGAACAAACGTTGAAGTATTATTGATGGGTAAATTATTATACAATGGTAAATTATTACACAACGGTAAATTATTACACAACGGTTCATCTACCAAGAAGGGGCTGGATTTTGTTGATCGGTACTTTTGTAACTTGAACAAACGTTGGAGTATTGTTGATGGGTAAATTATTACACAATGGTAAATTATTAGGTACACAACGACAAATTATTACACAGCGGCAAATTATTACACAACGGTAAATTATTACATAACGGTAAATTATTTCACAACGGTAAATTATTACACAACGGTTCATCAACCAAGAAGGGGCTGGATTTTGTTGATCGGACTTGGATAACCGTTGAAGTATTATTGATGGGCAAGTTATTACACAACGGTTCATTATACTTGACCACGAAGGTAGGTATTGACCACAGAAAACAGTGATCTACGCAGAAGGGGCATCCATTTCACTCCATATCAACAATTTTCCTTCAGAACTTCATTATTTGCGTTTCTTTTTGCCGTTCTAGTTACTGTTTGTCATCGACATAATTATTTAAGCAACATTCAACTCGTGATTTGGTAGGTACCTAGTAACGAGTACGGGGTTAGGTACTAACTTACGGAGGATCTGCGATCCACATAATATCTACAGAGTAGCAGGTACATATTATATTATATAGACTGGGTTATCTATACAGAGAGCTGTGATCCGTAACAGAAGGGTATTCTTTACAAAATAATAAACCGTTGTGCACGGATTTGCAGCGATTTTTTTTTCAACTACTTGTTATGGTTCATGAATAACAACAAATAATTAATTATAGAATTCTCCAATCCACCGCATATTTATGAAACTGCCCGGCCGTCTCCAGTCGTCGATTTAGGGCTTTCCTGGAGGAAGCACGAGGGTTGGTGTTGGCCACAGAAAAGTGACCTACGCAGGAGGGAATCCATTTAGCAAAATAATTAGCTGTTTCGTAATAATTTTTTAGCGTTTATATCTGTATCTGTTTGTGGTCACACTCCTCCGATACGGCTCGACCGATTTTATGAGATTTTGTATGTATATTTGGTAGGTATGAGAAGAGGTTGTAAAGAATATTTCATACCGCTAGGCGATCCTCCCATTTTTTGGTCGCGATTTCAGTATTTCATACCTACTACTAAAAACCGTTGTTCGTATTTCATCAGAACGAAATTGTCAGGTGACCTGGGTCACCTGATCCAGGTGTTTCATGACTGTAAAAAGGTTGGTAAAATACTAAAAGAACAAATCTATTTGAGTGTATTACAGTGAACAATGTAAAAAGGTTGGTAAAATACAAAAATAACAAATCTATTTGTGTGTATTACAGTGAACAATGTAAAAAGGTTGGTAAAATACAAAAATAACAAATCTATTTGTGCGTATTACAGTGAACAATGCGAACGAATAAATGCAGCAAACATGCGAAATAGTAGAGCAGACAGAACAGAAGAACAAGTCCGACAAGATAACGAAAATGTGCGTGTGAGCATGTCGCAATTGCGTGCATCTCAATCACAAGAGGCACGAGCTGAACGAAATCAACAAAGACAGTAAGTTGGCAAGGAGACAAGCGCGCCGGTTCGTACTTAACACACGCAGAACATATGACCGACAACGCCAACAAGTACATCGAGCATTTACATCTGCTTCGTTCCTTCGTCTCGCATTCTGATACTGAATATTCCGCTTATCCGAAAGTGCTGATTGGTGCTATGGACAAAGAATGTCCCCACTGCCATGCGCTCAAATTCAAACATGAGTCAGCCGGGTTGTCTTGCGCATCAGGGAAAGTGCAACTACCACAAATTGAGACACCACCAGAACCACAGAAAGGCTACTAATTAGATTGGCATTCGTAATTAAAATCAATAAATCGCAAGGCCAAACGGTGTCTGTTTGCGGCTTAGATTTGGGCACACCGTGTTTTGCACACGGACAATTATTATACTACGTGGCATGTGCTCGCATGGGCAAACCATCGAGCTTATTTGTGTTGGCTAAAGACGGACTGACAAAAAATATCGTACACTCAAGTGCTCTTCTAAATTAATATTGATTTTCTTAATTCATTTTCCTACTTTAGGATAAAAAATATGTTACTTTTATTTTCCTTACATCTTACTTTTAAGACATCAAACAATGAATATGTCCGTTACGTTAATGAAATACATTGAATTGAGAAAATGAATGGTTAGTGTTTTTTTTCAACATGGAACATGTTTTTACGGGAGTAAACCAGGCTGGAGAGTGTCCCGTCGGCGTCCGCGTAAACACTCGGCCCCCTCCCCGTCACCCGCACAGTTCTCCCTCTACCCCACTCCTACCAACCAACTCACCTCCTCTCCTACCACACGTTCGCCGAGGAGAGCAGGGCCAGACCCCACTCCGCCGACAACAGCCGAGGGGGTTCTACCTACCCGAAAAACGCCTGAAGCAGCTGACGACGTGTATTACATTACACTGCGTTAGGCTGGTCTGAGGAAAAATGAAAATGTCCACTAACGTTTGCCGTTTCAGACATCGAGGAACATATTTGGTTCGGTGTCTGTCTGTGGTAATTCCTTGCAACACCCATAACTACCCGCAATAAAGGTCGAAGTGGGCTGAAATTTTTAGGGTACACGCGGGTTGGATCGGAGATGGTCCCGTTTCAAAATCATGAAAATCGTTTAGTCTGCGCATGCGCAAACGTGAAATACTTGGAGTGCCCATAACTACCTCAATTATCGTTGAAATAAGTTCACATTTGGAGGGTCGATCAGTATAATACTTTGATGGTTCTATTATGAACTTCATTGGAATCTTACTGTAATTCCCCTCTGCGCATGCGCAAACATGAAATGTTGACCGTTTCCTTATAAACGCTTCTAACTACGCGAAAAGTAGTCGTAGAGATGAAATTTTGAGGTTACACGCGGGTTGGATCGCAGATGGTCCCGTATCATAACGAACCTACCCAACTATTCTATACGTTCATGTGATTCAAGTGAGGAAGCTATAGAGCCTGCTCGAATTGGCAGACTTTTTTTACATATCTCCATATCCTCTGTTATCATGTACCTATTCGAAAAACATGTTCCATGTTTCCTTGCTTTGATCCTTGATCTAAATGTTATAATCCGGGAGTCTGGGGGTGTCCCCCAGATTTCATTCGACAATAAACGTACCGTCATGAACACAAACCACTGGCGGCTAGACGCCCCCTACGGCAACGCTTTTTTATTATTATTTTTTTTTTTTTTAATCGGCGGTCATCGTCTACAGCGTTTTTTTCGTTCTCCTCTCATACAATCCATCCCCGCACACTTACAATACATCCGTTATTTTTTATTTAAAAACCAAAATATTCACTAGAAATAATTCATATGGCAGAACAACGTTTGCCGGGTCAGCTAGTAACTATATAGATTTATTAGACCATATAGGTAATGTACCTACCTACTGCACGATATGAAACAATAGGGAAATAACACTGTACCTACTGCCCGTGCCAGCGCCTCAGGAGCAACTGAAAATAGAATACAACAAAAATGAAGTGGAGTTTCTTCATTCACTCGTCTATTCCAAGACAATTAGGCCCAAAGACAAATCCACACAGCGAGATAACGCACATGGAACACTACTTAGTATCAGTGAACTAGAAGGGCGATTGTGTTATTAACTAATAATAACTCACAATTCCTTAGAATTCATTAGTTGAAGGAAAATTTTCCGACAACGAGGGCACTGAGGTTTGTACCTTCTATCTTTCTTTATCGTGTTCTGCGGTGAACGGGAAATCGGGCAACGAACTCCAGAATTGAATGAGCGAATCCGACAGAATTAACCAGGATGTGATAATATACAATCAACTGACTACCTAGGGAGGGAAAGGCTTGACTATATAAAACCTTCGATTATTCTCAAAAAAGAGTATACTCACCTGTGTCGCCTCGAGAGAATCACCGAACATGGTTTCATTCAAGAACTTGGTTAGTAACTACTTGATATTTTTTCAAAATTAATTCAGTTACATGACATTACAGGGCGTACCACGAACAGTCTGTGCCATTTTTGAGATGAGACTTGAAAACCTCATAGATCTGTTCTAGGGCAAATTTTGAAGCCTAACCTACCTGCACTCCAATAGTCCGGTACTTACGTACAATTACTTTTGTTACTTGGGTATTAATACTGCCGTCCAAAGCAAGAAAGCCACAGACAAGGAAACTTAGTTTTCAGAAAAACGCAGGTAAGTAACGTTTTTAGGCTGTAAAACGGGCATTCTTCAATATTTTCCAATTATTTTTTTTGCAATTGATCCAAATTTAGTTGCTACGCCTGTAGCAGCAAGGCGCATCAATTTTGGAACAATGCACATAAATTTATGTAAGCAACTGTTTTTCTCCGTTGTAGAAGATGAGGTAAATTTTGCTTCAAACAACGGTAGAGGGTCTGCTACTGCTTTTCTTCATTGGACGCTCATGCTACGGTTGTTTCCCACTGCAGTTCTGCAGTGGGAGTTCTTTCATACCTTTCCCAAAGAGAAAAAAACCTCTATTTTTCCCAGTAAAATACGACTTACCGCGACGTGAAAGCCACCTACGGTCGGTCGCTCGAAGCTTTTGGCGCTCATCACAAAATTGAAAAACGGTACCGCCTGACGAATTTAGGCAACTATGAGAGGGATACAACAAAGAAAAACAGTACTGTCCTGATGACCATTAAATTAAATTCACTGTTCCAAGGAAATAACACCGTAGGTTGCTGGAAGAACTACTACCTACTGTGCTTCATCCTTGGAAAACCATCAAAAACTCGAAAAACCGTAGACGTTTTCCTTGTTTTTTTTAGGGAAATGTTCCCAACTTTTACAACTAGGTAACAAAATAGGTCTTTAAGATACGAATCCAGCCATACCAAAATCTATAAATTGGAAAACATTGAGTCTACGGCTTTTTTTACTTTGGAGGGCAGAATATTACTATAACCGTTATATTAGCGTTATATTAGAATATTAGCGTTAACTAGCTTCTTTCGATTACTTATTCAGTGAGACCTTATTACACGTAGTTCAAGATTCCTTTTACAAGTACCAAAATTTACTCTTAGTTCTAACCAAAGGCCGGGTCACGAACAATTCCCACTAACTCTGCGATTCCTGGCGAGTTATGAATCTGTAATGTAAACATATCTTTCCAGCTCTTCGCCCTGCTTCTGATTGCCTGTGCCGCTGCTGCTGATGAAAACAAGAGGGACAAGAAAGACGTGTTCATCAGCGCCGTCACGTATCCTGGAGTCCCGCCGGTGACATCTTACGCAGCATACGACATTCCCGTCTACAGATACCCCGCACTATCACTGCACTACCCCGCTCTCTATCCTCAGTACCGCACCCCCTTCTGATCGGAAGCCTTCGTGACATATACTGATGACAAGGTCAATGTAAACGGTATGGTAGAGAAATAAAACTAATAATTAGCAGCAAACTCTAAGAACATTTTCTCATTCGCAAAACTCCATGAAATAAGTCATCGACAATGAACAAAACACTACATTTTCACCGTAACTGCCCAATGCATCGATATTTTAAGTAGACGAATAGATAGACGCATTAAAGAGTTCATAAAACTAAAAGTTAATGTTCTTTTATTTCGCATAACAGAAAAAAAAGGAAAAGAAAACGGTGAAACGAAAACATGATGAATGAACATCAATAAACGAAAATTACAACAATAAAATTTCATAGGTATCTCATTCATCTACTCATCTCATGCACTACATAAGAAATAAAAAATATCACAGTTACAAAATGAGATTTCTCAACAGAAAAAAACCAGTCATGCAGCATGACTTAATGAGCGAATTTTCAAAGAAATATTCGAATTAATGGCTATGGTTTTGAATAAAGGAAAACTTCGGTCTAAAATTTGGTTTTCTATGTATATTCTCTTCGTATTTATTTTAATTTGTACGTTTTGTCCATCCTGATTCTACCGTTTGTTTATTACGTAATTGTACTAAGTGCTTATTTATTTGATCGCTGTGGGTTCATATTAGGTAGGATAGGGTAGTTAGGACTTTTGACTTACCTACTCAAGAGAGTGCAGTAGGTAAAGGAGTTGTTATAGAAAATCATGAGTGCTTCAAGTGCAGGTTGTTTTTCATGCAGGCTCAATCTTGAAATAAACTATGAAGGAAGGATGTGGTTTCTGGAAGGATCACTTGGAAGAACATGTGGGTGCTACGCTGACCACTCTAAGGGGGTGGGGGGGGGGGGTAAGAGTTTAAAGATTATCCTAGTTTTGGGTAATTTTTGCGCACTTTAAATGCTCTAATTTAAGAACGGATTTAGATATCTAAAATCCGATTTCACCATCGTGTTCAGCGTGCAAAAACCTTTAAAATGAGGGGTCACTTGTTAGAAAATAACATTTTGGGGATTTTTGGGTAATTTTTGCGCACTTTAAATGCTCTAATTTGAGAACGGATCAAGATATCTAAAATCCGATTCCACCATCGTGTTCAGCGTGCAAAAACCTTTAAAATGAGGGGTCACTTGTTGGAAAATAACATTTTGGGGATTTTTGGGTAATTTTTGCGCACTTTAAATGCGCCAAAACCCTCCTTAGAGTAGGCCAATTTCGCCCATCTTCGAACTTAGCCTTTCGATTGCCAAGATAGATTTTTTGTGCAAATTTGAGCTGTTTATCTCAATTCTATCGAGAGTTATCGTCTGGAGTGACACATATATAAATATATATATACATATAAAAAAGTGTTAAATTTCAGGAATCGTTTTAGAATGGTCTGAAACGGATTTCTATGAAGAAAATTTCCAAAAATTTATATTATTTAAATTTCGAAGCCATTGCAATAGCTTCATTTTCTTTGAAAATTCGCTAAAAGGAGCTATTGGGTCTGCGCCAATTCAAACTGTAACTTGTAGAACGAGTCAACACTGTATAGCTCAGCAGCAGTAAAAAAGGCTCTTCACCCTCTTCTTGTAAGTACGGAAGGGTAGGTAGCTCTCGAATTTGTTGAGGGAGGCGATTGAATGGGTGTGCACCATTTGGAAAGAGCTTATCATTAAAGTCGTTGCGAGCCGGGATGAAGGAGGATGTAAATTATCGCGATTCTTCGTAGAATAACCGTGGTTGACTGCTTCACTCTTGAAGTCATTTGAGTAGCCATACGCGTCTACTTGGCACGAATAAATGAACTGGGATGGTAACGTAAGGATGCCCAAGTCCTTGAAATGCCCACGGCAGCTGTCACTCCAACCCAATTTTTTAATAACCCTCATGGCCTTTTTTTGGAGTCTGAATACACTTTCAGAATGTGAAGAATTGCCCCAATGTATAATACAATATGACAGGCGACTGTGGGAACAAGCGAAGTGCATACACTGAACGAAGTACAACAGAAGAAACAGAGCCAGATAGTCTGCGCAGCATGTAGATGCAAGTTGCCAACCTCCTGGACAGGGTCTGAACATCTTTGATCCAAGAAAGACGATTGTCAACCTCTAGCCCAAGAAAATTAACAGACCTCGACTGGCGGACATTGAGTTGGAAATTTAGAATTTGGGTTTTATTTGTATTAATCAATAAAGCATTACTGATGAGGTATATAATCAGTAAACCTGGATCAGAGGCGGCTGTTGGGGGCAGGCAGAGCCTAACCAGTAATCTAAGGTTTTGTTTCGGAAATTCTTCTTGATTAAAACCAGTGGCTCATCAATTGAATTATTGCTTTAAGAAGATTTTTTGTGGGGTCTGTAGCAGCTCCCATCCACTGCGACCTATAAGATCCATCGCGGTCTTAAGAAGGCCTTTCTAAGCAACTTGAGAGTTGATCAGTTGTGCAACTAAAATTTAGTGAGTTCATATTGTCACTAGAATCACAGTGTTGTCTGACCTGGAGTTTTTGGGACAGTCAGTAGTTACATGAGTGGGTGCCTACACAACTCACCCACCGTACCCAGTCTAAGTTTTGGTTGCCTTTTGTAGGAGACACTCCATAATTATCGTAGCACCACAGAAACGAGATAACCAAGCATATTATATTATTATTATTATTATTACCCGAGTCACCCACTCCACAAAGCAACGCGTATATTTTCCAATTTTCAATCAGTCCAAGTTCGTTGATTAAAGCTTTAACTTGAGAGGTTTTTCATCTCAATTTAATGAACGGACTGTTAACATGAAAAAGTATTTGCGATCTGAGTGACTGGAGATTGAGCCCTCAGCACCAAATGCGTCAGCTCGCGGGTCACACTGGAAGCGAGCTTTTGACAACTTCCTGAGGATCGGCGGAGAAGAAAAATTGAAGAGAAAGAAATTATTGAATCCCGCGCATTTGTAGGAAACTTTAATTCCGGGGCCGGTTCCAGTACGCGATTTAGGACTTTCCTGGGGGGGGAGGGGGGCTCGAGGGTATTGACCACAGAAAACAGTGATCTTCTATACAGGTAAATAATAAACCTTTGTGTAATAATTTGCAGCGTTTTTAATGCATTTTCGTATTCTACATACCTTGAAACGTAAACCGTCAAATTTTGAGGGGGAATTTTGAGGGTTTTTTTATTTTTATTTTTCCCATGCTCGATTCCAAAGGTTCCTTATTGAAAATAATAAACCAAAAGGAACAGGTAAAATGAAAGAACCTTTATCCTTCCCAAGGCCTTACCTGTGAGGTTTTAACTTCTATTTAGTCAATCCCAATTCTTAGCCATTATTTCTGTCTTGTCTATAAAATTGTGAGTCATCATTTTTAGCGAATTTTCGAAGAAAAGGAAGCTATTGTTCTCGGTCCAAAATTTTTAAAACTCGAATTTCCGAAAGATTTTTATACCAAAATCCGTTTCAGACCATCCTGAATTCCCTGCCGAAAGACACCAAAAATTATATGTATATATATATATATATATATATATATATATATATATATATATATATATATATATATATATATATATATATATATATATATATATATTTATATATTTATATATTTATATATATATTTATATATGTATGTGTCATTCCAGACGATAACTCTCGAAAGAATTGAGATAAAAAGTTCAAATTTGCACTTGCACGAAAAATCTGTCTTGGCAATCGACAGGCTAAGTTCGAAGATGGGCAGAATCGGGTCACTCTAAGGGGGAGTTTTGGGGAGTTTTAGGGGGGGGAAATTACCCATAAATTCCCAAAATGAAAAAGTCTGACAAGTGACACCTCATTTTAAAGGTTTTTGTACGCTGAACACGATGGTGAAATCAGAATTGCGATATCTCATTCCATTCTCAAACTGGAGCACTTTGAAGATGAAGGAACGTGGTTATTTCTTGAGATGTTCTTCCTGGTTCGTCTGCTCTAATCTGATAACGGAATGGGATATCGCAATTCTGACTTCACCATCGTGTTCACTGTTGGAAAATCTACAAACCGAGGTGTTACTCGGCAAAAAATGGAACAAAAAATTTGTTACGTACCCAATACCTACTCTTCTGGTATTCAAAACATTTTTGATTTCCCCCTCCCCCTCCTTCCACCCCAAATTTTACTTTGCGTAAAACTACTCCTGTTTTAATTTTGTATGGTATCAAGTTGGGAAAACATTGGCCGAAAATCAATTTTCAGAAAATTTTAGGCGGAGGAGGAAGATGCCGAAAACTTCGAAAATTCGCTCTTATAGCCATGCTGCATGACTGTGGTTTTTTCTATCTTGACGTGACGGCCGAACGGCTGAACCGAGTTCGATGTAATTCTTAGGTTAATACCTTCAATTTCCTTTTAATTATAAAGCTACGCCCTTCTAACTTTATCGATGTCTTTTCGTGCTCTTACTGATGTAGGAGATTACTACATGTCCTATGATGGATATGGAGATGTTAGATAGAAGGAGATTACTGCACGTCCTATTACTACATGTTAGATATGGAATCTAACACGGAAAATGGCTGAAAAGTATTCAACGGCTCCCAATTCAATTTCCATCCTGTCTGTGAAAAGAAGGACATTCAATTCGACCCGGATCGCTTTGTAAACGTCACCCAGCAGCCAGCGCTATCTTTCCGTCGATATGTTGAAAACGGGTGAGGTAGACTCACGATGAAGGAATGAAAAATCCCCTCTTCCTCATTTTGCATCTCGAGCCACCTGAGCTGTTTCTTTTCACTCTCAGCAGCTATTCATCCCATTGTTTCTTCCTCCCGCTCAAGGCTGAACATAGAACACCTCCATTTTGAACTGCCAAGGGTGAACTTTTTACTTCATGAAGCTCCAGCCTAAATCTTTGAGATTGGGCAATCGTGAAAAGTCTGCCAGTTCGAGTAGGCAGTACAGCTTCCTCACTTGAATCACATGAACGTTTAGAGTACATAGATGGGTAGGTTCATTTTGATACGGCACCATCTGCGATCCAACCCGCGTGTACCCTCAAAATTTCAGCTCTCTACGACTATTTTTTCGCGTAGTTAGAAGCGTTACAAGGAAATGGTCAACATTTCATGTTCGCGCATGCGCAGACGAAAGTTGCATTACGATTCCAATTAAATTCGTTTGAAACTATCAAAGTATTATTCCTGATCGACCCTTCATGTTTGAACTCATTTGAACGATATTAAGGGTTGGTATGGGCGTTCCAATTATTTCACGTTTGCGCATGCGCAGACGGGATTTACAGTAATTTTTCAACGATTTTTGTATGGGACCATCTGTGACCCAACTCGCACCTACCCTTCAAATTTCAGCCCATTTCGACCATTATTTCGGTAGTTGGGCGTTACAACGAATTACCACAGACATACAGACACTGAACCGAAAACGTTCCTCAATGCCTGAAACGCAAAATGGTTGTGGAAATTTTCATTTTGGAGGACATAAATTTTTTTACTCATTCACGAATCCAAAGCTTTCCTACCTTCGGTAGTGAGGAAGCAAAATCGTAAATTTTGCATTAAATTCGGTCTTGATTATGGCACGCTATCGGTACTGATTATGGGTACCTTGATTGTCCCACATGGATTTCACTGAAGTCGTACTGTAACTTTCGTCTGCACATGCGCGAACATGAAATGTTGATAATTTCCTTATGACGCTTCCAACTACGCGAAAAATAGTCGTAGAGAACTAAAATTTTGAGGGTACACGCGGGTTTGATTGCAGATGGTCCCATTTCAAAATCACGGAAATCGTCTCGTCTGCGCATGCGCAAAGATGAACTACTTGAAACGCCTGTAACTACCTAGGGAAATGAGTCCAGAATTGGAGGATCGATCAGGAATAATACTTTGATAATTGCTTATGATTTTCCTTCGTCTGCGCATGCGTGAACATGAAATGTTGACCGTTTCCTTGTAACGCTTCTAACTACGCGAAAACTAGTCGTAGTTAGCTGAAATTTGGAGGGTAAACGCGGGTTGGTTCGCAGATGGTCCGGTATCAGAACGAAACTCCCCAACTATTCTTATACGTTCATGTGATTCATGCGAGGAAGCTGTACTGCCTACTCGAACTGCCAGACGTTTTACTTCCATATTACTATTACATAGAAATGGAAGTGTGGTGATACCGTCAAAAACAGGTGGTCGAGAAAACCGTGAAATTTTGTGCAGAAGTGCTCAAAACCAGTTTCCGCTTGAAGTAGTCTGTATGTATGTATGCTGGTGTACTGTGTCGACTGTTCCAAAATATGCTACAGTTGGTACTTCAAATGTTCATAACTTCCAGTTTAGGTAAGTAGATTAGTGGGTGTTGGATACTTTTGCAATAGGTAGACTGCAATTGTGAGAGCCTTGTGGATCCAGCTATGAATAATGTCGGTGACTCACTGTAGCAGATATTAGGTAGAGAAACGCAACAAGTGCTACGCTTTTGTGGGGGAGTTATATGTGTTGGCTCGGCTGGTGTTTATCGACGTCTGGTAAAGTTACAGATTCACGTAACGTAGAAATGTACTTTATAATATTTTGCAAAACGTATTTACCTGGAAACGTGTAAGAAACAGAAAATCTAACTGGCAGAGATGGTATTCAAATTAATCTGAGAAGTTGAAATGGCGAACTGCACATGGAACTTCATGGGAGAATATCTTAAACCGAACTTACGAGTATAATACTCAAACCCAATCATCGAACAGACCGAAAATCCTATTTAAGAACGCTGCAAATTATTACACACAGGTCTATTATTCACCTGTATAAATGCCCCTTTTGCGTAGATCACTGTTTTCTGTGGTCAATACGCTCGAGCTCCTCCCATGAAAGCCCTAAATCTAGTACTGGAGCCCCCGGAATTAAAGTTTGCTACAAATCCATGGGATTCAATAATTCAATCATAAACTATTTTGTAGTTATTCATGAAGCATAAGGCAAATAATAAACCGTTGTGTAATAATTTACCAGTATAGGTGCCCCTTCTACGTAGATAGTATAGTGAACCGTTGTGCAGTAATTTACCATTGAGCAATAATTTACCGTCGTGTAATAATTTGTCCCTCAATCATACTTCAACGGTTGCTCATGGTGCAAAAGTACCTACCAACAAACTCCAGCCCCTCCTACGTAGATGGGATAATGAACAGTTGTGTAATAATTTACCGTTGTGTATTAATTTACCGTTGTGCAATAATTTACCCATCAATAATACTTCAACGTTTGTTCAACTTTCACTACCTATCAACAAACTCAGCCATCATTTTTCAAACGAAATAATGTCAAGAACAACCAACTCGACTTCATACTCCGTGAATATAATCAGGTGCTTCCTAGCAATGATGATCTCAGGCGAATTCCCGATTATTAGCGCGTCCCTAGTGATGATATTTGGGCTGAATGTATACAATTTCATTCACCCTCCTGTTGAAAAAGCCTGTCGGTGCAAATTTCTGGGCCTTACTGTGAACGAACGGCTGGACGTACAATGCTCCGGGTGGTCTTAAAAAACTCCCAAGTTCGAGAACTATTTAATACCGTAAAAAAATTCGAGATAACGGCGTCCTGGACATTGCAGCTCCTATTTTTCACCCCTTAGGGATGACTGGCAGTAACGCCGAGCTTCGAGGACCAACTAGACCCCAAATGGGACCTATAAACCGAATTTCGTCAATTTTGGTTCATGGTAACTAAGAAAAGTGCTCAGTAGGGCGTACGGCGCACGGCCGACGGACAGAAATGTTTTCATTGCATTTTCGGATTCTACATACTTACCTTCAAACGGAAACTATCAAATTTGGGGGGGGGGGGGGGGGTTAAATTTTTTTCGTTCTCGATTCCAAAGGTTCAGTATTGAAAATAATAAATCAAAGCCGCTGTCATCAAATTCGAAAAGTTGCATATATTATTATACAGTCATACTACCTGACTTGAACTTCAGAAACTTGTATTCCATTCATTCCGTTAGCAAATTTTCGAAGAGAAAATTTTTGAGAAAATGTCCGTCTAATTTCAGTTTCAGAGCATTCTGAATCCATCTCTAGATTTCAAAATTTTCAACATTTCAGCAAAATGTCGGTAGGTATTGACGAACGGGAGGATGAGTAAAGAGATCAGCTATTTCTGACAAAGAGAACCGGGTCAAATTTGAGTTTTAGTGGGTCAAACATCGCTAAAAATCAGTAAAAAATTGCTAAAAATCACCAAAAGTGAGATATTATGGTGACGAAACAGGAAAACCATTTTCGCCCCAAAAATGGGTAAGGGCCATTCGGGAGCCCATAAAAGGTTACCAATGAGACGTACGAGTTTGGCGGATTTGTTTCACTCTGTAACGCGGTTCATGATAATCCGAGTGGGCACAGGTCCTTATTAATTCAAAGATTTACCTACAAAATACTGTTGGGTACACACGAGGCAACCGAAGTTGTTTAGCGATCCTCGTTCGACAGGAATTCGGGAGTGATGGATGACGCTACGAGGTTATTTACGTTCTCCGGGTGAATCGGACTAGGTTAGGCTGAATCGATTACTGCAAGCGGCCAACCTTTGAAAATCCCCCACAAACCGACTGTGGCAAAACAGCTGGTGGTAACGCGTTTTCTCACCATCAATCAAACCCCTCACACAATATCGGTGGAGATGGTACACGTGTTTGATTGGGCAAACACCGTAGATTGTTCGCACTGTGGACAGTGTGGACATGAAAGGCAGGTACTGGTCCAGAGAACCAGATGAGAAATTAATGAAATCCAGCTGACCATAAACAATCATCACTTCATCAATTCAAACGCCTCCTATTCATACACGACGGTTTAATGTGTTTTCGACAGCCCTACTGTACAAGTCACCGTTCCTTATGCAATACTCTTCAAATTCCTAAAACTAAATAAGCAAGAAAGATAGTAATGCTGGTTCCTCGCTGTTTCAGTACCCAGTTGAAAAAACGCTGCAAATTATTACACAACGATTTATTATTTACCTGTATAAACGAAACGAAACGAAACCTAATGAAAACCAAACGAAAAGTTTGCGGAACGAAACGAAACGAGAACGAAACGAAAACGAAACGAGAACGAAACGAAACGAAACCTAATGAAAACCAAACGAAAAGTTTTGCGAAACGAAACGAAAACGAAACGACAAATCGTGCTCCCCCCAGGAAAGCCCTAAATCGAGTAATGGAGCCGGCCCGGGAATTACAGTTTCATAAACTGCGCAGGATTCAATAATTCAATCATTAATTATTATTCGTTGTTATTCATGAAGCATAACGTTTGTTCAAGTTCCAAAAGTACCTTTCAACAAAATCCAAAAGATCCATCATTTTTCAAATGAAATAATATCACAGAACAAGCTAGAACAGGCACAACCTATACATGGGGCTCAATCGGTGGCAATATATTATGGCCCATTGAAAACCATGAGCACCATCACCCCCGCCAAAACATGGAAAACGATACCTCAAAAGCTCATGTTACTAACACGTTACTAAAACACAAAAAGTACATATTTTTATACACATTTTCACCCA
Organism: Leptopterna dolabrata; assembly: GCA_954871275.1. Lineage (NCBI taxonomy): Eukaryota > Metazoa > Arthropoda > Insecta > Hemiptera > Miridae > Leptopterna > Leptopterna dolabrata. The sequence continues at coordinate 47,532,726 of OX940982.1, read as the reverse complement.
TAACACCCCTGGGTATATTCCGATCGGGCTGCAAAGTTTCGGGACACAACTAGGGCCCAAATGGAGCATGTGTGCGAAAGAACGACTTTTTTAGACCGAAAATGAAGCCGGTACACGTGATAGGCGGACGGCGTACGGTGGACGGACATTGCATTTTGGTTTATTATTCTGTGAATAATACACCTATGTATTCGCTCAGCAAAAAATTTTTATAACACCCCCTCAAACTTTTTTCTTTTCCGTTTCAAGGTGCGTAGATTCCAAAAATGCAATGTCCGTCCGCCGTACGCCGTCCGCCGTCCGCCGTATCACGTGTACAGGCTTCATTTTCGGTCTAAAACAATCGTTCTTTCGCACACATGCTCCATTTGGGCCCTAGTTGTGTCCCGAAACTTTTCAGCCCGATCGGAATATACCCAGGGATGTTATGAGTGAAAATGTGTGTAAAAATAGGTACTTTTTGCGTATTAGCAACATACTGGTAACATGAGCTTCTGAGATATCGTTTTCTATGTTTTTGGGGACGAGAAGACCGAATATGAAGTCGATTTTGACCAAAGAGTGGAAAATTGAGTTCTACCAAATGTTCAGCTCCCAGAATTGATTTTTTATGAGTGAAAAACCTGGGAAATCGTCTGAAATCACCATCAGTTTGTATAATAACACTGGAAAAAGTGTCAAGACGTGGATCAGGACGATTAAATGGCACTGTCAATGGTCGAAGATAATTTGGAAAAAAAAGTACTTCTTAATCAAGTTTTGGGGGCCAAAATTGGTGGAAACCACCAGAAATAGCTATTTCAAGTATTTTACATGAAAGCAAAAATAAATGTCCAGTAGAATAATAAACCCATGTGACAAGGACTTTGCAGCGTTTTCTTTTACGTTTCAGGGTGCGTAGATTCCAAAAATGCAATGTCCGTCCGCCGTCCGCCGTACGCCGTATCACGTGTACAGGCTTCATTTTCGGTCTTTTCGCACACATGCTCCATTTGGGCCCTAGTTGTGTCCCGAAACTTTTCAGTCCGATCGGAATATACCCAGGGGTGTTATGAGTGAAAATGTGTGTAAAAATAGGTACATACTTTTTGTGTTTTAGTAACATGTTAGTAAAATGAGCTTTTGGGGTGTCGTTTTCCATGTCTTTGGGGACGAGAAGACCGAAAATGAAGTCGATTTGACCAAGGAGTGGAAAATTGAGGTTCTACCAGATGTTCAGCTGCCAAAATTGATGTTTTATGAGTCAAAACCTGTGAAATCGTCTGAAATCACCATCCATTTTGTAGAATAACACCAGGGAAAGTGTCAACACGTGGATCAAGACGATTAAATGGCACTGTCAATGGTCGAAGATAATTTGGAAAAAAAAGTACTTCTTAATCAAGTTTTGGGGGCCAAAATTGGTGGAAACCACCAGAAATAGCTATTTCAAGTATTTTACATGAAAGCAAAAATAAATGTCCAGTAGAATAATAAACCCATGTGACAAGGACTTTGCAGCGTTTTCTTTTACGTTTCAGGGTGCGTAGATTCCAAAAATGCAATGTCCGTCCGCCGTCCGCCGTACGCCGTATCACGTGTACAGGCTTCATTTTCGGTCTTTTCGCACACATGCTCCATTTGGGCCCTAGTTGTGTCCCGAAACTTTTCAGCCCGATCGGAATATACCCAGGGGTGTTATGAGTGAAAATGTGTATAAAATAGGTACATACTTTTTGTGTTTTAGTAACATGTTAGTAAAATGAGCTTTTGGGGTGTCGTTTTCCATGTCTTTGGGGACGAGAAGACCGAAAATGAAGTCGATTTTGACCAAGGAGTGGAAAATTGAGGTTCTACCAGATGTTCAGCTGCCAAAATTGATGTTTTATGAGTCAAAAACCTGTGAAATCGTCTGAAATCACCATCCATTTTGTAGAATAACACTAGGGAAAGTGTCAACACGTGGATCAAGACGATTAAATGGCACTGTCAATGGTCGAAGATAATTTGGAAAAAAAAGTACTTCTTAATTCAAGTTTTGGGGGCCAAAATTGGTGGAAACCACCAGAAATAGCTATTTCAAGTATTTTACATGAAAGCAACAATAAATGTCCAGTAGAATAATAAACCCATGTGACAAGGACTTTGCAGCGTTTTTGGAATCTACCTACACACCTTGAAACGTAAAAGAAAAAATTTTGAGGGGGTGTTATAAAAATTTTTTGCTGATCGATTACATAGGTGTATTATTCATAGAATAATAAACCAAAATCAGAGATAAAGATACAGAGATAACGGCGTCTTGGAAATTCAATTCAATTTGTTTATTCCGCAAATACTATATACAACAAATATAATGATTTTTAGAGAGTCTATATACATAATACAAGTTCTAAACTGATGTTGGTTTATGAGCCTAAGGTCAATGACCCGTCCAGGCTCGTCTCTTCCACCACTATTTCTTACTGCGTATGCATGTACCAGCAGTTTCATTGAAAAAACACACATTAAGTGTTTGGAGAATGAGTTACATTGATCAAGAACCAACAGTATTTACAGGCTATGCCTAAGTAGTCAGTAAATACATTTAATGCTACGAAGGCTGATTTGTATTTTTATCCTAGTAATTTAAACTTATTTATAACAACACTTTCGTTATTTTCAAGCTCAAAATATTCTAGAAATATTTTGTAGATTTTCCTGTTGATGTTGAAGTCTTGGTTAGGAGCGGTAACTGTTCAAATAGGGCTGGAGCTAGCCATGGAAATTGTCGAGTATAGAAATCATTATGTGCCTGCGGTAACTGGAGGACATAGTTGGCATTTGTTCGCGTCGGTCTAATCACCGCTTGCTTAGTAAATAAATGCAGGTGTTTATGCACATATAAAACAGTTCTGTGAATACAAGCCGTTCTGGGAGTGAGAACACCGAAGTGTTTGTATTGGTAACTAGTTGAAGTACGTTTATGGGAATTAGTTGCAATTCTCAAAACGGTATTCATTGCTACGTTTATACTATTAAAGGCTGACGCATAAGTACCTCCCCGGACAATGATACCATAAGTTAAAATGCTATATACATGAGCATAATACACCATTTTAATGTTTTCTTTCGTTAGCCAACTTCGTAGCACCAGAAAGTTGTGCATGGATTTCCTGATTTTATTCACTAATGCAGCTACCTTCCACTTGAGATGCTGATCTACGAGCACTCCTGGGTATTTTATTGTATCCAGCCTTTCTATTTCCATGCAGCTGCACAAATTTCTTACTACGCCACAGTTTTCCTTGTGCACTTTGAGTTTAGAGTCATTTGGAAGTCCTGTTTCGTTTATTGAGAATGTCATGTACTTGGTTTTCGAAAGGTTCATGGTGAGACTGTTTGTGTTAAACCATTTGGCTACTTCATAGACAGTCATTTCTGCGATAGAATGCGCTAGCTCCCAGGTGTTCTCATTTATCACAATAGCTATATCATCAGCAAAAGCTACACATTTGCATCTCAAGTTCACAGTAAAAAGGTCATTTATATGTATCAGAAACAACATTGGGCCAAGGACAGATCCTTGCGGTACTCCAAAGCAGATTTTTGTATATAGATTGCTATCAACATCCTGAATTTGCACATATTGCTGTTTATCTGTGAGGTATGATTCGAAACATCTAACTGCAGATTTATCAAGTCCAATTCTTTCAAGCTTAAGGACTAATCTCGAAGTTTCTATTGAGTCAAACGCTTTGGTAAGATCAATGAATATTGATATTATTTTGCCTCCTTCGTGGAGCCCCTTTGTTATTTCCGGTACTAGATTCACTAGCGCATCCTCAGTTCCCATGTGCTGTCGAAATCCAAATTGGATTGGATTGGGGGCTATTTTTCCAAATATTTTCGCAAAGTTCCAACACCTATTTTACACCCCTTAGAGATGACTGTCAGTAACGCCGAGTATCGAGGACCAAATATACCCCAAAAGGGACCTGCAAACCAAAATTCATCAATTTTGTTGGTGAGTCGATACAGAAAATTTCAACAGTGTACAAAATTATTTGTTTAAAGAAAGGGGGATTCAATTTGAATTGTAGTTTGAAAATTGATTGAAATCATCAAAACTAGCTCATCATCATGAAAACTGCACCACATTCTCCAGTGTTATAGAATGTTCGAGCCATCACTAAGAATATGAAAATTGAGTTTTACCAATTCAAGAAGTGCTTGAAATTTGACAAGATTCCGAGCTATTAACTAAAATTGGGAAGGTAATTCTACACAATAACGTTTGGAGGGAAAAGATAGGTGAAAATTGTGGACACTACCATCGGAAATGCTCGATAGTTCAAGAAGGTACCAACGTTCGGAAGTTCGCTCGTATGTTCATGCTGCACGAATGGAACTTTGAAGTTATCCTGTTACTGGACATCGGTGCCCACGTAGGGAGGACTATAATTATACATGCATAATATGCGTGTATGTTGGCTTATGCTCAAAAAACGCTGCAAAGTCGTTGTCACTTGGGTTTATTATTGTACTGGACATACCTACAGAAATGTTGGCTGTACATTTTTTATTGTTTCTTTCATGCGCCGTAATTGAAATAGTGATTTTTGATGGTTTCCACAAATTTTGGACGTCCGCGTCCAGTCCAGGGGAACTCCACTCTCCTCCCTGTCGCCCGCACAGTTCTCCCTACACCCCACTCCTGCCACCCAACTCCGAGGAGAGCATGGCCCACTCCGCCGAAAACTGCCGAGGGGGTTCTACCTATCCTAAAAACGCCAAAAGGAGCTGAGGACGTGTATTACATGACATTGCGTTGGGTCGCTGGTCCCAGGCTTGGAAATCCCACGACGTTTTTTTGCTTCAACACTACCGAAGGCAGGGAAGCCTTGGATTCGTGATTGAGAAAAAAAAAGTTCATGTCCTCTAAAATGAAAATTTCCAAATACCATTTTCCGTTTCAGACATCGAGGAACATTTTTGGTTCCGTGTCTGTCTGTGAGAAATTCCTTGCAACACCCCTAACTACCCGAAATAATGGTCGAAGTGAGCTGAAATTTCGAGGGTAGGTGCGGGTTGAGTCACAGATGGTCCCATACCAAAATCATTGATAAAGTACCGTAACTTTCGTCTGCGCATGCGCAAACGTGAAATAATTGGAACACCCATAACTACCCTAAATATCGTCGAAATCAATTCAAACTTGGAGGGTCGGTCAGGAATAATACTTTGGTAGTTCCAAATCAATTTCATTGGAATGGTCATGTAACTTTGATCTCCGCATGCGCGAACATGAAATGTTGACCATGTCCTTGTAACGTTTCTAACTACGCGATAAATAGACGTAGAGAGATGAAATTCTGATGGTATACGCGGGTTGGATCGCAGATGGTCCCGTTCCAAAATCATGAAAATCGTTTAGTCTGCGCATGCGCAAACGTGAAATACTTGGAGTGCCCATAACTACCTTAATTATCGTTGAAATGAGTTCACATTTGGAGGGTCTCAGTACAATACTTTGATGGTTCCGTATGAACTTCATTGGAATCTTACTGTAATTTCCCTCTCCGCATGCGCGAACATGAAACGTTGAACATTTCCTTGTAACGTTTCTAACTACTCGAAAAATAGTCGTAGAGAGATGAAATTTTGAGGGTACACGCGGGTTGGATCGCAGATGGTCCCGTATCCAACCCAACTAGTCTATACGTTCATGTGATTCAATTGAGGAAGCTATAGTGTTCACTAAAACCTCAAAAAACCACAAAACCCATATTTGTACACCAATTTTTCTGCCATAACACCCCTGGGTGTATGCCAATGGGGCTACCGTGTTTCGGAGCACAACTAGGACCCAAATGTGTTCCCAAATGGGGACCCAAACTTTGTGCGGAAGAACGACGATTTTATACCAAAATTTAACGTAAATTTGAGGCTGAAACTTCGTTAGAGCCCCAACTTTCCACTCATTGGTCAATTCGACTTCATAATCGGTCTTCTCGTCCTAAAAAACATGGGAAACGATACCTCATAACCTAATGTTACTAAAACACAAAAAACTCAAAAAATGCCAATTTTATATCCATTTTTCACCAATAACACTCCTGGGAATATTCCGATCGGGCTGCAAAGCTTTGGGACACAGCTAGGGCCCAAATGGAGCATGTGTGGGAGGGAACGAATTTTTTAGACCGATGATGAAGCCGGTATGCTTGTAACGGCGGACGGCGTATGGCGGACGGGCATTGCATTTTCTGAATCTACGCATCTTGAAACGTAAAAGAAACAATTTTGAGGGGGTGTTATAAAAGTTTTTTGTTGAGCGCATACACAGGTGTACCTATTATTTACCGAACAATAAACCAAACCAAAGTTGCAGTAACATAGCAAGAATATTCACAGAAATTCAGTACCAAAAGTGCTTGTTTTGGACGGATGGTAACTGCCTTTTCCACCATCATTTAACGGCGGCAGGACGTCTGAAATACAGGCTTTTTGTGGGACCTAATAAACCAAAGTGAGCCTTCCAGTTCGTCCCACTCAAAAATAATTTGCTGCCTGGCCCACAGCGTATGTGGTTAGAGGGATCGAGTTCTAAAAAGCGGTAGCCCCCCCCCCCCCCCCCCCCCCACCGCAGCCACAAACTTGACCCAACCGTTCATCAATAATTCAGAAGTGTTTCAACCGCCCCTCAGAGTGGGCTACTTGGGACTCTCCTCTTACCGTACTATTCCTCTATCCCTGCTTAAGTGACACCAGATTGAACTCCTGTTTCTTTTGTGGTTCTGAAAGGACCGAAACACCGACTCGTTTCAACGTTCCATTCCTGTAGTCGAACATTGGTTTTGCGCTGTTAGGAATATTTACGTTTGGCACCAACCTACTTTATATACACTTCCATGTACAGCCGCCATTGCATCATAATACTAATTATGAGTCCATGGCCCTGTAACAGTGCGGCTGTTCTGGAGTCGTTTTTTGGTCCGGTGGAGACGGGATCGGTGAGCAGAAGCCTAGTCGATATCCGTTCTTAACCGGTGATAATCTCGCTGGTCTAGGAGGGGGACTCTCGAGGGTCCACCCCCACTGCGACATGGTATTCGATCCACTTTTTGAGAGCTTACCAGAAGAATAAGCCCAAAGGTTTCCAGAAGGATTCCTTTACAAACAACCTGTCCCTTTGATAATGCATACATCTACTGGCTTCCCCGCCCCCTTTCAACTCTTTAGAGTGTCAGTATAATTAAAATATACTTAGCTCATTTAGAGGCGGTTGCGACAACTATTGGGAACAAGTCCCAATAGTTGTTCCATCCCAACGATGGAGGTTGATCACCTAGAGGTTGCCCAGATGAGCACAATTCACTGGACAACAACCTCTGACAACGTTATCCGTTAATACTCGTATGTAGGAGCTTTGTTCTCCACCAGTAAAACATTAGAGGTAGTACCATTACGATGGAGGTTAGTCATCTTGAAGTTGTTCAGATGTACTTGTTGTGGGGCAGACAGCACTGTGGCTCGTAAGGAGATGACGATCCGGAAGGCGATGTAGAAGGAAAGGAAGAGGAGGGGGAAGGACCCGTGTCGCAGTGCTGTAGGCTAATGTGCGTGAAGCTATCCTTGTTAATACACCGCAGAGACCCCTATCTGTTTTTTTTTTTAATTATTATCCCTGGTTCCTTGAGTAGGAACAGTAGTTCTCGAAGAGAATACTAGAGTTGGCGCAGCCAGTAGGACTCACGGACTTCAATACGTTCCCAATAAGGAATTCCGTGGTGAATTATCGTGTTTCAGTGTTGTGTGCTAACGCCGCTAAGTTTTTGTGACTGAACAACGTTTCAGAACAACGTCGAAATTTCATCAGAGGGCGTAGGTTGTGCTATACGTTTAATACAATGGAAACACCTAGTTGAAGGGTTGAAGGCCTTTAATCCGACTTCAAGCCCCCATTCTTTAGCTTCTCACTACCGCCGCACTCTACAGAAATTGGATAGGAACTTAGATGAACTTATCCAATCCCTTCAAAGCCGGTTGGTCATTTCACAAGCGATTGATTGGGTAAAACGTGCACTCACGTACCAAGTCGACGCCCATACCCTTATCAACAAAGCCTCTGGACCAAAGACGTGCATATCATCGAAAACACTCAACCATCACAACCTGAAACAATCATCTTCATTGGCATCTGACATCGACACATCTCAAAGTATTACAAAAGTCAAGGACCACCAGATCGCTCATCCCGCCCGAAATATCACATCCTCTTCATCCCCAGGAACACTGAATTTTGTTTGCAAAGTTTGCGGTGGACGTCACGCCCTCCGTAAATGCAAAACATTCAAAGGGATGAGCGTTGAGGAGAGATGGGATGTGATTCATTCTAATGATTTGTGTGCGAACTGCTTTGCCTCGACACATAGTTCAGACATGTGTACTTCCCGATTTGTATGCCAATGTCACAAACCACACAATTCGCTGCGTTGTAAAAACCCATTCAACTTCGCTAGAATTCGCGAAGTTGTTGACTTAAAACGGGACTCTGGAGTACTCCTTTCCTCTCCACCTGCGTTCAAGGATCGGACACGTTGTGAGGAATCATCCCCAGGAACACTGAATTTTGTTTGCAAAGTTTGCGGTGGACGTCACGCCCTCCGTAAATGCAAAACATTCAAAGGGATGAATGTTGAGGAGAGATGGGATGTGATTCATTCTAATGATTTGTGTGCGAACTGCTTTGCCTCGACACATAGTACAGACATGTGTACTTCCCGATTTGTATGCCAATGTCACAAAGCACACAATTCGCTGCTTTCTAAAAACCCATTCAACTTCGCTAGAATTCGCGAAGTTGATGACTTAAAACGGGACTCTGGAGTACTCCTTTCCTCTCCACCTGCGTTCAAGGATCGGACACGTTGTGAGGAATCATCCCCAGGAACACGGAATTTTGCTTGCAAAGTTTGCGGTGGACGTCATGCCCTCCGTAAATACAAAACATTCAAAGGGATGAATGTTGGGGAGAGATGGGATGTGATTCATTCTAATGATTTGTGTGCGAACTGCTTTGCCTCGACACATAGTACAGACATGTGTACTTCCCGATTTGTATGCCAATGTCACAAAGCACACAATTCGCTGCTTTCTAAAAACCCATTCAACTTCGCTAGAATTCGCGAAGTTGATGACTTAAAACGGGACTCTGGAGTACTCCTTTCCTCTCCACCTGCGTTCAAGGATCGGACACGTTGTGAGGAATCATCCCCAGGAACACGGAATTTTGCTTGCAACGTTTGCGGTGGACGTCACGCCCTCCGTAAATGCAAAACATTCAAAGGGATGAGCGTTGAGGAGAGATGGGATGTGAATCATTCTAATGCTTTGTGTGCGAACTGCTTTGCCTCGACACATAGTACAGACATGTGTACTTCCCGATTTGTATGCCAGTGTCACAAAGCACACAATTCGCTGCTTTGTTAAAACCCGTTCAACATCGCTAGAATTCGCGAAGTTGATGACTTAAAACGGGACTCTGGAGTACTCCTTTCCTCTCCACCTGCGTTCAAGGATCGGACACGTTGTGAGGAATCATCCCCAGGAACACGGAATTTTGCTTGCAACGTTTGCGGTGGACGTCATGCCCTCCGTAAATACAAAACATTCAAAGGGATGAATGTTGGGGAGAGATGGGATGTGATTCATTCTAATGATTTGTGTGCGAACTGCTTTGCCTCGACACATAGTACAGACATGTGTACTTCCCGATTTGTATGCCAGTGTCACAAAGCACACAATTCGCTGCTTTGTTAAAACCCGTTCAACATCGCTAGAATTCGCGAAGTTGATGACTTAAAACGGGACTCTGGAGTACTCCTTTCCTCTCCACCTGCGTTCAAGGATCGGACACGTTGTAAGGAATCATCCCCAGGAACACTGAATTTTGCTTGCAAAGTTTGCGGTGGACGTCATGCCCTCCGTAAATACAAAACATTCAAAGGGATGAATGTTGGGGAGAGATGGGATGTGATTCATTCTAATGATTTGTGTGCGAACTGCTTTGCCTCGACACATAGTACAGACATGTGTACTTCCCAATTTGTATGCCAATGTCACAAAGCACACAATTCGCTGCTTTCTAAAAACCCATTCAACTTCGCTAGAATTCGCGAAGTTGATGACTTAAAACGGGACTCTGGAGTACTCCTTTCCTCTCCACCTGCGTTCAAGGATCGGACACGTTGTAAGGAATCATCCCCAGGAACACGGAATTTTGCTTGCAAAGTTTGCGGTGGACGTCATGCCCTCCGTAAATACAAAACATTCAAAGGGATGAATGTTGGGGAGAGATGGGATGTGATTCATTCTAATGATTTGTGTGCGAACTGCTTTGCCTCGACACATAGTACAGACATGTGTACTTCCCGATTTGTATGCCAATGTCACAAAGCACACAATTCGCTGCTTTCTAAAAACCCATTCAACTTCGCTAGAATTCGCGAAGTTGATGACTTAAAACGGGACTCTGGAGTACTCCTTTCCTCTCCACCTGCGTTCAAGGATCGGACACGTTGTGAGGAATCATCCCCAGGAACACGGAATTTTGCTTGCAACGTTTGCGGTGGACGTCACGCCCTCCGTAAATGCAAAACATTCAAAGGGATGAGCGATGAGGAGAGATGGGATGTGAATCATTCTAATGATTTGTGTGCGAACTGCTTTGCCTCGACACATAGTACAGACATGTGTACTTCCCGATTTGTATGCCAGTGTCACAAAGCACACAATTCGCTGCTTTGTTAAAACCCGTTCAACATCGCTAGAATTCGCGAAGTTGATGACTTAAAACGGGACTCTGGAGTACTCCTTTCCTCTCCACCTGCGTTCAAGGATCGGACACGTTGTGAGGAATCATCCCCAGGAACACTGAATTTTGCTTGCAAAGTTTGCGGTGGTCGTCACGCCCTCCATAAATACAAAACATTCAAAGGGATGAATGTTGAGGAGAGATGGGATGTGATTCATTCTAATGATTTGTGTGCGAACTGCTTTGCCTCGACACATAGTACAGACATGTGTACTTCCCGATTTGTATGCCAATGTCACAAACCACACAATTCGCTGCTTTCTAAAAACCCATTCAACTTCGCTAGAATTCGCGAAGTTGTTGACTTAAAACGGGACTCTGGAGTACTCCTTTCCTCTCCACCTGCGTTCAAGGATCGGACACGTTGTAAGGAATCATCCCCAGGAACACTGAATTTTGCTTGCAAAGTTTGCGGTGGACGTCACGCCCTCCGTAAATGCAAAAAATTCAAAGGGATGAGCGTTGAGGAGAGATGGGATGTGAATCATTCTAATGATTTGTGTGCGAACTGCTTTGCCTCGACACATAGTTCAGACATGATGTTTATCATTTTCTTGGGGTCTGTCCCGTGTTAGGAGAGTTCAGGAGCGCCTGTTTGGGTGCTTGGGTGCTCAGTAGGGATCGTGTGGTGCAGCTGCTGAATGGCGATGGTATGGGGCGGCTGGCGAGTTTTTGTCGGGTGGCATGGCGTTATAGAGCCGAATTGATAAAGGAGTTCAACTGGTGATTTCACTCAGAGTAAAAATTAAAAATAAAATGATAAATTCGAATGTTTCGTCCTGTAAAATAGCAGTTAATAACCAGCCTGTCTCGGGCACTCTCCGACAGAAGGACCTTTGGTCCATTGTCGTATAGCATGCTGAAGCGTAGTTTTATTTATTTATCATTTAATTTTCATGAATTTATTGTAATATTTCGGGGTCACACGAGAATATAATAATGAATATATCTATAGTTATACGTTTATACTGTGCTCGTTGTATATTATATTTCTGTTGACTGTAAATATATAATTAGGTAAAATTTAATAATAAATGTGATGACTTTGTTTAACATAATGGATTATTATATTGTGAAGATATTCATGTAAATATTTATCATAATAAAGCATGTTTTTCTTCTTCTTCTTCTTCTTCTTCTAGTTCAGACATGTGTACTTCCCGATTTTTGTGCCAGTGTCACAAAGCACACAATTCGCTGCTTTGTTAAAACCCGTTCAACATAGCTAGAATTCGCGAAGTTGTTGACTTAAAACGGGACTCTGGAGTACTCCTTTCCTCTCCACCTGCGTTCAAGGATCGGACACGTGAGGAATCTACTTTGAAGAAATTCGTTCCACCCTCACTTCCACCTGACAGATATTCTCAAAAAGCGGATGGAGAATCAGCAACAGAAAGCCTGTATTCAATGATAAAACTGCCAGTATTCCAGCTTCCCATCTAGGCTGAATTTAATGTATACACCTGAGGACAGTTGCTCCTCATAGGGGGAGGTAATGTTACGAACCAGTTCGACGGAACTGCTGTGGTCAGCTCGACCCAGTTTTCCCGATCTCCCCTCAGGACATCGTCCTCCGGTTCAGTCTGCCGTAGCACCTTATATGCGACTCATCCGTTTAATCCACTGTGTTATACACCCGGTAGCCCGATAAAATTAATATAATTATGTAATGTTCTATGTGCGGGATTTATAACTTCTCGACCTGTACCTTAAATCAACGCGAGGAACGTTAAATTCCTGAACCAGAACTTCATACTACTTTCCAACCCCCCTTTCCCCTCTCATACTTCTGCTACCTACCCAGAAGTATGTCATGTGGGGAGGAGTGTGACAGTGCGGCTGTTTTAGAGTCGGGTTTTGGTCCGGTGGAGACGGGATCGGTGAGGAGAAGCCTAGTCGATATCCCTTCTTAATCGGTGATAATCTCGCTGGTCTAGGAGGACTCTCGAGGGTCCACCCCCACTAAAAAGTTCTAAAGTTCGCTAAAACGCACAGTTTGTGAATATCATCTTCTACCTTGACGTTCATTATTATAGGATAACAGGTACCTTCCATGGCCTACCTTAAGTTTCTGTTGTGATTGGTCTCAGGAATCTCCCGGAGGAATGATGAAGGCTGAAGACTGAATCGCCGTTTCAGGTGACGGCCCTTCATGCTACCATTACTTCTGTAAAGAAAAATATATCATTTAGGCCGTTAGACAATTCAACATACAGATTTGCAAATAGTAGGCAGAAATTCTTTAAATATTAGAGAAAAACTCGAGTCACCGAATAGTTTGGTGCCCCAAAACATATTCATCCACCATTCCAAGTTGTTCGGGCGGGGAACTCGTCGTAGTTGCGAATATTACGAAGATCACCGAACGTACGATTCATCAAGGAAAATAAATCGTACCGAAAGGAAAAACCTGAATAAACAGGTGCATTAGGAATCATAAACATGAACATTCAACCTGTAGGCGGGTGCACATGAATCATCATTTTAGCGAATTTTCAAAGAAAATGAAGCTATTGCAATGGCTTCGAAATTTAAATAATATAAATTTTTGGAAATTTTCTTCATAGAAATCCGTTTCAGACCATTCTAAAACGATTCCTGAAATTTAACACTTTTTTATATGTATATATATATTTATATATATATGTGTCACTCCAGACGATAACTCTCGATAGAATTGAGATAAACAGCTCAAATTTGCACAAAAAATCTATCTTGGCAATCGAAAGGCTAAGTTCGAAGATGGGCGAAATTGGCCTACTCTAAGGAGGGTTTTGGCGCATTTAAAGTGCGCAAAAATTACCCAAAAATCCCCAAAATGTTATTTTCCAACAAGTGACCCCTCATTTTAAAGGTTTTTGCACGCTGAACACGATGGTGGAATCGGATTTTAGATATCTTGATCCGTTCTCAAATTAGAGCATTTAAAGTGCGCAAAAATTACCCAAAAATCCCCAAAATGTTATTTTCTAACAAGTGACCCCTCATTTTAAAGGTTTTTGCACGCTGAACACGATGATGAAATCGGATTTTAGATATCTAAATCCGTTCTTAAATTAGAGCATTTAAAGTGCGCAAAACAAACCCAAAACGGTAGAATCAGGATGGACAAAACGTACAAATTAAAATAAATACGAAGAGAATATACATAGAAAACCAAATTTTAGACCGAAGTTTTCCTTTATTCAAAACCATAGCCATTAATTCGAATATTTCTTTGAAAATTCGCTCATTACGTCATGCTGCATGACTGTTTTGGTTATTATTTTCAATAATAAACCTTTGGAATCGAGCATGGAAACGCTGCAAATCCCTGCACAACGGTTTATTATTTTGTACAGAATACCCTTCTGCTACAGATCACAGCTCTCTGTATAGATAACCCGTCTATTATAATATATGTACTACGAACTAAATCACTCGCGACGAAATCGTGGAAACCCATTTCAAAGAAAAACGGAGTTATTGAAAAATAGTCTATTTCCACTAATACACAAAAAACGCAAAAAACACTGTTATACCGGTTTCGGTGATCAAACCATCGTCAGTAACACACAATAACTTATTAGAGTTATTGGAGTTAGTGTGTTACTGACGATGGTTTGATCATCGAAACCGGTATAACAGTGTTTTTTGCGTTTTTTGTGTATTAGTGGAAATAGACTATTTTTCAATAACTCCGTTTTTCTTTATAATATGTACTATTCTACACATACAATGTAGATCGCAGACCCTCCTTAGGTTAGTACCTAACCCCGTACTCGTTACTAGGTACCTACCGAAATCACGAGTTGTATGTTGCTAAAATAATTCTGTCGATGACAAACAGTAACTAAAATGGCGAGAAGAAACGCAAATAGGTAGTGAAGTTCTGAAGAAAAACTGTTGATGTGGAGTGAAATAGATGCCCCTTCTGCGTAGATCACTGTTTTCTGTGGTCAGTACCTACCTTCGTGGTCAAGTATAATGAACCGTTGTGTAATAACTTGCCCATAAATAATACTTCAACGGTTGTTCAAGTTGCAAAAGTACCGATCAACAAAATCCAGCCCCTTCTTGGTTGATGAACCGTTGTGTAATAATTTGCCGTTGTGTAATAATTTACCATTGTGCAATAATTTACAACGTTTGTTCAAGTTTCACAAGTATCTACCAACAAAATCCAGTAGCCCATCACTTATCAAATGAAATAATATTGCAGAACAACCAACTCGACTTCATACAGCCATCCTTGATTATAATCAGGTGCTCCCTGGCGATGATATCCGGGCCGGATTAATACCGTTTGATTTACGATCGCGTTGACGAAGCTTTTTGGTGCACACGAACGGCTGGTCGTACAATGCTCCGGGTGGTCTCAAAAAATTGTTCATCTGAAAATTTCAGATGAAATTCCAAAACCGGAATTTCATCAATTTTGTTTCATGGTAACTAAGAAAAGCGCACGGCGGACAGACAGAAATTTTTTTATTGCAGTTTTGGATTCTACATACCTTGAAACGTAAACCATCAAATTTTAAGGGGGGGTTACAATTTTTTTTTCCATGCTCGATTCCATTGGTTCATTATTGAAAATAATAAACCAAAATGATGGATCTATTGGATTTTGTTGATAGGTACTTTGGCAACTTGAGCAAGCGTTAAAGTATTATTGGGTGAATTATTACACAACGGGTTATCATTTACCTTACGCTTCATGAATAACTACAAATACCTAATTAACGACTGAATTGCTGAATCCGCGGATTTGTATGAAAATTTAATTCCCGGGCCGGCTCCAGTATTCCATTTAGGGCTTTCCTGGGGGGAGCTCGAGGGTATTGACCACAGGAAACAGTGATCTACGCAGTAAATAATAAACCGCTTTGTAATATTTTGCAGCGTTTTTATTCCATTTTCGGATTCTACATACCTTGAAACGGAAACCATCAAATTTATTTATTTATTTTAATTTTTTTTCATGCTCGATTCCAAGGGATCACCAATGAAAATAAAGGAAAAAAAAAACCAGTCATGCAGCATGACTTAATGAGCGAATTTTCAAAGAAATATTCGAATTAATGGCTATGGTTTTGAATAAAGGAAAACTTCGGTCTAAAATTTGGTTTTCTATGTATATTCTCTTCGTATTTATTTTAATTTGTACGTTTTGTCCATCCTGATTCTACCGTTTGTTATGAGTAGATTCCTTGTTCCTTCTGAATGGCCTTTCCTCTTGACTACGATTTCAGGCCTGGTATCTAAAACCAGTTCAAGATTTGCTCTACTAGGTAGGTAGATCCTTCCTTCTTCATTGATATTATTTGTATCATGTTAAGTACCTACCTACCTTTGAATATCAAATATTCGTGTGATACTGATAATAAATTGATAAGATACCTACCTAACCTTCTTCCTCCTACTGTTAGTACCTAAATTGAATAATTTGAAATCGATTTTTTCTTTCGTCTTCCTTCTAGTAATACGTGGGCCGGTACTTGTCTATCTATGAAGGTATCATAACAATAAATTATATGTCAAATGGGAAATTCAAGGAGTTGTACTAATCGTTTGCCTCCCCCTTTTTTGCTTCGAACTCTCGTCTTCAATTAATACTTCTCACATTTTTCAATCTGACCACTCTAAGGGGGTGGGGGGGGGGGGGGTAAGAGTTTAAAGATTATCCTAGTTTTGGTTAATTTTTGCGCACTTTAAATGCTCTAATTTAAGAACGGATTTAGATATCTAAAATCCGATTTCACCATCGTGTTCAGCGTGCAAAAACCTTTAAAATGAGGGGTCACTTGTTAGAAAATAACATTTTGGGGATTTTTGGGTAATTTTTGCGCACTTTAAATGCTCTAATTTGAGAACGGATCAAGATATCTAAAATCCGATTCCACCATCGTGTTCAGCGTGCAAAAACCTTTAAAATGAGGGGTCACTTGTTGGAAAATAACATTTTGGGGATTTTTGGGTAATTTTTGCGCACTTTAAATGCGCCAAAACCCTCCTTAGAGTAGGCCAATTTCGCCCATCTTCGAACTTAGCCTTTCGATTGCCAAGATAGATTTTTTGTGCAAATTTGAGCTGTTTATCTCAATTCTATCGAGAGTTATCGTCTGGAGTGACACATATATATATATATACATATAAAAAAGTGTTAAATTTCAGGAATCGTTTTAGAATGGTCTGAAACGGATTTCTATGAAGAAAATTTCCAAAAATTTATATTATTTAAATTTCGAAGCCATTGCAATAGCTTCATTTTCTTTGAAAATTCGCTAAAACCACTAGGAATAAATGGTATGAAAACATCTCAAACACTTGACAAAATGTCGCCTTATAAGTTTCTTCTTGATCAGGTTCCACCCATTTATGTTAACCGTTTTAGGAAACAATCATTTTTCCGGAAATAGTTATGCATTTTCTTAAGTTACGGATGTATTGGTACGGATTCTGTCAGGAAGGATTGTCAGGTCATTCGTGAAAAGGATTATTCAAATACGAGTATTATAGCACCTGTCGTGATTTCCCCACAGTAGCCACTCCTATAATATTGTTATAAGATATAACCAAATAAACGAAGGGAACGACGAGCCGGGTAGCGCCAAGAGAGAAGGGTTCCTTCCATCAACCGCCATCGCTCCTCAACGGTCATAACGGCCAATTGCGGACAGGGGATAGGTGGAAACGGGCCTATATAAGCAGACCATTTGGCCCAGCTCGTCATTCGACCAACCGACCCTCGACTTACGACATCCCTCTCGCCCTCTCTATTACCTCTCCATGCACTCGCTGTGTTGAAAACCGCGGGGTGCCCTCCTCTCTTCTGGTATCTGCTGTGTTGCAAACCGTGGGATATCTCCATCTCCTCTGGCACCTGCTGCGGTGAAAACCGTAGGTGTGCCAGCCTTCATATTCTAGGCGTCTGCTGTGGTGAAAACCGCGGGACGCCTCCTTCTCCTCTAACACCTGCTGTTGTGACAACCGCGGGGTGTTAGCCTCCATCTTCCTGGTGTCTGCTGTGGTAAAAACCGCGGGACGTTTTCGATGGTGAAGGTCTTCTCTGTTGGCCAGTTATATGCAAAATCAGCCCTCATGTTTTTGCATAAGCATCCCATCAAATTCAATTACAGGTTTTCGCCTAATAGTGCCCATTCGTTCCGCCTCACTACGCAATCTGTCGTCTCTGTACCTCATTCACGTCTAAAAGGTACATCACGACACATGTATTACAGTATGCCACTGCTGTTAAGAACTGCACCCTCTACTATAACAAACCCCACTAATTATACTAGAGCAGAGTAAAAAAAATTTGTTTTTAGCTGGCTTATTCGCGAGTACTTATGTAGTGTAGGAATCTGTGTAGTAGCAATGTACTAAGTATGCTATTGATTTAATAATATAAATAACTATATAATATTAGTCCGCACAATTTGAAGGTTTATATAGGTAACTACTCGGGAGTTGACTCCCCCACCCAACTCGGAACTGTGTTCTTTGGTGTGGGGTAGTTCCAGTTATTAAGTGGACACTGTAGCTTAAATACTTAATACTGTGTTGTTAGAGGAATAAATTTCATTTTCATTTCATTTCATTTCATTTCTCCTCTAACACCTGCTGTTGTGAAAACCGCGGGGAGTCACTACCCCTAGCGCCTGCTGTGGTGAAAACCGCGGGGAGCCACTACCCCTAGCGCCTGCTGTGATGAAAACCGCGGGGCGTTAGTGCAAAAGACTCCTATGGAGCACGTCCTTCCTCATCCATCTTTATCCGCCTTCATCCAACCTCTCACTCCATGTTTCATCCAACTCTCACCCGCCATGTCGTGAGCACAACACGCCCGCTAACGACATCACCGATAGGCCATTGCCATAAAATATATAGCCAACTGCCCATAATTGCAATGACCGTTGTTTCACAGAAGCACGTAGAACCATGAACTGCATAAAAAGTGGTTCTTCCGTTTGAACCTTGTTGTGAAACAATCAGACCGACACATATAAAAAGCGTTGTTCGTAGTTTTTAGCGAATTTTCGAAGAAAAAGAAGCTATTGTTCTCGGTCCAAAATTTTTAAAACTCGAATTTCCGAAAGATTTTTATACCAAAATCCGTTTCAGACCATCCTGAATTCCCTGCCGAAAGACACCAAAAATTATATATATATATATATATATATATATATATATATATATATATATATATATATATATATTTATATATATATTTATATATTTATATATATATTTATATATGTATGTGTCATTCCAGACGATAACTCTCGAAAGAATTGAGATAAAAAGTTCAAATTTGCACGAAAAATCTGTCTTGGCAATCGACAGGCTAAGTTCGAAGATGGGCAGAATCGGGTCACCCTAAGGGGGAGTTTTGGGGAGTTTTAGGGGGGGGAAATTACCCATAAATTCCCAAAATGAAAAAGTCTGACAAGTGACAACTCATTTTAAAGATTTTTGTACGCTGAACACGATGGTGAAATCAGAATTGCGATATCTCATTCCGTTCTCAAACTGGAGCACTTTGAAGATGAAGGAACGTGGTTATTTCTTGAGATGTTCTTCCTGGTTCGTCTGCTCTAATCTGATAACGGAATGGGATATCGCAATTCTGACTTCACCATCGTGTTCAGCGTTGGAAAATCTACAAACCGAGGTGTTACTCGGCAAAAAATGGAACAAAAAATTTGTTACCTACGTACCCAATACCTACTCTTCTGGTATTCAAAACATTTTTGATTTCCCCCTCCCCCTCCTTCCACCCCAAATTTTACTTTGCGTAAAACTACTCCTGTTTTAATTTTGTATGGTATCAAGTTGGGAAAACAATGACCGAAAATTAATTTTCAGAAAATTTTAGGCGGAGGAGGAAGATGCCGAAAACTTCGAAAATTCGCTCTTATAGCCATGCTGCATGACTGTGGTTTTTTAAATAGGTCCCCATATATTTTTTTTACAAGTATTTAATTATATTCAAAATGTCCAGAGAAGAATCATATGTGTTAACATCAGTCTAGAAAAAGTGTGTACATACCGACTGAGGCCAACACTGATCATCGAATACCCACTTGCCTATTCAGTGTCAATTATAGCTCCGTGATTTCGCCGTCAGTTATCACGATTACAACAAATTAATTGAACCATATAACAGTAATTAACATTGGAATTAATTAATACAGAGGTTAAGAGGGGTGCACAATTATGTAGTGATGATGAAGATGAATAATCTGTCCTTGTAGGTACGTATTCCACTGCCTCGAGCTCAGTGACAACAGAACCGTGAACCGTGAAATCGCAGATTCAACGATTCCATGTTACGCGTTATGGAATTGACATTGTAGGTTGTAACTCCTATCATAGCTACTACAGCACTACACGTTCAATTTAGCGTGAGAGCACAGGTAAACAAACGACAATGAAATCGAGCCCGAATGTCACCCATGTGATGCGGGATTGCCTATCTTCCTGATTGCTGACCTTCCCTGACCTACAAGGATGGACGTAAATTATATTTATTAAAAAAAATTAAAAAATAAAATAAAACGCTGCAAATTATTACACAACGGTTTATGTAATAATTTTTGTAATAATTTACCTATATACATAGATGCCCTTCTGCGTAGATAGTATAATAAACCGTAGGGTAATAATTTACCCAATAATACTTCACCGTTTGCTCAAGTTACAAAAGTACCTATCAACAAAATCCAAAATACTGGAGCCGGTACGGTTATTAAAGTTTCATACAAATGCGCGGGATTCAATAGTTCAATCATACACCATTCATCATTTTTTTGTACTTATTGATGAAGCATTAGGTAAATAATAAACCTTTGTGTAATAATTTACCTGTAGTATAGATGCCCCTTCTGTGTATAGTTTAATAAACTGTTGTGCAATAATTTACCATTGTGTAACAATTTACCGTTGTGTAGTAATTTACACAATAATAAACTGCTGTGTACTAATTTACAAATAATAACCCTTGTGTGATAATTTACCCGTACAGATGCCCTAAATCGAGTACTGAGCCAGCCCAGAAATTACATTCCATAATATTGTTGTTATTCATGAAACATAACGTTTATTCAAGTTACAAAAGTACCTATCAACGAACTCCAGAAGAGCCATCATTTTTCAAATTAAATAATATCAAGAACTACCAACTTGACTTCATACTCCGTAAATATAATCAGGTGATCCCTAGCAATGATTATCTCGGGCCAATTCCCGATTTTTAAGCGCGTCCCTAGTGATGATATTTGGGCTAAATATATACAATTTCATTCACCCTGCTGTTGAAAAAGCCTTTCGGTGCAAATTTCTGGGCCTTACTATGAACGAACGGCTGGTGGTCCGGGTGGTCTTAAAAAACTCCCAAGTTCGAGAAATATTTGAAACCGTAAACAATTCGAGAAAACGGCACCCTGGAGATTTCAACCCCTATTTTTCACCCCTTAGGGATGACTGACATTAACGCAGAACTTCGAGGACCAACTAGACCCCAAATGGGACCTATAACCCGAATTTCGTCAATTTTGGCTCATGGTAACTAAGAAAAGTGCGAAGTACGGCGTACGGCGCACGGCTGACGGACAGAAACTTTTTATTGCATTTTCGGATTCTACATACCTTGAAACGGGAACCACCGAATTTTAAGGGGCGGTTAAAAAAAATTTCATGCTCGATTCCAAAGGTTCATTATTGAAAATAATAAACCAAAACATACCTATTCAAGTTCAAAAAGCGCTGCAAGTTATTACACAACGGTTTATTATTTACCTTTACAGATGCCCATTCTGCGTAAATCACTGCTCTCTGGTGTACGGCGGATGGACAGAAATTTGTTCATGCCATTTTCTGATTTTACGTACCTTGAAACGGAAACCATCACTAGTAACAGGGGGAGAGGGGGGGATTTATCATTTTATTTATTCATTATTGAAAATAATAAACCAAAAAATACCTGCCCACTATTATACGTACATACCCCCTTGTATACCTGGAGAAAACTTTGATTTTATATCAGTACGGAATTCCCACATGGCTTGAGCGTGTTATTCGCGTATTATGGGCTCCATGAAGTAGGGGGATGACTGAATAAGGGCTTTGCGTGGCAAAATTGCAAAGTTATAATCAATCACGCCTGTGCGTGACGTAACCCTCAACATTATTTTCTGCATACGTTATTTTAATTAATAGCTGGAAAAATGTAGGTCAACGAGTCAGGGATTTTTCCATTCTCTTTCACTGCTATATGTAGAAGAGAGAAACGTGATTTTCATGGAGGAAGGGAGGGTTGCTAGGTAATTTGGTGATTAATTGGATAGGTAAATAATATTATTTATGAATGTTACTACTTTCAAAATCTGAGCAACGTCTGCGCATGAGTTAAATAACAACCGCTGTCGTCGATTGTACTCGTATCCAAATCGATATTGGACGTACAATTCAACTTCTAACCGCCCTCAAAATACATTTAATTTATATTCTAAAATAAATCGGAAGAAACTTCTTATTATATGGTTTAACCCCAGTGGGACGTACATTAGGGAGTGGGACGTACAAGGAAGCAAAATAATAAAACCAGTTACGAGGCAGCTGTTAAGTAATAAATAACGTATGATACTATGTAGCCTACTTAAAATTACCCATTTTCAATTACTCGAGAAAATGAAGAAGGAACCCACCAAAGCCACGTATCCCGAAAAAAGGGGAAACCTTCAACACCACGATCGGAGAGCATTGACAAACATTCCGATAGTGCTGTTGGTTCCGAGTGGAAATGGCAGCATTTCATTTTCTTTGGCGCGAGAGAAGTAAAAAGCGTGGAGGACGCTGTGGAGCGGAGGGCGAACAAACAACATTAGTGAAATGCACATTCTGTTAAATCGCCCATCAGTCAAGCGCTGATGCTCGAATTGTTTTGGTTCAACTGCGGAGGGAGGAAAATATCGCTGAAGAAACGGTATAATTTATAACTACGAACTGTAGCAGAGGAATTCGACAACAGAAATAAGAGGGGAAACACGAGTATAATGTTTATAGAAATATTCTTGTGAGAGATATTCTACAAGTTTTTCTCTACAAAGCTGAATCCTTCTTCCTTTCTGATTTATTTGAACTGGTCCCTTAGAACCTCGGGAGATTCATTTGCTTTCCATGTCGGTACATTATTTTCAATAACGAACCTCAGGAATCGAGAATGAAAACGCTGCAAATCCCTGCACAACGGTTTATTATTTTGTACAGAATACCCTTCTTTACAGATCACAGCTCTCTGTATAGATAACCCGTCTATATAATGTGTACTAGTCCATACATATTATGTACATCGCATACCCTCCGTAGGTTAGTACCTAACCCCGTACTCGTAACTAGGTACCTACCTAAATCACGAGTTATATGTTGCTCAAATAATTCTGTCGATGACAAACAGTAACTAAAACGGCAAAAAGAAACGCAAATAATAAAGTGCTGAAGGAAAATTGTTGATGTGTAGTGAAATAGATGCCCCTTCTGCGTAGATCACTGTTTTCTGTGGTCAGTACCTACCTTCGTGGTCAAGTATAATGAAACGTTGTGTAATAACTTGCCCATCAATAATACATCAAGGATTGATCAAGTTGCAAAAGTACCGACCAACAAAATCCAGCCCCTTCTTGGTAGATGAACCGCTGTGTAGAATTTAACGTTGTGTAATAATTTACCGTTGAGTAACAATTTGCCGTTGTGTAATAGTTTATCATTGTGTAATAATTTACCCATCAATAATACTTCTAAGATTGTTCAAGTTTCACAAGTACCTAACAACAAAATCCAATAGTCCATCACTTATCAAATGAATAATATCGCAGAACAAACAACTCGATATCATACAGCCATCCTTGATTATAATCAGGTGCTCTCTAGTGATGATAATATCGTCGGTTTACAGCAGAAAGGCACTAACCTCAAATTTTCACTTTTCGTGTTTTGACGGATCCTACAGTAATTTTTCGAGATCTTTCGATTGGTGACATTCATTTTGGCCTTAGAACAATAGGAAACCCGGAAAACACAAGGCTCAACAAGCACTATCCCAAATTTCGTAAAATTACTACAGCAGAAAAGCACTAATGATATAATGCCTTTCTGCTGTCGAGTTTAGGAGATGTCGACGGAAATACAGTCAATTGGTTAAAAGTCAAATCATTCTGTTACAAGAAAGAAGACCTTCAGTCTATTGGATACCGGTAACAGCTACGATGGAAACTACCAACAAATTGATATCTCGACCCTCAGAAGGTCATCGAAATCTAAAAAAACGGATCCAGACCCCGTACTCACCAGACTTTACAATAAAATGCTTCCGATCTCCTTTGCCAAAAAGAAAGATCTCCTATCTTTATGTAAAAATAAAATAATTCCAGATACCCTGCACAAATGGTATGAATCCCTTCCATGCAAGCCATTGTGCTCCGGAACCCGGTGCACAGTCTGAATCGGAGGATGAAGAAGAGTTAAAAAAAAAATTCCTCGAGGGGAAACCTTTTCATTTTAATTAATTTTCTCTCCAGAACTAACTACCCACCTAGTACAATAATCATTGTTTTCATGTACCTGAGTAACAAACTTAGGTTTTATTTTATTAATAAATTATGTGTACTCATTTTACCTACGCTAAAAAATACACTCATCTAATTACCATTACTTATTTTGAACCTAATTTTTGAGTTTTTTCTTAGACCGCCGTTTTGGCATTTAGGGGCCGTTGGAGAGGGTCGAGAAAGGCTGTTTTGGTTGTTGTTTTCTGAGTAAACACTGTGTAATAGTAATTTTTACGACCCAGGCTCATTCATGATTAACACTTTCTCACAAACATCTTTATCCACCGAGTGATGAGACCAATAGTAAACTTTTTGGCAGCATTTCATTGTTATTCTTCAACAGCAGAAAAGCACTAAGTTTGCACTAGAGCTGACTTCACAACAATATTGACAGCAGAAAGGAACTATGTCGTCCCTTTCAGCAGAAAGGCACTAACTATGGGTACCTTTCAAACAAAATGTACCAAACTGGGTACTTAGAATCGCGCTACACCTTCCAAAATTGCAGGCCATTGAGTGCACACGTAGAATCACCTTTCGCCAAATTTTCAGCCCTCCACAACATTCTGGAATGAAGCTATCACGTGCGCCATGAAGCGAAAACTTTGAATGCGATTTACTCGAAACACTACTTTCGCCGATAGTGCTTTTCTGTTGTAAACCGACGATATATCCGGGCAGGATTTATACCGCTTGATTCACGATCGTGTTGACAAAGCTTTTCGGTGCATACAAACGGCTGGATGTACTATGCTCCGGGTGGTCTCAAAAAATTGTTTAGCTCATGAAAAATTTAATAACGTAAAAAAAAACCGTACCCTTCTATCGAAAGTTTTCGAGCTACGGCGTTCTGAAAATTTCAACCACTATTTTTCACAAGCTGACAGTAACGTCGAGCTCCGAGGACCAACTAGACCCCGAACGGAACCTATAACCCGAATTTCATCAATTTTGTTTCATGGTAACTAAGAAAAGTGCTCAGTACGGTGTACGGCGTACGGCGGACAGACAGAAACTTTTATATTGCATTTTCGGACTCAACAACCACCGACAACGACAAAATTTGATGGTTTCCGTTTCAAGGTAAGTATGTAGAATCCGAAAATGCAATAAAATCATTTCTTTCTAACCACCGTAGGCTGTACTTCACACAATTCTCAGTTGCCATCAACCAAAATTAATGAAATTCGGTTTAAAGGTCCCATTCGGTGTCTACTTGGTCCTCGAAGCTCGGCGTTAATGTCAGTAGGTGCTCTCTAAGGGGTGAAAAATAGGGGTTGAAGTCTCCAGGACGCAGTTTTCTAGAATTTTTTTAACGGTTTTATAGTTCTCGAACTACCACCCGGAGCACTGTACGTCCAGCCGTTCGTTCACAGTGAGGCCCAGAAGATTGCACCGACAGGCTTTTTCAACAGGAGGGTGAATGAACTTGTATACATTCAGCCCAGATATCATCGCTAGGGACGCGGCAACAATTGGGAATCGGCCCAAGATAATCATTCCTAGGGAGCACCTGATTATAATCAAGGATGGCTGTATGAAGTCGAGCTGGTTGTGTGATATTATTTCATTTGAAAAGTTGTGGCTCTTTTGGAGTTTGTTGATAGGTAGTGAAACTTGAACAAACGTTGAAGTATTATTGATGGGTAAATTATTAGACAGTGGTAAATTATTATTGCACAATGGTTCATTATTCTACGTATGCAGGTAAATTATTACACAACGGTTTAATACTTACCTTATGCTTCATGAATAACTACAAAATAATAATTAATAATTGAATTATTGAATCCCGCGCATTTTTAGGAGACTTTAATTCCGGGCCAGCTACAGTACTCGATTTAAGGCTTTCCTGGGTGGAGCTCGGGGGTACTGACCCAGAAAACAGCGATGTACGCAGTAGGAGCATCTATACAGGTAAATAATAAACCTTTGTGTAATAATTTGCAGATTTTTTAAATTTGATTTCGATTTCTTTTTCAATACCCAATCGGTTGAACTTTCCAGGTCATCTTCATCGGTTAAATAGTCTTTTCGCTGGTGATTTTGGTATGAATTTCGGGTTGAGGGCTGGTTTGCCTTCAAGTCAATAATTTCGCGATTAACAGCTTCGAGTTTTGGTCTGCTTGTTTCAAATATTCGCACAAGGAAATGACTGGTCTGCTTGTTTCAAATATTCGCACAAGGAAATGACTATGTTATATAGCTCGCCAAAATGCAGTGTTGACAAGCTAGTCCTGGATAAGAAACGCCGTGGTACCAGCTCGGTGTTTCCCAACCGGTAGTTATGTATTGTCGACAATTTCAGCGATTCTCCTCCACCATCGCTACCGTAAAAAAATCATATTCGGTACAATAATATTAAACCGCTTGTTTTTCTCGAGAACTCCTACCGTTGCTTCTCGCTCGGAGGTTTGTGCGTGACTCCAACGTGTTCATTTGAAGAAGAGTTTCATAAATTCGCCCACGGGAATTGTTGGGCCCATCACAGCACCCAGCTGAATTTCCACTTCCAAGCTCACGCTTGGTGATTTGTGATCAGCGGGGAATTTCCAACAAGAATCCGTCAAAAACATAATTTTGTCTATTCATACCTACGCCACTGTATCGCATTGTCCCGTGTATACTCGAAATGCGGGATACATCGTCACTAGTTTGGAAAACGGATATTAAGTAGGTAATTGAGTGCATGAAGCGGGAATTCGTATTTTTTGCCTCAAAATCGGATTTAGCGTCCCAAAAATCAGTCATGTCCTAATGTTTGGCAACAAATTCGTTCAAGCTGATCCGAAAAAAAAACGCTGCAAACGCTACAGAAATGTTGGCTGTTCATTTATTGCTTCTTTCACGTGAAATAATTCGAATAGCCATTTCTGATGGTTTCCACCAATTTTCGCCCCCAAAACACAAATTAGGTAAGCTCCTTTTTTTTCCTTCAAATTATCTTCGATCACTGGTAGTGCCATTTAATCGTCTTGATTCACGTGTTGAAAGTTTTTCTAGTGTTATTATACAAACTGATTGTGATATCAGACGATATCCCAGTTTTAGACTCACGAAAAATCAATTTTGGGAGCTGAACATTGGTAGAACCTACATTTTCCACGCTTTGGTCAAAATCGACTTCATGTTCGGTCTTCTCGTCCCAAAAATATGGAAAACGATACCTCAAAAGCTCATGTTACTAACATGTTGCTAAAACGCAAAAAGTACCTACCTATTTTTACATACATTTTCACTCATAACACCCCTGGGTATATTCCGATCGGGCTGAACAGTTTCGGGACACAACTAGGCCCCAATTGGAGTATGTGTGCGAAAGAACGAATTTTTTAGACCAAAAATGAAGCCGGTACACGTGATACGGCGTACGTCGTACGGCGGACGGCGTACGGCCATTGCATTTTTGGAATCTACGCACCTTGAAACGGAAAAGAAAAAATTTTGAGGGGGTGTTATAAAAGATTTTTGCTGAGCGAATATATGTATAGGTGTATTATTCACAGAATAATAAACCAAAACGGGTTGAGCGTGTCCTCACTACGCTCAAATTCTTGTCGTAAATGAAGCAAAATGGCTTCGACAGCTTTTCGATCTTCGATACGAATTCGAAGATTACAAAATCTGGAGTAGAAAATAACGACACCCATCGTATTTCCGGCTTATTCGAATCAGCCTTTTTTTGTAATATAATTCTTTAAATAAACTCGGAACACCGTCTTTTGAAGGAGTAACTCGATTGGTTTCGAAGAGAAATCGCGAAGTCGGAAATGTAAACATCAGGAAGAGGTTTGGGGTAAGCTCTGGTAGCCACTTGCCGCTTGCTCTCCTAACCCAATCACTGTGGTTCCCGTTCTAAATTAATTTACTTCATTCATTTTCACTTCGTCGCCTCCGAGAGAGGAAAACGCAGGTTGATTATCGCCTCACGCAACGGTTTGTTGGAAGAGTTGTACCGTTCAAGGCCTGAGGAGCCGCAGTGATTTTGTCGAGAGGTAAAGAACTGGAAACCGACCAATCAGATTACAGGTTTCAACAATTTGAACGTCAAATGAGCGGAAATGCTGGAAAAACACGAGCTGACGTCAGCATTGTTCGCCCGATGCATCTGCTGTGCTAGAAACCAAAATTGGATCGGGGACTGGCAGTTGGGACAGCAGCGGCAAGAGGATGGTTTTTCTCAACTTTCCACCCCAAAAA
Source organism: Leptopterna dolabrata (assembly GCA_954871275.1). Lineage (NCBI taxonomy): Eukaryota > Metazoa > Arthropoda > Insecta > Hemiptera > Miridae > Leptopterna > Leptopterna dolabrata. Next base: position 47,504,103 of record OX940982.1, on the reverse strand, counting down.
ATGTGATAAATGAACGGATTTTTAATGGGATGGACAATGCTGGAAACGAGCAAACGTTGTTCATAGCCTCATTTGATGTTCCAAGGTGATTTGACTTGAGGTGCTGCTCCACGCAAAAAATGCCTCGATTTATAACCTGCACAATCAGCACCTGGGTCAAGTGGAAGTAAGTGCAAAAGTGGTCCATCGAATCATTTCAATTCAGAGAACCAAGGGTTCTAATCGGTTATACCCACGTACTTTTGGTTTATTATTCTGTGAATAATACACCTATGTATTCGGTCAGCAAAAAAATTTTATAACACCCCCTCAAAATTTTTTGTTTTCCGTTTCAAGGTGCCTAGATTCAAAAAATGCAATGTCCGTCCGCCGTCCGCCGTACACCGTACGCCGTCCGCCGTATCACGTGTACAGGCTTCATTTTCGGTCTAAAAAAGTCGTTCTTTCGCACACATGCTCCATTTGGGCCCTAGTTGTGTCCCGAAACTTTTCAGCCCGATCGAAATATACCCAGGGATGTTATGAGTGAAAATGTGTGTAAAAATAGGTACTTTTTGCGTTTTAGCAACATGTTGGTAACATGAGCTTTTGAGGTATCGTTTTCCATGTTTTTGGGGACGAGAAGATCGAATATGAGGTCGATTTTGGCCAAGGAGTGGAAAATTGAGGTTGTACCAGATGTTCAGCTCCCAAAATTGATTTTGTATGAGTCAAAAACCTGCGAAATCGTCTGAAATCACAATCAGTTTGTAGAATAACACTAGAAAAAGTGTCAACACGTGGATCAAGACGATTAAATGGCACTACCAATGATCAAAGTTAATTTGAAAAAAAAAAAAAGATCGTACCTACCTAATTTGTGTTTTGGGGGCCAAAATTGGTGGAAACCATCAGAAATAGCTATTTCAATTATTTCACATGAAACAAACAATAAATGTACAGCCAACATTTTGTGGAATAATAAACCCCATGTGACAAGGACTTTGCAGCGTTTTTATTTGGAAGTAGACAAGGTGCGCAGTCATCTGCTTTCTTTAGGACCTCCTGCAAGAAATTGGAAGGTGGCCCGGGAGCCGCCAATGGTGGGTGGGTCCGACCCACTTGGGTGTAGGTCAACTGCCGCACCAATACTCAACCTTAGATAATAAGCCCTGTACTGCTGGCACACAGAGAGTGACTCCCCTCCCGCAACACAAAGCCTAGCTTTAAAGCGGGAGGGTAATTTTCCTGATAACAGCAAATTGTTCTGGCAAATGTCTTGTGGAAAATAAAAAATAATTCAATTCCATTCAATTCAGACACTGAGATGAGATGGTACATATATTATTTCACAATTTTACAAGGCATAAGTGTAACCTAGTTAATTTGTTATAAATTTGTACGTTTTGATGACGTCATTGCCGGCGTTCTTTGGATAAATCTGTTTTATACCACTACGAAGGTGGGCAGTTCACGAGTCGTTTGTGTTTCCAGTGAAGGTAGAGGCGGTCAGGCTGAAATCGAATCACCATCCCTCCTTAACTGGTGATAATACCGCTAGTCATACAAGGGGGACTCTCGAGGGTCCACCGTCACTCTCCTCACACTCTTTCACATGGCAGCAGAGCGTGTTTTGGTAGTATGCGCTGAGTAATTCACCATGCTCCACCCACTTTTTGGGGGCTTTCCAGAAGGATTACAACATCCTGCCCATTTTATCATGCATACACCTATCCCCCCCCCCCCCCCCATTCCACCTTTAGAGCTCAGTACTAATATATACAGAGCTCATTTGAAGACGAATAATGCTGTGTCCCAAATCCCAATAGTTGTTCCATCCTAACGACGGAGTTCAATCACCTAGAGGTTGCCCAATTGATCAATTCACTGGACAACAACCTCCGACATTTTCCTCCGCCAATGCTCGTATGAAGGAGCTTTGTTTTCAACCAGTAAATATTATTGAGGTATTACCATTACGATGGCGGTTAGTCACCTTGAATTCGTTCAGATGCCCTGGTTCGTTCCTGAACCAGAACTTCATACTAATTTTCAAGCCATCGCGATCCCTTCTTAACTGGTGATAATACCGCTAATCTAGAAGTGGGGGACTCTCGAGGGTCCACCGTCACTCTGAGACATCATCCAAAGACGTTGAGGTGGGCACATTCAAGTTGGCCCAGCCACAGCACAACCCGAGAAGTATGTTCTGTTATTCTGCAGCATCAAGGAAGAAGTAGCGGTAATGACGTCATTAGCGCTTGGAAATGTCGTAATCTTGGAAACTAAACAAATATTACACTATTCCGGCGAACGTACTTGATTATCATCAACAAACAACACAGGAAGCAAATTTGGAGGGGAAAAAAAATTAATTCCAGAACCACGTCCCGAATTACCTAGGCTTGTGCTTCACGTCCAAAAATTCTTCAAATGCACAGGTGTATTATTCACAAAACAACAAACCAAAAATGAATTTTGGGAGCTGGACCTGCGTTAAAACCTCAATTCTTCACTCTTTGGTCAAAAACGACTTCAAATTCGGTCTTATCGCCCCAAAAAACATGGAAAACGAAAACTCACAAGCTCATGTTCACTAAAATCTCAAAAATAAACGACTCGAAAACCCCTATTTTCCCCCATAACACCCCTGGGTGTATTCCGATCGGGCTGCCGAGCTTCGGAGCATAATTAAGACCCAAACGTGTTCCCAAACTATGTAGGAAAAGAACGACTATTTCAGACCAACATTTAACGTTAATTTAAGGCTAAAACTTCGTTAGATCGTTCAACTCTTCAGTCAAATCGGCTACATATTCGGTCTTCTCGTCCTAAAAAACATGGAAATCGATACATTACAACCTCATGTTACTAAAACACCAAAATCCCTGTTTGTTTGGGAACGAAAAACACTACGGAACTTCACTTGAACTGGTTTAATACAAGAACGATATAGAAAGATCGACTTGGATAACGCATTAAATATAATATTAGATAATTTTCGCATTAAATAATACTTCTTACAACTTTTTCTCTCGGAGGTTCTGCGCCATCTTGCTGTCCGAGAGGGGCTCAGGTTTGCAGAAACCAAAGAACTACATGACTGTACATGTTTCATAAATCTGAACCGTTGGATCGAAATTGCACCTCCTATGGCTGACGTGAAGCTTGATGCGATTTACTTATGCACAATTATATTCGTTCGTTCTAAGACCCAAAAAAACAGCATGATCCGATCGAACCCGCTAGCCGCAGCTAGCGCTCGAGCGGACACCAGACGCACTACTTCGGGCGTTTATGTACCTACAAGTCCGAACAATCCCTATTTTTACACCCACTTTTCACTCACAACACCCCTGGGTATATTCCGATCGGGCTGCAAAGTTTCGGGACACAACTAGGGCCCAAATGGAGCATGTGTACGAAGGAGTCGTGATACGGCGGATGGTGTATGACGCACGGACATCGCACTTCTGGAATAATTATATGTACCTTGAAATGTAAAAGAAAAAAGTTTGCTTAGCGAATACATAGTTGTATTATTCACAGAAAACCAAAATGGATTATGAAACAGTTTAACAAGTTCTAACCTCAAAATGTGAAAAACCCCGTTAAATTAAGATCATTCGATGTCCGCCAGTAAATACCGGAAATTCCACGAGAGGGTTAAATTCCGGCTGTGGATTTTTGCGTGGGCGATACTGGGGATATTGGGTTTGAAAGCCCGACCGACGGTAGCCCTCACACTATTACACACCATTGTACAGGACGACACAGTACACACACACCAGCCTCATTGCCGTATATTACGCACGAGTAAAGCCCTGTCATGAAATCAACCCTCGTCTTCAATCGGACTTTCTTCAGTTAATCTGCAAGGGCCCGAAAAGGGGGAGAAAAAAGAAATTGCTAGGGATCCTCCTCGAGGATTGTGCTGAGGTTTCATCGCCCTCTTTCCGTGTTTCAGGGATGCCAACCCACCGCAGGAGAAAAACCAGCAGCATCCTGATAATCTACAACCAAAAATAAAAATTGCCTACCGTTAGTTAGCATGACCCAAAGAACGAATCATTCGAGAAGGAACTAAATACTAGGTTTTGTAGCATACTCCGGCGACATGTGGAGGCAAATACATTTACCAGTCAGTGCCTGTAGGTATCAATCATTCCAGGCTATTGGAATTTAAAAATAAAAACGCTTAAAGGTTATCTATTTCCAATAATAGGTACTATTTGTCGTGATTCCGTCTCATAATCCACTCCTGAAATATTGTGTGGTTTTACCTAATAAACGCGGAGAGTGTCGAGCTGGTAAACAACACGGGGTTTCCCCAACCGCCATCCGCCTCAACCGACTGTAATGGCCGATTGTGGACCAAGGACGGGTGGAAAAGTCCCTATAAAAACCCGCCCTTCTGGTCCGTGTTTACAAGAGCAGATATAGATATACCGTGTCGTGGTACCCCTTTATAATATACCACTCAAATGTACATATTTTAGATTGTTTCCAATAAAGCCGAGGGGAAGGGCACGTGACTCGGAGAGCGCAACTGGGTCAGCTCCCTCCATCGTTCCTCCAATGGCTCCAACTGCCATTGAAGGGCCGGGGAAGGGTGAAAAGGTGCCTATATAATGAGCTCTCCTTACCCGGCTCGCCATTCTACCTATTGCACTCAAGTCGATGACTTCTCTCTCTCACCTTACCTTCCTCCTCAAACCTCTCTCACAAAAGATCTCGTAGTGGTGGTAACCTTTCTGACCAGGCCGATGTGGTGGAACCTTTCTGGGCACAACCTCCTAGCATTCGAAGTGGCGGTAACCTTCCTGGCCTTGCCATAGGTGGTAACCTTTCTGAATGCTAGTCATCTACATCTCAACCTCACCTATCCAGGTCTAACCTCAAACTTCTTATCACCACAATCCGCATGCAGGATTAGTTGCACTTTGGCCCCCTCTTCAAGCTCTGCAAGCTTCAAGCAAACATAGGTAAAAAGTAAATCGAGAGCATAATCCCAATCGCCCTTAAATATCATAAACGGGAAAGAACATAAAATTTCGTGATTTAGATCAATGTACAGCGCAAGATGATTTTTATGGAGAGATTTTCACACTTGTTCCCTTCGAACTGTCTGCATCCTGTTTGACAATCTTGATCTACGGCGGTGTTTCCGTCCGCCCGGACAAACCGCTTCCTGTGAGACCGAACCAAAATGCCAAATGGACGTAGTTTGACATGGATATATCTTATGGCTCGGTGTCAAAAATTTGCGTGACAGCAAAACACAGGCGGTTTTTCCGCTGGTTTTTCGTACAATCGGTTCGTTGCTATGTAGGTACGTTAAAGGTGTGATACGAGCTCTGAACTAGTTTATCTGAAGATTAAAGGTAATTTTAAGACCCAGTAATGTTGAGAGATTAGTTTAAGAAAAAAAAAACTCTGAGGACTACCTCACACAGAGGAAATAATATAGGTAATACTAAACCTTGGCTGGACTATATTATAATCACTCAGTCTTGATCAGGTACAAATGTGCTTAATGACTAGGCTTATCTGTTCTGAATGACTAGAGATGATGTCCAGATGATGATCATGATTTCTCCAAATTGGCTGGTAACTGTAGTTTCAAGGCAGGTAACAGGTTGTTTTCGTCCAAGTTAGAAATTAGCCGTAACTTCACTCCATCGGCGGCACCGTGAGATTTTTCTTGAAGATGAAGTAAACTCGATGAATATGGCGATGATAAAAATATAAATATGATGACTAGAACTTGGATGAATTTGGAATACCACAGATAACGGTTTGTTGGAAGAACATTGACTTGAACAATTGATCTGAATGAAAAAATGGCTGCCAACAACTCCTTTCCTCTTCTTCACGATGCAGTGATGTAGTTTGAAAGTTGATGTAGTAGGTGGGTGGGAGTTGGCTGTTATTGTTCCTTTTTACTAGTAATATGAAAATATAGCCCTTTTAAAATTAATACTCAATATCCAACATTACGCAAAAGTATGATAACAAAAATATAATAATTCCTATATCAATCTAATATTGCACAAAAAACTCCACGTGGATATTATCATAGCCCTATTCTTTAGTGTCCATGAGTACACGGTTTATCCATGGATAAAACCTTTGTGTAGTAATACTGATAACTTTTGCGTGGTGATAATGATAACACTAGCTAGATAACGTTGATAAGGGGCTTGCATAAATTTTTGTACAGGAACTGGATGTGGTAACTATTGGTAAAATGGTAAAATACAAGTGAAATGGTGTGTAACCTATGAAAGATGCTCGATTATGGAGAGGAATCAGGTGTGGAATTAAATTACTACGGATGTAGGACGGATTTGAAGGCACGCAAGTGACTGCTGGCCAAGTTGCGAATTCAAAAAATAGGCAAGTTGGAACATTTGCAGTTACATACTTACAATAACTAGTTTTTCCAACCTACTTGCATAAGTGACTGTCAAAACTGAGCCCGCAACAAAAATTATCCCCATCCTAACTAGATGACCAGCATAATCAATTATGTTCACCTTAGGCAGTTTCGAAGTTCGCACACAGCAAGACCCGAAACAGCAAAAGAAAGCCTCGCCAATTACTACCACCTCGTAACAACAAACTGCTTCCGTAACTTCAAAAGGAAATTCGAAGATGGCAAAGGACAGATGAGAAGCTCTGTTTAAGTTATAAGCTGGGAAAACCTTTGTGCGTTGGGATGTTGCTAGACTAATTGAAACAAGATGATCGGATTATAGGACAGGGTCGCCCTCATAGTGGCCATTAGGGGCCCAAGACGCGGCGATGAAGGTAATTTACCTAATACAATCAACTCTGTAGGTACTGCAGGAGTCAGGGCGGTGGGAACAATTACCTCGCCGAGGCAACAATAATTAGAGGGTTAATCACCCTCTGTCCCTATCGATCTCCTGTAAGGCTGTTTTTGGAGGTTTTTTCTCAAAAATTGCCTTATTTTATCAACCTTTGTAACTGTACCAAAACTCGGCGTTTCTTATGCACGCAGCTCAAATACAGGAATTTTCTTGCGCGTAGCGACCTCAGTCCAGCGGAGGGAATACATCTACATACTGTTCGAGTACTTGCTCCCACTCCAGTGGCGTTTAGTAAGCCCGTTTGAAAAATTCTTGCTGTTACAAACGGGTTCCGACGAGCACTCACCACAAAAAAACATCCTGCCTCGCAGTTTTAAAACCAACTGGAAACTACCAATGGTCGTCTGACACATCTCTAAAAACGCTGCAAATCCCTACACAGAGGTTTATTCTTTTGTACAGAACAACCTTCTGTTACAGATCACAGCTCTCTGTACAGATAACCCTTCTATATAATATAATATGTACCATTCTATACATATTATGTAGATCGCAGACCCTCCATAGGGGGTAGTACCTAACCCCGAACTCGCTAATAGGTGCCTACCTAAATCACGTGTTAAATGTTACTAAAACAATTCTGTCGATGACAAACAGTAAGATAAAATGGCAATTAAAAATAAACACAAATAATGAGGTTCTGAATGGAAATTGTTGGTCCCGGTAGGTTTTCGACCCCGGGAACTTAAGTATATCAGTTCGTCAGTTAGACCACTACGCTATATCGTGCAGCTAGCAAGAGACCGGTGATGTGCGCTCTCAACACAGCTTGATGCCTGCATACCTGCATACACCCTGCTCTTTACGGCAATTTGTGAAGCAAATTTTATGGCAACATCGTAGAATGCTCCGGATGGTCTCAACAATTCAGAAAAAATCAAAATATTTGAAAATGCGAGGAAACCCACACCTTAAAATACAATTTTCCGAGATAGGGATACTGTGGACATTTCAACCCCTATTTTTCAACCCTTAGAGTTGAGTGACAGTAACGCCGAGCTCCGAGGACCAGCTAGAGCCCAAAACGGGACCCATTTACCAAATTTCGTGAATTTTGGTTCATGGGAACGGAAAAAGCCGCGGACAGCGCGGCGTACGACGGACGGATACTTTTTTATTCGGTATTTGTATTCTACGTACCTTGAAACGTAAACCATCAGATTTTGAAGGGGGGTTAAAAATTTTTTCCATGGTCGATTCCAAAGGATTATAAGGTATTGAAAATAATTAACCAAAATTGCCAATATTTATAATCCCATCAACAACGAGTGCATCAGTAATAACGTGGAGATCACATAAACAATTCACGATTTATTCAGGTGTCTACCACTTTTTTTTTTTTTTTTTTGCTTCGAAAAAGAAATTCATACAGCTGCATAAATTTTTACAAAAAAAAATCGGTAAATTATCGGTATGCCAAAATTTTAGCTTAAAATAAGATTTTTGCTTGTTGTATGAAATCAAATAACAGAGTATAAGTACCACTATCACTTTCTGCGAGAAGGGTGTCCAGATTGAATGGATGATTCACCTTGTGGGGTAGTACCTACCACTTCAAATGTTGAGTAGTATACCTACCTATTATTCAACACACCTGTTGGGGATGCTGAGAATGCCGAGGAAATGCGGCATACTTCATTCGCGTAACGTTTAGTCCTACCTACCAACTCAATATTCACTAGCACTAAGCTATAATGTTGATATTGAATAACATCTTTAGAACGTGATGGTAGGAACGTGAGTGTGAATCACGCGTTGAGGACAGCTGTTTTCACGAACAGTATCAGTGTTGAATCAAATTTTGTGAAGACCACTTCACTCATCCTTTACTTCTATCCAAAACTGCTTTTGGTAGAAAGAGGACAGCAGATTCTTGTCCCACGTTTTGGTTGACTAAATTGCACTGCTGCTGCTATACCATAACTCAGATCATGAGCTAACAGTGGCGTCCCATATGAGTAACGTGGTGTTATCAGTTCACGCTATAGTGCGAAAAGTGGAAACTGCTGCTGGCATGAATTATGATATATACCTACACAAATTACCTTAAAAAAAATTGCAAATTATTACAGTAGGGTTTATTATTTACCTGTATGAATTCCCCCCTGCGTAGATCAACGTTTTCTGTGGTCAATACCTACCATCGTGCTCCCCCCAGAAAAGCCCTAAAATCGTATAACCACTTAGAAATTGGAGCCGTACAGTGGAACGGCGGATGAGGTTGGGAATCGGATAGCAGAAACGTCCCGTTGAGAAACAAAAGCCGGCGGCCTCAACGCGAAATCCGAGGTACGCGAAAGGCCAATCAAAATGTCGATTTTGCTGATGCGCAGTAGTCATACAGTGATCCAAGCGTTTTGAAATCCACAACACTTTGGGCTTCACCACCTCCACCATTTACCCGCACATCACAACAGGAATACAGACAAGTAGATTATTCCCCCACAACAATCCCCAAGGGAACATCGTTAATAAATTGATCAATTGAAATTCATTGCGGACCATCTTCTTCAAATGATCTTACGCCAATTTACCCTCCCCATATTGGGGGCACTATACCCCCATCCCCGAATATTGGGGACTATATCGTAGCGGTGTCCCTAGCCTACCATTTGATTCACCGAAGCCTGTCGTTGCAAATTTCAAGGCCTTACTGAACGAAAGGCTAGACGTACAATGCTCCGGGTGGTCTTAAAAAACTCCCAGGTTCGAGAATAATTTAAGAACATTAAAAAAACCGCTGCAAATTATTACACAACGGTTTATTATTTACCGTATAAATAACCCTTCTGCGTAGATCTCTGTTTTCTGTGGTCAATACCCTCGTGCTTCCCCCAGGAAAGCCGTAATCGAGTGCTGGAGCTGACCCAGGAATTACAGTTTGATAAAAATGGCGGGATAAAATAATGGGGTGTTCTTCGTTACTCCCCCCCCATTTTCAAACGCTCGTCGCTTCATGAAATTCTAACAGAAATTTGAGGTTGAGGTGATTTTCGGAATCTTCAGTTCGTCTAGTTTTTGATGTGTGTGTTCATATTTTGATGCAACAACTTTGTAAAAGCGAAATTCGCCGTGAAAAAAAGTGGGGGGGAGTATCGAAGTATTTGCCGTGTCAAATCCTTCGGTACTCCCCCCCACGGTGAAAACAGTATTTTCACCGTCCTATATCTCATACCTGCACGTCCTCACACCCCCGTTCCTGTGAATTGTTGTTGTTTAGAGATAGGTAGGTAAGCTGTTGCATTGATGTGGGATGTCATGTCGTTTTTGAGATGCGAGCGCAGCGAGCATCCAGACGACTAATCTATCATCAGCATCAGACGACTGTAGGTCAACGTTCGAGAATTAGTGGGGTGTATAGATTAGTGGTCTGGATGCTCTCTGCGCTCGCATCTCAAAAACGACATAACATCCCACATCAATCCAACAGTAAACATATAGATTAGTGGGGTGTATAGATTAGTGGTCTGGGTGCTCGCTGCGCTCGCATCTCAAAAAAGACATAACATCCCACATCAATCCAACAGTAAACATATAGATTAGTGGGGTGTATAGAAAGATATTTTTTCAACATAATCGAACACCCTCTTCATGTACAATAAAATAATTATACAAATCCTGTAGTCGAAAATACTGTTTTCACCGTGGGGGGGAGTACCGAAGAATTTGACATGGCAAATACTTCGATACTCCCCCCCACTTTTTTCGATTGAATAATTCACTTTTACTATCTAATTCTGGTAAATTGAGGTTAATTAGACATAAAACAAGACAAACTGAAGATTCCAAAAATCACCTCAACATCAAATTTTTGTTAGAATTTCATTTTTTTTTGTTGTTTGAAAATGGGGGGGAGTAACGAAGAACACCCAAATAATGCAATAATTAATTATTTGCTGTTATTCTGTAATTATTTGTGCCATGAAGCATAAGATAAATAATAAACCATTGTGTAATAAACAGTTGTGTGAGAAACCGTTGTATAATAATTTATCCTTATAGATGCCCTTTCTGGGTAGATCAGTTTTCTTCAATACCTACCCTTCACCGCCCCCCAGGAAAGCCAAAAATCGAGAACAGCACGGGAATTGCATTTCATAAAAATACGCGGGATTCAATCCAATCATTAATTATTTGTTGTTATTCATGAAGCACAACGTTTGTTCAAGTTGCAGAAGTAGGAACCTGTAAACAGAACCTAAAAGAATCACGAAAATCCATTATTCAAATGAAATAATATCACAGGAAAACCAACTCGACTTCACACAGCCATCCTTGATTATAATCAGGTGCTCCCTGACGATGATATCTGGGCCGGATTTATACCGTTTGATTCACGATCGTGTTGACGAGGCTTTTCGGTGCAAAGGAACGGCTGGTCGTGCAATGCTCCAGGTGGTCTCAAAAAATTCTTTAGTTCAAGATCAATTTAGAAACGTAAAAAAACCATATACCCTTCTATCGAAAGATTTTGAGCTACGGCGTTTTGAAAATTTCATCCCCTATTTTGAACCCATTAGAGATGACTGACAGTAACGCCAAGCTTCGTGGACCAACTAGACCCCAAATGGACCTACAAAACAAATGTCATTATTTTGGTTCATGGTAAAGTAAGAAAAGTTCGAAGTGCGGCGTAGGGCGGACAGACAGAAATGTTTGCATTGCATTTTCGGATTCTACGTACCTTGAAACGTAAACCATCAAATTTTGAGGTGGGGTTCTTTTTTTTTCAATGCTCGATCCCAAAGGTTCATCATTGAAAATAATAAACCAAAATTTGAGATAACGGCGTCCTGGGAATTTTAACCCCATTTTTCACCTCTCAGAGATGACCCACATTAACGGCGAGCTTCGCGGACCAACTAGACCCCGAATGGGACCTAAAAACCAAATTTCATTAATTTTGGTTGATGGTAACTAGGAAAAGTGCGAAGTACGGCGTACGGACTGAAAATTATGTTATTCCATTTTTGGATTCTACATAAGTTGTTTTCGTGGTGGTGGTGGGGGGGGGGGGGTTACTTTTCTCTTTTTTCTTCATGCTCGATTGCAAAGGTTGATTATTGAAAATAATGAACCAATAGTTTACATTCATATACAAGTGGACTTGAGACGAGATTTAGCAACGGCAAGCGAACACCCAACGAGACCAAATCAACAAACGGACGAGTCGCCTGATGATTTATTTTCTTTGTTATCCCAAGTCCATCGATCCGCAGACCTTGGGCCGCAACATCTCATCAGGCCGCACTTGGTCGAGTTCCGTGCCACACCCTGGATATGCCCTCATAAATCCAAATCGCTGATCCCTCGAGCGCGTCCGGTTGGGCCTTTGATGGCCTTTTTATTAGCTTCGCCGCTGAAAGGGTGAAGAGAGGGAAATTGGAGAAATAAAACGAAATCCAGGTTTCTAACCCGCGCATCATTCGCCACAACCTTCCATTACGCGTCCAGCTCGGCATTAAAACGACATTTAGCCTACGCCCCTCGAGCAGGCAGGTGGATGATATCTTGTTCCCGATGAATCGCTTGGTTCGACTTTATCTTATATTTTCCACTACCTACTGCGGTGCATTGAATAACATTACCCCCCCCCCCCCCCAACCCTGATATAAAAATTTATCCGCAAAAGAAAACCTCCTCAGCCGCACAGGAGATTGGTATCCATTTTTGCCCTCGGTGCTTCGCGCCTCTCCCTTGGATGTGCATATAGAAACCTCTCCCTTCCCCTCTGTTGGATACGTACACAGAATCCTTCCCTCCAAACCTGGAATTTCATTCAACGCTGTTTGGCGGGGGCTTATTGGTACCAGACCTTGGCTACGAGATGAAAATTCAAATTCTGCTTACATGTTTGTGATGGCAAACGATGGCCTTCTAAGATGAGCAATTTCCAATATAAAACCGATGCAAATTATTACATAATGGCTTATTAATTACAGATGCCCCCTTTGGGTAGATCACTGTTTCCTGGGCCATTACCCCCCCAGGAAAGAGAACCCTACATCGAGTAGTTACTGGAGCTGGGAAATTACAGTTTCATAAACATGCGATGGTTTCGAGAATTCTATAATTAACTAGCCGGTTACCCGGCGCGTTGCAGCCGGAAAAAACAAATTGTCGTATAAACTATTCAACGATGGGCTAAAGCATCCAACTACTAAGCATTCAAACGTTGTTTTGCCATGTATCTAGGAAACATTAGGAAACATTCTTTCCTAGGAAACATTTTTTTAATTCAATAAAAATAACTATCTTCTGTAAGTGTGCGGGGATATATTTATAATCAAAAGCGGTATAAACAATAAAAGTATGTTTAATTTAGGTTAATAAATTAATCGTTATTAAATTAACGAATATATTTTAAATTACAATCCTTGATAGCTATCTAAATATTAAAAATAATTATTCATATTTTTACTATCAATTATGCCAGTTGAAATTTAAAAAAAAATTAATCTCTCAGCGCAATAGAGTGTACAATATTCACGCGATTGGCAAGTGCACGTTCGGAGTCCTCGCCACCTATAAAGTATATTTGTAAAAATTTATGAGATTCGTTTGGCACTGGAAGCAATGATCCCACTTTGTGATAAACTTGGCCTTTGATTTTAAACGTGGAATTAAATTGTTGACCGTTTGCTGCAACATTGCTAACTATTTCTGTTGCTCCAAACGATGTCATTTGGAAACATGAATTGAAAGTGCGAATTGACTTCAGGAACAGTCTAGAATCTGGATCAGTACCAATAAGTAAACCGTGCAATGGCTCAGGTGGTGTTTCAATTTCGGTTAGTTGTACTTTTCCTGATGAGCAACACATCCCAAGTGGCTCATTTTTAAATTTAAGTGCATGACAATGCGGGCATTCCTTCTCCAAAGTACCAATAACCACTTTGGAATGAGCGTAATATTCAACATCAGGCTCGTACTGGAATGCTAGTCGAAGAAATGAATCTGACAGAAATGCTCGATGAACTTGTTGGCGTTGTTGGTCAATTCCTCTACGTCTGTCGACTATGAATCTGCGACTTTGTCTTCGTTCTAGTTGTCTTTGTTGATTTTGTTCATATCGTGCCTCTTGTGATCGTTGTTCACGTAACTGCGACATTCTCGCACGCAAATTTGCATTGTCTTCTTGAATTTGTTCGCTTGATCTTCGTGTTCTTAAATCTTGCTTGGCTCTGGAACGGCTCGTTCGACAACTCAAATTGGCCCCTTTGCGCTTTTTTGGCATTGCTGACTGTACAGCAACATATAAATAAATGAAGGTAAAAAACTGAAACGGATAGAAAAATTTGTTTATATTTGATAAGCTTTATCAACTGTTAATAAATGATATTGGAGAGCGTCATATGAACGATGGGTATCACTGATGAACTGAAGATCATTATTTCTTCTTCTAATCACGATTTGTCGCGTAGCTGTACGGTCGCCAACCATGATTCCAGCAACGTCTTCAACAACAGGTGCGTTGAATCTACGTACATGCTCTCCAGCTGGTGTTGTAAGCTTTATCAACTGTTAATAAATGATTTTTTAACATCATAGGATTTAATAAATATTTATGAACAGTCAATAAGTAATTTATTAAGTACAATTTATTTTTTTAAGCCGACAGAATAAAAAAAAATGTTGCCAAAAAATTAACACAAATAAAAAATAGGGGTTGATAGTAGAGGGGTGAAAAACTCAGGGTCATATGAAATTTTTTATTCTAAGTCATGACAAAATATAAAAAAAATTCTTGCAAAAAATTAAATTTTTTAGTTAACAATTACAAAATAAGGGTTGATCGTAGAGGGGTGAAAATTTAGGGTTGCATGTATTTTTGTATGCTGTGATCGTGGAAAAATGAAAACAAAAAATTTTGTCTAAAAAATAAAAAAAAATTTAGGGGTGGACTACCCCTACCATTTAGGGGGATGAAAAATAGATGTTGGCCGATTCTCATAGATACCGGATAAGCACAAAAAATTTCATCAAAATCGGTCAAGCCGTTTCGGAGGAGTATGGCAACGAAAACTGTGACACGAGAATTTTATATATTAGATAGATTATTTCTTGTTACTCAAGAAGCCAAACCTGGAATTTCTTTCAACGATGTTTGGAGAGGGCTTAATGGTACCAGACCTTGGCTACGAGATGAACATTCCAAATTCTGCCTAAATGCTTGCGATGGCAAACGAGGCCGTCGAAGATGAGCAATTTCCAATATAAAACCGATGCAAATTATTACACAAAGGTTTATTATTTACCTGTACAGATGCCCCTTCTGTATACATCACAGTTTCCTAGGGCCAATACCAACACCCCCCACCACCCAAGGAAAGAAAACCCTACATCGAGTAGGTACTGGAGCTGGGAAATTACAGTTTCATAAACATGCGATGGTTTCGAGAATTCTATAATTAATTATTTCTTGTTACTCAAGAAGCCAAACCTGGAATTTCTTTCAACGATGTTTGGAGAGGGCTTAATGGTACCAGACCTTGGCTACGAGATGAAAATTCCAAATTCTGCCTAAATGCTTGCGATGGCAAACGAGGCCGTCGAAGATGAGCAATTTCCAATATAAAACCGATGCAAATTATTACACAAAGGTTTATTATTTACCTGTACAGATGCCCCTTCTGTATACATCACAGTTTCCTAGGGCCAATACCAACACCCCCCACCACCCAAGGAAAGAGAACCCTACATCGAGTAGGTACTGGAGCTGGGAAATTACAGTTTCATAAATAAGCGATGGTTTCGAGAATTCTTTAATTAATTATTATTTGTTGTTACCCAAGAAGCCAAACCTGGAATTTCTTTCAACGCTGTTTGGAGAGGGCTTATTGGTACCAGACCTTGGCTACGAGATGAAAATTCCAAATTCTGCCTAAATACTTGCGATGGCAAACGATGGCCTTCGAAGATGAGCAATTTCCAATATAAAACCGATGCAAATTATTACATAATGGCTTATTAATTACAGATGCCCCCTTTGGGTAGATCACTGTTTCCTGGGCCATTACCCCACCAGGAAAGAGAACCCTAAATCGAGTAGGTACTGGAGCCTAGAAATTACAGTTTCATAAATATGCGATGGTTTCGAGAATTCTATAATTCATTATTTGTTGTTATTCGTGAAGCATAAGGTTTAAGTAACACAAGTAGGCACCTATCAAAAAAATCCAAAACAAAAATCATTCACCATAATAAATTATATCACTGAACATTCAACTCAATTTCATACAGCCATCCGTGATTATAATCAGGTGTTCCCTAGAAATGGTACCTGGGCTTGATGAATACCGTTTCATTCACGATCATGTTGACGAAGCTTTTTGCAGCAAACTTCAGGGCCTTACTGTGAATGAACGATGTTCAGTGCTCCGGGTGGTCTCAAAAAATCTCCCATGTTCAGTGCTCCGGGTGGTCTCAAAAAATCTCCCAAGTTCGAGACCAATTTTAAAACGTGAAAAAATCCGAGATCATGACGTCCTTTAAATTTCAATCCCCATTTGTCGGCCCTTAGAGATGAGTGACAGTGACGTCTAAGATGGACATATTTATGAGTGGAAGGTTCTCGAAGTGTTTTGACAAAGTCACTTGGAATGTTCTCGGCTCGTCCCTTCCTGCGGGCATTGCAAATCATGCTGCATAATAGCAGCTACAAGACTTAGGTTTTCTAAATTGGTCAATGTTGATTTTTTGCTTGATGGGTTTGTTCTATATAGGATTTAATATAATAATGGTACTTGATTGGTATGGAATGTTGAGTTATATTTTGGGGGGGGATTTGGTTTCTTTTTCACACTTGCGAGTCGTAATTTACAATAACTGCGGCTTCATTATTTTAAGTTTGGCCAAATCTAATCAGAAAACGCTGCAAATATTACATAACAGTTTATTATTTACCTGCACAGATGTCCCTTCTGCGTAGATCACTGTTTCCTGTGGTCAATACCCTCGAATTCCACCCAGGAAAGCCTTAAATGGAGTAGGTACTGGAGCCGGCCCGGGAAATGTAGTTTCATACAAATGCGCGGGAAGCAATAACTCAATCATTACTTATTTTTTGTAGCTATTCATGAATCATACGGTAAAATAATAAACTGTTGTGTAATAATTCATCTGTATGGATGCCCCTTCTGCGTGTATAGTATAATAAACGGTTATGTAATAATTTGCCGTTGTGTAATAATTAACCGTTGTGTGATAATTTACCCAATAATACTTAAACGTTTGTTCAAATTACAGAAGTATCTATCAACAAAATCCAAAACAGCCATCAGATTTCAAGTGAAATAATATCACAGAAAAACCAACTCGACTTCGTACAGCCATCCGTGATTATAATTAGGTGATCCCTAGCAATGATTTATCTCGGTCCGATTCCCAATATTGTTGCCGCGTCGCTAGTGATGGAATCTGGGCTGAATATATACAATTTCAATCACCCTCCTCTTGATGAAGCCTGTCGGTGCAAACTTCTGGGCCTTATTGTGAACGAACGGCTGGACGTACAACGCTCTGGGTGGTCTTAAGAAATTCCCAAGTTCGAGAACTATTTAAAACCGTAAAAAAATTCGACACAACGGCGTCCTGGAGATTTCAACCCCTGTTTTCCACCCCTTAGGGATGGCTGACATTAACGCCGAGCTTCGAGGACCAACTAGACCCCGAATGGGACCTATAAACCAAATTTCGTCAATTTTGGCTCATAGTAATTAAGAAAAGTGCGAAGTACGGCGTACGGCGTAAGGATAGAAATTTTTAGTTCATTGCATTATCGGATTCTACATACCTTGAAACGTAAATCATCAAATTTTGCAGGGGGGAGGGGGGTTATTTTTTTTTTCTTGCTCGAGTCCAAAGGTTCATTATTGAACATAATAAACCAAAAGGTATTAATTTCGCCTGCAAAGAGCTTCCGACGCCCCTCGTATGGGCAGATGAATCCTCGCTATCAGAATTACCACGCGAATTATGGAAGGACGTGGAAAGCAATGCCCGTCTTTCACAATCGAAATTATTGTCAGTCTTGTCGAGTCGATTGGCGGCTCCTGCAAGTCGTCGGTGGGATTCGGTTGATATTTGCGGGATTTCGTTTCCCATTCACCGATGACACGAGGGTCCCAGGGCTGATGTAGTCGCTGGGAGCCGGGAAATGTAAATACGGCCGGTTGAACTGAGGGATGACGAGGGATTTCTTAGGGGCAGAAAGTGAAGAGAAATGTCGACGTGGGAGGCGGCGGCTACGGGCTTCTTGGGTCGGGTGGCGGAGTCAAGCAGATCGATCTGGCGTCGCCTGGACGGGAGCTGACTTAACGTGCGCATTCCGTAAGAAAATTCATATCGCGAGGTGCGAGGATCCCTCACCACTAAACCCCTCCAAACCCCCCCCCCCCCCACCACCCCAAATAAACAACCACGAAATCCTAAACCCCAAATCTCAAACTGCCTTTTGGTTTATTATTCTGTGAATAATACACCTATATATTCGCTCAGCAAAAAAATTTATAAAACCCCCTCAACATTTTTTCATTTGCGTTTCAAGGTGCGTAGATTCCAAAAATGCAATGTCCGTGCGCATACGAGCTTCATATTCGGTCAAAAAAATTCGTTCTTTCGCACACAGGATCCATTTGGGCCCGAGTTGTGTCCTGAAACTTTGCAGCCTCATCGGAATAAACCCAGAGGTGTTATGGGTGAAAATGGGTAGAAAAATAGGGGTTTTCGAGGTTTTAGTGAACATGAGCTTGTGAGGTATCGTTTTCCATGTTTTTGGGGACGAGAAGACCGAATATGAAGTTGATTTTGACCGAAGAGAGGAAAATTGAGGTAGTAACGAAGGCAAGGCTCCCGAAATTCATTTTTTACGAGCCAAAAACCTGGGAAATTGTCTGACATCACCGTAAATTTGCATAATAACACAAGAAGTAGTATCAAAAGGTGAAGGGTATGTCCAGTAGAATAATAAACACATGTGACAAGGACTTTGCAGCCTTCTTCCCGATCAAACATCCCGAATAGCGCAGGTAGAATTTCTCGAACCGACTGTTCCTAGATGTATGTGTCCATGTGGGTTACTGTACGTTTGGGTATCGAGAGATCAACATTTTTGACGCGACGTGGTGACCAGGATCTCCAGTTTGAATTGTTGTTGACTTTTGGTTTATTATTCTGTGAATAATACACCTATGTATTCGGTCAGCAAAACATTTTTATAACACCCCCTCAAAATTTTTCCTTTTACGTTTCAAGGTGCGTAGATTCCAAAATTGCAATGTCCGTCCGTCGTCCTACCTATCATCCATATCTACCTTTATTTTCGGTCTAAAAAATTCGTTTTTACGCACACAGGCACCATTTGGGCCCTAGTTGTTTCCCGAAGCTCGGCAGCCCGATCGGAATATACCCAGGGGTGGTGTAGATGAAAATGGTTTTTTTAAATTGTTTTAGTAACATGATCTTGTGAGGTATCGTTTTCCATGTTTTTTAGGAGGAGACCGAATATGAAGTCAATTTTGACCAGAGTGGAAAATTGAGGTTTTAACGAAGTTTCAGCCTCAAATTTACATTAAAATTTGGTCTTTAAATTTCCGTTTGAAGGTGTTAGATTCTTTTGATTTTATGGACCATTCATCAAATTAGGGGAACATGTTTAGCCAGTGATGATTTGTATAAATCTCGTTAGAAAAAATGAGACTGGAATGAAACGAAACTGGAAATGAATGGGTTATGGTTTTAGAAGTTTCTAGTCACTTCTAATTTGCCATAGTTAGTCTTCCTCCACAATAACAGCAACCTTTCACTCCATGGATACACACAATCCATGGCCTTATCACCGTTATCATCATGTTACCTCTTTTCAATAATTCAACCAAACCTGCTATCAACCAAAAACACCTCACCTACAAAAACTGTAAATACGTCATTGTAAATAGTGTAAATATATAATATTAAGAACGTGCAATGAATAAAACTCCACTCTATCAATAAGAAGCTCCTCAACCCCAGAATCATGGAAGCCATCTCCCTTGCCAGCAGGCAGTACGGCTTTGTCAAGGGAAGATCAACCCTGAGCGCTATAAGGGAGGTGGTATTAGCTGCATGGGATACCGAGCATGGAAACCACCGTACAAGACAGATGTGCATGGTAGTGACCCTAGATGTGATGAACGCCTTCAATTCTGTGAGATGGGTGGATATCATCAACACCCTCCAGAGGCGCTTTGGGCTTCCATCTTACCTACTGGCCGTCATATGTGACTACCTAAAGAACCGCAGCTTAGTGTATGAGTCCGAGGGGAAGGTGTGCAGAAAGAAGATCACCAGTGGAGCGGCTCAGGGGTCTATATTGGGGCCCGATCTGTGGAATGTGAGCTACGATGGGATCCTCCTGCTGGACATGCCAGAGGATGTGTTCCTGGTGGGCTATGCTGATGATGTAGCGGTGGTGATAAAAGACCATACTCTGGAGGGCCTCCAGTGGAAGCTCAGCCAATCAATGAGGCGAGTCATGCCTTGGACGGAGGAGCATGGGTTGCAGCTTGCAGTACACAAAGCCGAAATAGTGCTACTGACTAAGAGGCACATCAACCTTGTCACCCAATTTCAGGTGGAGGACGAAACCATTGACTCATCTCATTCGGTGCGGTACCTGGGAGTGACCCTCGACTGCAGGCTGACCTTCTGGGAGCACATCAAGCGAGCAGGAGAAAGAGCAGCGGCAGTGAGAGCAAACCTGAGCAGGCTAATGGCAAACATCGGTGGACCATCGCCCAAGAAAAGGAAGATGCTCATGACCATAGCCGATGCAATCATGTTATATGGAGTGGAGGTGTGGGCTGAGGCCCTACAAGTTAAAAAGTACCGAGACCACCTTCGGTTAGTGCAGAGGAGAGGAGCCCTACGAATAGCAAGTGCTTACCGTACCGTCTCCTTCCCTGCCGTTGGGATCATTTGCAGTGGCAAAATAAGTGGGAAACTGATGACAGGGGGGCATGGACCCGCGTACTTATCCCACAGGTGCGCCCATAGCTTGACAGGAGGCACGGAGAAGAGGATTTCTACATCACTATGTTCCTGTCGGGCCATGGATACTTCCGGTCCTATCTGCACAGAAGGGCGATAGCAGACACCACAACGTGCTGGTACTGTAATGCACCAAACGACGACGCCGAACACACGTTCTTTCACTGCTCCAGGTGGAGCAGGGAAAAGGAGATCCTAGAAGGACAGGAGGGCGAAATCACGCCAACTAATGTGATCGGGAAGATGATCTCCAGGCAGGAAACCTGAGAGAGGATTGTGTCCTACATAGTCCGAATCCTAAAGGCAAAAAAGCTGGACGACCCGATCCTCAGGTGAGCAATAAACTAGAGATCGCAAGAAGAAATTAGAAGAGGGCGTGACTCCGCCCAGTGATCGACCCCACTCCGAAGTAATGCTGAACAAGTGATTCCGGGGTGGATTAGGTCAAGAGGATCAGGGTTAGTGGGCTTTTAGTGAGTGAAACCTCACACGGCTGCGGAGTGCGGATCCTCCAAAGTGCAAGTCTTTTTCAAGATTTTCCCACTGTTTCCCTCGGAAAAAAAAAACTCTATCAATAAGGTAAGACCCCTGCAAGACTTTTGTTACCATTATCTATACAGTTATTTAGTGTATGTCTGTTACGGTCTTCTCCCCCATGTATTTCAACCTAGTATTCATCATTATAGGCATGATTAGGATCTCACTGCTTGGGGATTGAAACGTTGCCGAAAAATAAAAACTCTGGCTGCTATAAGGTGGACTTGAAACCAAAACCCTACATGATGAACATTCAAAATCAGCTGGGAATTATTCCCTCAACCTCCAACTATGTTGATAAAAATATTAGGTAAGCTAGGGATATATTGTCTAAGAAGCACTTATATTTGGACTAATTGCGAAAGCGCTTATTATACTAATAAAATACACTAAAAAGTAAGGGAAATTAGGGTCCCTTCATATTGATCCGTACCAATAAATTTAACTGTAGCACACAAGATCTATACAATATTGTTCATGTGGATGCATTGCCTGGCTAGGGCCGCGAATGAGAAGTATTCACAATTCATAACGTCGTATTTTATCCCTTGAAAAAATGACAGTTATTCGCACCTTTACAGCCTGCATTTACTCTACTCGACTCCACGATAAAAGTTTTTATCTTTAATAACGTTTGCAGACCTCTACAACGCGGGTGTTATCTGAATTTCTCTCCCCCACAAGGACATACACAAAACGTTAGAGGTGAAGTCTCATTTTCTCCTCTCCTATAAATAATGTTGTTTACAGAGTTGGCTGTGGGCCCTCGGGACGGATAATGACCGCCACGCACGTCGGACGGTAATAAGAGGATGATAAGGCCTGAGGATGGCAAAACAAGTAGCTTCGCAACAATACGAAAAGCTGCGTGGTAGCGCAGCGGCAGTGGTTTATGGAAATATGCGTTGTTATTATTTATAAACATGATGGACCGAGCTAGATGTATTCTCGACCCAACAAGTATGTCAACATTGCGGATCAACTGCGGATTAGCCTAATTTACTTGACGAATTCTCTAACAAATTAAACTGCTGATGGGCGCGTATTCAGCATCGAAGCTTAACCCGTTTGCTGCACCTTCGAATTTCAACATTTCAAGATTGTTCTTTTTCCATCCCACTCAACTGGGCAAAGGTACACAGAGAGGCGGTTTTTTTGGTATATTATTTTCAATAATGAACCTTTGGAATCGAGCAAGAAAGAAACCTTTTTAACCTCCCCCCCCCCCCCCCCACCCACCATCAAAATTTGATGGTTTTCGTTTCAAGGTATGTAGAACCCGAAAAATGCAATAACAAAATTTCTTCTGTCCGCCGTACTCCGTACTTCGCACTTTTCTTAGTTATCATGAACCGAAATTGACGAAATTCGGTTTATAGATCCCGTTTGGGGTCTAGTTAGTCCTCGAAGCTCTGCGTTACTACTTTCAGTCATCCCTAAGGGGTGAAAAATAGGGGTTATAATCTCCAAGACGCCGCTATCTCGATTTTTTAAATTTTTTTAAAATTTTTAAATAGTTCTCAAACTCGGGAGTTTTTTGAGTCACCTGGAGCATTGTACAGCCGTTCGTTCACAGTAAGGCCCAGAAGCTTGCACCGACAGGCTTCTTCAATAGGAGGGTGAATGAAATTGTATACATTCAGCCCAGATATCATTGCTAGGGACGGGGCAACAATCGGGAATTGGCCCGAGATAATTATTGCTACGAAGCGCATGATTATAGTCACGGAGTATGAAGTCGAGTTGGTTGTTCTCTGATATTATTTCATTTGAAAAATGCCTTGGCACTTTCGGATTTTGTTGATAGGTAGTGAAATTTGAACAAACGTTGAAGTATTATTGATGGGTAAATTATTACACAATGGTACATTATTACACAACAGTAAATTATTACACAGCGGTTCATTATACTGTCTACGTAGAAGGGGCAACCTATACGGTAATTTATTATACAACGGTTTATTACTTACCTTATGCTTCATGAATAACTACAAAAAAATCAATTATTGAATTATTGAATCCGGCGCATTTGTAGGAAACTTTAATTCCGGAGCCGGCTCCAGTACTCGATTTAGGGCTTTCCTGGGGGGAGCTCGAGGGTACTGACGACAGAAAACAGTGATCTACGCAGAAGCGGCATCGATACATTTTTTTAAATAATTGTTTTAAATAATGACCTGAAAACCCCCCTCTCCGCCATCAAAATTTGATGGTTTACGTTTCAAGGTACGTAGAATCTAAAACGCTGCAAATCCCTGCACAACGGTTTATTATTTTGTATAGAATACCCTTCTGTTACAGATTACAGCTCTATGTATAGATAACCCGTCTATATAATATAATATGTACTATTCTATGCATAATTATGTAGATCGCAGACCCTCCGTAGGTTAGTACCTAACCCCATACTCGTTACTAGGTACCTACCTAAATCACGAGTTAAATGTTGCTAAAATAATTCTGCCGATGACAAACAGTACCTAACAAAAAGAAACACACATAATGAAGTTCTGAAAAGAAATCGTTGATGAGGAGTGAAAAAAGTTGCAAAAGTACCTACCAACAAACTCCAGCCCCTTCTACGTAGATGGTATAATGAACCGTTGTGTAATAATTTACCGTTGAGTAATGATTTACCGTAGTAATAATTTACCCATCAATAATACTTCAACGTTTGTTCAAGTTTCACTACCTACCAACAAACTCCAAAAGAGCCATCATTTTTCAAATTAAATAATATCACAGAACAACCAACTCGACTTCATACTCCGCCAATATAATCAGGTGGCCCCTAGCAATGATTGGCCGTATTCACAAATTCCTATTGTGGGCGCGTCTCTGGTTACGAGAATTGGTTTGAATTGTATACAATTTCATTCACACTGGAGTCGAAAATGCCTGTCGGTGCAAACTTCGGGGCCTTACTGTGAACGAACGGCTGGACGTACGATGCTCCGGATGGTCTTAAAAAACTCGCAAGTTCAAGAATTATTTAAAACCGTAAAAATATTTACGTAAAAAAATGGTATAGGCGTTTTGAAAATTTCAACCCCTATTTTGAACCCCTTAGAGATGACTCACAGTAACGTCGAGCTTCGAGGACCAACTAGACGCCGAACGGAACCTATAACCCGAATTTCATCAATTTTTTTTCATGGTAACTAAGAAAAGTGGCCCGTACGGCGTACGGCGTACGGCGTACGGCGTACGGCGTACGGCGTACGGTGTACGGCGTACGGCGTACGGCGTACGGCGGACAGACAGAAATATTTTTATTGCAGTTTTGGATTCTACATACCTTGAAACGTAAACCATCAAATTTTGAGGGGGGGTAAGAATTTTTTTTTTCATGCTCGATTCCAATGGTTCATTATTGAAAATAATAAACCAAAATGAAAAAAAAAAACAGACCTTTGGGTTTTACCAGGGCAAAAACCTTTTCCAGCACCGGAGCAGTCCGCTGGCCCTTTTCACAAACTTCACACAACGAAAGGCGAAGTTGACGTAAGGGCTCCCCCCACTCTGTGAAGGGCGTGAAACTCAACCTCCTCAGCTTCTCACAGGCGTTCAACGTGTTTTAGCCCTTTTGAAGTAAAGTTTTCCATTTCAGTTTGTCACCCCCCCCCCCCCCTCCTTACCTCACCCACCGAAGGAAATGCCCTTCGTTTATAGGGTCCAATTAACTCCAACTTAAACACTCGAGATTCACCGTCTCATCTGCACTTAGGAAGTGGCTGACTGAAAATGAATTGAATCAACATCACCTTTCCATCCCACTCCCCTCCTCAATAACTTGGAATTATCGAGTAATTGAACGCAGAGAGCGTCGTGTTGACCCAACCACTTGTATCAGCTGAGATGGTCCTTATCACACAGGATCTACAGGAATCCACACGTAGAAATGATCGAGCATGAATAAACTTTTTAACATCCCCCCCCCCCCCCCCCCAACGATATCAAAATTTGAGTGTTTCCGTTTCAAGGTACGTACTTAGAACCCTAAAATGGACAGACACTTCTGTCCGTCCTCCATTCACCGTACTTGGCACTTTCCTTAGTTACCATGAACCAAAATTAACGAAATTTTGTTTGTAGGTTCCATTCGGGGTCTAGTTGGTCCTCGAAGCTCGGCGTTACTGTCAGTCAGCTCTAAGGGGTGAAAAATAGGGGTTATGAAATGTTCAGAACGCCGTAGCTCGAAACTTTCAATAGAATGGTCTGTTTTTTTGGGGGGTTTTAAATTGATCCCTAACTTCAGAAGATCGGGAGCATTGTACGACCAGCCGTTCGTTTGCACCGAAAAGCTTCGTCAACATGACCGTGAATCAAACGGTATTAATCCGGCCCGGCACCTGATTATAATCACGGATGGCTGGTATGAAGTCGAGTTCGTTGTTCCGAGATGTTATTTCATTTGAAGAATGATGGTTATTTTGGATTTTTGCTTCCTCACTACCGAAGGTAGGGAAGCCTTGGATTCGTGATTGAGTAAAAAAAATGTATGTCCTCCAAAATGAAAATGTCCACTGCCATTTTGCATTTCAGGCATCTTGGACCATTTTTAGTTCCGTGTCTGTCTGTCCGTGGTAATTCCTTGTAACGCCCATAACTACACGAAATAATGGTCCAAACTTGCTGACATTTGGAAGGTAGGTGCGGGTTGGGTCACATATATGGTGCCATACCAAAATAACTGAAAAAGTACGGTAACTTTCGTCTGCCCATGCGCAAACGTGAAATACTTGGAACGCCCATAACTACCCTAAATATCGTTGAAATGAGTTTCAACTTGTAGGGTCGATCAGAAATAATACTTTCATTGTTCCAAATGAATATCATTGGAATCGTAATGTAACTTTCGTCTGCGCATGCGCGAACATGAAGTGTTGACCACTCCCATGTAACGTTTCTAATTACGCGCAAGATAATCGTACAGAACTAAAATTTTGAGGATACACGCGGGTTGGATTGCAGGTGGTCCCGTTTTGACATAATGAAAATAGTTTCGTCTGCGCATGCGCAAACGTGAAATACTTGAAACGCCCATAACTACCTCAAATATCGTTGGAATGATCAGGAATAATACTTTGATTGTTCGATATGAATTTCATTGGAATCGTCCCATAACTTTCGTCTGCGCATGTGCCAACATGAAGTGTTGACCATTTCCTTGTAACGCTTCTAACAACGCGAAAAGTAGTCGTAGAGAGCTGAAATTTTGAGGGTAAACGCGAGTTGGATCGCAGATGGTGCCGTATCATAAACGAACCAACCTACCCAACTATGTATTCTATAAGTTCAAGTGACTGAAGAGAGGAAGCTGTACTGCCTACTCGAATTGGCAGACGTTTTAGCGAATTTTCAAAGAAAATGAAGCTATTGCAATGGCTTCGAAATTTAAATAATATAAATTTTTGGAAATTTTCTTCATAGAAATCCGTTTCAGACCATTCTAAAACGATTCCTGAAATTTAACACTTTTTTATATGTATATATATATATATGTGTGTCACTCCAGACGATAACTCTCGATAGAATTGAGATAAACAGCTCAAATTTGCACAAAAAATCTATCTTGGCAATCGAAAGGCTAAGTTCGAAGATGGGCGAAATTGGCCTACTCTAAGGAGGGTTTTGGCGCATTTAAATTGCGCAAAAATTACCCAAAAATCCCCAAAATGTTATTTTCCAACAAGTGACCCCTCATTTTAAAGGTTTTTGCACGCTGAACACGATGGTGGAATCGGATTTTAGATATCTTGATCCGTTCTCAAATTAGAGCATTTAAAGTGCGCAAAAATTACCCAAAAATCCCCAAAATGTTATTTTCTAACAAGTGACCCCTCATTTTAAAGGTTTTTGCACGCTGAACACGATGGTGAAATCGGATTTTAGATATCTAAATCCGTTCTTAAATTAGAGCATTTAACGTGCGCAAAAATTACCCAAAACTAGGATAATCTTTAAACTCTTACCCCCCCCCCCCCCCCACCCCCTTAGAGTGGTCAGATTGAATAATGTGAGAAGTATTAATTGAAGACGAGAGTTCGAAGCAAAACAAAACCATAGCCATTAATTCGAATATTTCTTTGAAAATTCGCTCATTAAGTCATGCTGCATGACTGGTTTTTTTCTTTTTCGTCAGTAACAAAAAATAACTTTAAGTAACCTTATGTTACTGTTTGTTACTGACGATGGTTTGGTCACCGAAACCGGTATAGCAGTGTATTTTTCACGTTTTTTCGTGTATTCTTGAAATAGACAACTTTTCAATAACTCCGTTTTCCTTTTTCTTTGAAATGGGTTTCCACGATTTCATCGCGAGTTCGTATACGCAGTTATGCAACGTGCAGGCTCCCTTCTTCATCATCCCCCCCCCCCCCCCTCCCTCAGTGATTTAAACTGAAAACGTCGTTATCCACCCAGAAGTCAGCTTTGCGAATTTACATCACCGAACCCGTTCGACTGAACCGTCGAAGTGCGGATAAGAATGGGAGATGTTGAAAAACAAACAAAACAAAAAACGCTAATGACCGAACTTTTCGAAATGAGGCTCCACCGGGAGCTCCAGCTTTCTTGACAATTAATCCCAAAGGAATACGGAAGAAAAGAAAAATACTTTCGGATACTGGTGATGAGAGGGTGGACGAGGAAGAGTTTTTCATTTGTTTGGATCCAACAGCCGTCAATGAACTGAGTATTCGAAGGGAGTGAAAAATCTGGCGAGGCACAAAAAGAACCAGGAGGAAAATAAGGGATGGAGGACGAAGAAGACTGGGGAAGCTGCGGAATCAATGAAAGATCATTCATTGTACGGCAACCTCCCCCCACAGCCGTCGCCAACAGACAAAAGGTTTCCGGCTTTCTTGAAGATAAAACTGGGACGAACGGAACAGAATGCGCGTTGTAGTGGGCGACCATTTGATTTCGTACGTGCGGAGACATCTCGTGGTGCTCTCGAAGCCTTTCGATCCGCTCGAGGAACTGACGGAGGTGTTTTCGATATCAACAAGTTGTTCAAGTGGTGCAACGCAAGCCGATAAGCCGGTTGAAGGGCCGCCGGTTGGATAAAATGCATTTGACGGCAGTTTCAAATATTTAGCCTGGCGAGAACCTGGATTGCTTGGATCGCACTGGAATTGTCAAATATCTTCTATCCAAAACGAGCAATTTGGTACCAAGTTGGAAGACAAATGTCAAAATGTTCTAATGGCAAAGAAAATACGAGCGATTTTCAAAAACAATTTTCGATTCAAATTAACCGTTTTTGTATCAACAATCGATACAAATCTGTAAAAACGGATAATAATTTATATAAAACCACCAAAAATACTGGTATAAATGGTGGCTCGAGACAAAAAGTCTCCACTTGGAGTTTATATTATCATGAAGTAGGTATACAGGGTGTCTAGGGTTTCGATGGGACAAACTCAGGGAATCGATTCTGCAGCTAATTTGCAACAAAAAGTGCCTCTTAGATTTTTTTTTTAGAGGCTTCATTTTGGAGTTATTCACGATTTAAGATTTTTTTCGTGTTTTCGACCCTAACTCAGTTAAACGGCCATCACTCCCTTAAATAACTATGTAAAGTAAAAGTTGAGGATACCGTTGGAAAGAGCATTAAATTTCCTATCTCCCTAATTATAAAATCAAATTGTTTTAATTAGTCCTCATTGGTGAAAAAAATGGCCAAAGTACAAAGTGTGAGCATTTTTTAAGAATCACCGTTTTTCTTTCTTTTTTTGCGCTATTAGTACGAAAGTGTTTCGGCGGGCACTCCTCGGGAAAAACTTGCCCAAAACCTCAGCTTTCGAATGGTATAAGAAAAAAAATTTCACAGTGAAATTTGACGGAGAAAATGACGTTTGAGTCCTGAAAAACGTGGGTTTTTAGGTGTTAATCAACGTTTCTCACCAAAAGCCGACGTGCATCATGAAAACGAGTTCGATATCGCTATTTATGCATTTTTTGACGCTGAATCGAATGGTGACACTCTTTGCCTCCCCAATTAAGAAGAAACT
The DNA here is from genome assembly GCA_954871275.1 of Leptopterna dolabrata. Taxonomy (NCBI): domain Eukaryota; kingdom Metazoa; phylum Arthropoda; class Insecta; order Hemiptera; family Miridae; genus Leptopterna; species Leptopterna dolabrata. The sequence goes on along the minus strand of OX940982.1, from coordinate 47,474,642 downwards.
CTTTTTTTTTTCATCTTAATTTAATTTAGTAATTACAGTAGGTTCTCAAAATGCTGAACACAAAGGCGACATCTCCGACGCACGCTCCTCGAGACATTCCGTAACTGGTGCGCATTTCGCATTAACCCGACACATTCCTGCACTCTGGAAGAAACAGATAGTATTAGTTTGAGTAATCACTTAGGACTTAGGTTGAAGCAGAGTTAGGTTATTGTATCCACAAAAATTTTGGTAGGTTTTTTGATGTTTGAACATAAGTCCACTCCTGTTTTCTGAGATATGATGGGACGGTGGTAACTGGTTTAAGAGTGTCACCATTCGATTCAGCGTCAAAAAATGCATAAATAGCGATATCGAACTCGTTTTCATGATGCATGTCGGCTTTTGGTGAGAAACGTTGATTATCACCTAAAAACCCACGTTTTTCAGGACTCAAACGTCATTTTCTCCGTCAAATTTCACTGTGAAATTTTTTTTCTTATACCATTCGAAAGCTGAGGTTTTGGGCAAGTTTTTCCCGAGGAGTGCCCGCCGAAACACTTTCGTACTAATAGCGCAAAAAAAGAAAGAAAAACGGTGATTCTTAAAAAATGCTCACACTTTGTACTTTGGCCATTTTTTTCACCAATGAGGACTAATTAAAACAATTTGATTTTATAATTAGGGAGATAGGAAATTTAATGCTCTTTCCAACGGTATCCTCAACTTTTACTTTACATAGTTATTTAAGGGAGTTATGGCCGTTTAACTGAGTTAGGGTCGAAAACACGAAAAAAATCTTAAATCGTAAATAACTCCAAAATGAAGCCTCTAAAAAAAAAAACTCTAAGAGGCACTTTTTGTTGCAAATTAGCTGCAGAATCGATTCCCTGAGTTTGTCCCATCGAAACCCTAGACACCCTGTATAAGTCAAGGAGTTTAACGCAATGAACGTCTGCCAATTCGAGTAGGCAGTACAGCTTCCTCACTTGAATCACATGAACGTATAGAATAGTTGGATAGGTTCATTTTGAAATGGGACCATCTGCGATCCAACCCGCGTGTACCCTCAAAATTTCAGCTCTCTACTACTATTTTTCGCGTAGTTAGAAGCGTTGCAAGGAAACGGTCGGCATTTCAGGTTCGCGCATGCGCGGACCAAAGTTGCAGTACAATTCCACTGAAACCCATACGGAACTATCAAAGTATTATTCCTGATCGACCCTCCAAATCTGAACTCATTTCAACGATATATAAGGTAGTTATGGGCGTTTCAAGTATTTAACGTTTGCGCATGCGTAGACGGAACAGTTATGTAAACAACCAACGTGTCAATAAAACAAACAATCCCATTAGATGTTATTAGAAGGTTCCATCCGAGTCCTAAGATAATTAGCCTCTTTTATATATACTCCCAGGATGTTTACCGTTGTTGTTCATTCCAGTTCAATCTTCTCTAGTGCTTGTAACCCGTGATTCCTCCTTTGTCAAATAAAAGTTTTTTTAAAAAACGGTTCGGCTCTCTCTCACATCGTAACTGGCGCCCGAACAGGGACCCGTGCAGTCTGAAAAACCGTACAGTCTTAGACCGTGCAGTTGTCACTTCTTGAAATTCGCAGAACGAATTTCATTGTGCAAGACTTCACTTCAGCATACTGCGTTGCGCGAAGGAAGATTGGAGCACTCAGACTTGGCTCAGCTCTTCGCACGGACACCCTACGCCGAACGCTGGACTTCGAGGATTGCGGTAAGCACTAACCGATCTGGACGACCCCACGAGCCTCGGTGCTGGCGGTGGTAAACCCAAAACAAGTACCACTTTAATTAAACCAGCTAAATTAAGTTTTACAGAAATGGCTAAGTATCAGATTCGTAAAGAAGATTACGAACATATCGTCGGCTCGGTGGTAAAAATAGTTAAGTGACATTTTGGTAACTTTACAGGAGAGCAGTGAGAAGTTTTGACCATCTTAAAAACAGGGTCCTAGCCAGCATATTGCGTTGCCCACTTTACAATGTGGAAATTTTATGAGCAGAGGAGCCAATCTGACGTTACCAAGTGTTTTTTTTACCTTTTGAAGATTAGAAACGATATTTTAGCTCGAAAACATTAAGAAAATGCACATACCTATTTTTACCTCCACTGTCCAAAGTGATCCATGAAGTTAACCATTGTGAACAATATTCGAAATTTCGTCATTTAGAACCAATTTCGACATGTTGAGTTGAATAATTTTTGTTCACCGGTGGATTTATACTCAGTTTCAAATGCTTGAAGCAGAATAATAACACTCGCAACGGTTGATAATAATTGTAGTTTATCCATTTTACCTTAAGGAAGTTGTGGTACTCTGGACTTAACCAGAATTTTTTTGGTTGTTAAATAGACACAAAAATACGCATTAAAACTCAATTAAATGATTTATTTAATAATAAATTATTGATATGAACAGAGAAAGCTAGAAAGGAACAGTAGGTATGCGAGGTAACAAAATAAAAAATGACGAAAGCTCAGGGAAGAATAAAATTGTTACTCGTCACTCCATCTCCTCAACTTCTTCGTCACTCTCTGGCGTCAGATCTACCACCTTTTTTGACTTAGACGCTGGCAGAGCCTGATACCAATTGTGATAAATCTTGGGGATTACCCCTTTCTTGCATAATGATAGCAAATCATTCTTTTTGGCCAGCGTGATGGGAAGCCGTTTTTTATAAAGTTTTTTTAGGGCTTCAGGGAACTTTTTAATTTTTTTTAGATGGTGGCAACTCCTTGCTGCCCAGCACATTTAGAGTCTTGTACTCACTTTGAAAGTCTTCACTATATTCAATAAGATTCGGCGTCGACTTTTTAAAGCGAAAACGCTTTATCTTCAGCCAGTTGATTTTTTTGTTTCCAACATCGGTGGATCTGTTCAGAAGGACTTCTGCGGAAAGACTTTTTAGGTCATAGAAATCATGAAATTTCAACTCCTCCACATGGTATGGTTCCAGCCTCGTCTTGTTCCTTTGGGAGCGGGCCATACGCATGATTGTCATCCAGTCATGCGTGGTATGAACAGGAACGTACTTTTTGGCTGACTCAATGGCGCTGTGCATTGAGTCAGCCTCCATGTGTGAATGACCACTTTCAAAAAACTTGTGTTCTATCACGTCGATGTTTGGAAAATTATTGACCACGAATAGAAAGAGGCTCACAATTTGCTGGTTACGATTTTGCCCCCCACATGTGTCAGAAAAAAGAGACACTTCTCGCACATGGTCAGGTAACCCTTCAAACCACCTGAGTAGGGCCGTTCCGATCTCGCAACTCCCTCTTCCTCCATTCGTCTCCTCCCAGCAATAGCAGAACCCCTTATTGTCTCCAGCTCCTTCATAGATAGCTAGGTTGTACGCGTTCAGTTTCCTGCTATAGTATAGCAATGAAACCTCACCAGAGGGTATTTGGAGGACACTCTGGAGGTCGAATGAGGCTGTAAGGAATGTATTGTCTGTGTGTTCATTATAAGTCAACTGTCACTTAATCAGTTTTACCTGAATCGAATTTTTTCAAGTAAAAATGATTATGTGGCACTTAACTAAGAAATCCGCAAGTCTTTCGGAGGTAAAACGCATTTTGCTTTTTTTCGTGAAAACTGCTGAGATTTCCTCAATTTAGACGTTTCCAACGTATTAATCACGTCTCCAAGCACCCAGAAAACACGAAACATGGATTTCGTAAAAAATGTCACTTAACTATTTTTACCACCGAGCCGACGATATACCTGAATATGATGGCAACCCAGTAGAGGTTGAATTCTTTTGCAATGTTGTAACTGAAATTTATGTTAGAGTACCTACGTAATACAGGAATAGATGCTCAAGATGTAAGAACTAATCATACCATTTTGTTGCATAAAGTTTTTTGCAAATTGACTGGCCCAGCTAAGTCTCTTATTGTGACTAGACGACTCACTACAATACCTGATTTAATTAAAATACTGAAAGATAATTTTGCTGATAGAAGGACGCATGAATGTTTAAAATAAGAACTCTGGAATTTGAAACCATTGCCCAAAGAAGATCCTATAGCATTCATTAATAGAATTCAGGAAATTAGGAATTTGATTTATATACGAACCAGGTTAGATTATCCTGATCAGACTGAAGTGGATTTAAAATTTTTCATGTCAAAAGTTGATAAGGAAGCAATGATGCACTTTTATAATAATGTACCTTTAATTCTTGCAAATCATATAATGACATTCAATCCGAAGGATTTGGACGATCTAAGATCGATCATTCATAATAATTGTGGTTTTATTATGAAACATTTGAGCAAACCAAGATCCCATCCTCATCCTCAGAATTCCCAGAGAAATAATTCTAAACCTCAACAAAGATTTCTACCTTTTAATAACTTCCCATATTACCAATATCCTAATCTTAATTTTTCGAGATCTCAATTTAATTCATCAAAACCTAAATACTTATCTCAGAACACAGTTTCGATGAGAACTGCCCCGCAACCGAAACCAAACTTGAAAAATTATGTTTCTCCGTATGAGGTAACTTATATTCAAGAAACTGATGATCATGATGTTGATTCCTTTGACAATGACCCATCAATGACCATTGATTCAATGAACTTCGAGGAAGATTTGACAGAAGTTACAGATCAGCCACCTCCACAACCCTTCTCCTCTCACCCTGATAGCGATTTCAACAATTTGAATCAGAAAGTAGATGCATTGACTGAAAAGTTCGAACATTTTTTAGAAGCAGGCAAGAATCAAGAAAACCTAACATGATGGAATGTAACTTACTTAGTAAATCCCTTTTGTATTTCATACACTATAAAAATAGAAAATGGCTAATTGACACTGGTTCCAGAACAAACTATATTCGACCAAATCTAATTCCAAAAGAAATACGTAAACATTATGAAGAATTTATAGTAAAAACACCGAATGGAGAATCTAAGGGAAATTCTTTCATTTATTTCAATTTAATCGATACTCTTGGTCTAGATAAACAAATCAAATGTTACAATTATGACTTTTCTGATCGGTATGATATATTACTTGGAAGAGAAACTTTAACTGAACTAGGAGCGAGCATAAATTTGAAGAATAATAATTTAACTTTTGCTAATAATACTATTCAACTATATGAATACATAAATGAACCAACCATTTCACCATTTTGTACTGATAAAGGCCTACATTTGTTAAATTTAGAAATTAAAAATCCAGACATAAATTCTAAAACCGTTTTAATTACAGAATGTCGGAATGAGTATTTTCATATTAAAGAAGGAGTATCTGAAATAAAAACGGAAAAGTAAAAGTACTAGTTAATGTGAAAAAACCCATTATGAATATAGAACCCGTGGAAGCATTCTCACTAGAGGATATTGGAGAATAAAAATTAAGTGAACATAAGTTGAAAGAAATAAGACAACAAATCCCAAAACTGCTAAGAACCAACCATATGAATAAGGAGGAAAAGGAAAAAATTGTAGAATTAGTACAGAAATTTCCAGAGATCATTTACATTGAAGGAGACATGCTCACCAGCACAAATCTTTTAAAACATAGGATTATCACTACTGATGAAAACCCAGTTTACACTAAAAACTATCGATACCCGCAAGCCTTTAGGGAAGATATAAGCAAAGAAGTAGACAAATTGTTAAAAAATAAAATCATCAGAGATTCAAATTCACCTTACAATTCACCAATTTGGGTAGTACCGAAAAAACCTGACGCATCAGGACGAAGGAAAATTCGAATGGTGATTGATTATAGAAAATTAAATAAAAAACCAATAGAAGATGTCGTGAGTCCCTCCCGGGAACACTCCTATCATATTAAGTTCTCACCAATATTCAAACGCCAAACTAAAGCTCCGTAAATAAAGATATGAGTGGGGACAGGCGACAGAACCCAGGGTTACTCAACCTGGGGCCCCACTACCAGCTCCCAGCAAGGAGCTGGAGGGAGAGGCCCCCAAGTACTATAAAACCCCGGATCCTGGCGCTCAAGCTTCATTCGACACTTCCTCTAACCAGCTCTCTCTTCTCTCTCTTACCTTACCTCCCAGATGATCGGTTGACTACAGCCGCCTGGGAATTTCACCTCCTCTCTCCTCCTCCTTGTCTAGATGATCGGTTGAATACAGCCGCCTAGACAAGGGACCTCTCCTTTCCTCTCCTTCACCTAGATGAACGGTTGACTACAGCCGCCTAGGTGAAATTCCCTCATCCACCTCTCTCTCCTCCAAAGTCGTAGATGTTCGGTTGACTACAGCCGCCTGCGACTTTTCCTTCTTTTCTCTCCTTTACCTAAATTCACTCACTCACCTTCCACGCCACCGTGATGAGAATTTTAAATTCATCACAGTGGTGAACCCGACGTTCACTCAACCTTCTTCCTTCCCACCTTCCCACCTCATGTGTCGCCCCAGTCAAGTAGTTCGGTGTCCCCAATTTTAAATTCAAAATTTTAACCAGTCAGTTTAAATTCGCAATTCTTGGCCCAACCCTCAACACTCACCTCTCAACTCAACGCACCACCGCTCCCGCCGATTGCGAATTTCGAAATTCAAAACCACGTCAAATTTTTGAATTTTAGTTACAGAAATGGACCCGAACTCACCGACGCCGCCGCTCCTGCGACCAGCCACACTGCAGCCGCCCGCCGCTGCGACATCCGACGCATTGGCCGACAACCCTTTCTCCACGCTCTCCCCGCCGACCTCTGCGACGTCGGACACCGCCGCCGCCGCCGCCGCTACGGCCGCAGCCGCCGCCAACGTCATGACGGCGTCCGCTGCGTTCCCTCTGTCGCTGCCCCCCTTCTACACGCACGACCCGGCGCTTTGGTTTTTCCAAGTAGACGCAGCATTTTCGGCCGCCAACATCCGCAGCCAGAAAACCCGGTATTCCCGGATCATTTCGCTACTGCCCTACGAGATCCTGCTGCAGACCTCTGATATCTCCCCCGACGCCGCCGCTGCGTACGACGACCTCCGCAGCCGCCTCATCAACACCTACCAGCCGTCGAAGATCGCCCGAGTAGCCGCCCTCTCCCAACCTCAACACCTCGGCGACCAGAAGCCCTCCCACCTCTACCGACGGCTGCGACACCAGCTGCAGGGAATTATGACCGCCGACATCGCACGCACGTTCTGGTTACGTGCCCTTCCCCACCCCATCCAGATGGCCCTTGCCAGCCATCTCGACGGTCCCGACGAGCCCCTCCTACGGCTCGCGGACACCGTGCACGACTTGGCCGCTGCGGCCGCCGTCGGTGAGGTGCGTACACCGCGCCACCCCCCGCCGTTCCGGGACCGCACAAAATCCCGGGACCGCGGCCGGGCACCCTCCCTCGACGGACGTCGACCCCTTTCGGCGGACCGCCGACGCGACTCGTCCGCCGACCGCCGCCGCCAGCGCTCACCCGAGCGCCGCAACGCATCCCCTCCCCACCAGCGCAGAGGACGGTCCCCAGCAGCTGCGCGCGCATCCAACTCGGCCCGCCCCACCACAACCGACTACCTCCCTGCGGACCCCCCCCACCGTTGTTTCTATCACGTAATCTTCGGTGGGGAGGCCCGCAAGTGCCAACCCCCCTGCTCCTTCGCCCCTAAGCAGGGAAACGCAGCCGCCCGCCGGTAAATCCGGCGGGCCCCCCTCCTCGCCAACACGGGGGGGACCATGCACATACCCCCCCCGCCCGCATTCACACAGCCACCACCACCAGGCCGCGCTACCCCTCCTACGCCGCCGCCACGGCAGCCAACCTCCCGGCCGCGCCTACAGCGCCGCCGAAACCCTCACCCCACCACCACCGCAACGGAACCTCCCCGCCCGCCACCAGGGTTACCAACCTCCCGGCCGCCACTCACGCCGCCGCTGCCGTTCCCCCACCTCGGAACGGAACCTCCCCGCCCGCCACAAGGGCAACCAACCTTCCGGCCGCCACTCACGCCGCCGCTGCCGTTCCCCCACCTCGGAACGGAACCTCCCCGCCCGCCACAAGGGCTACCAACCTTCCGGCCGCCACTCACGCCGCCGCTTCCGTTCCCCCACCTCGGAACGGACCCTCCAAGCCCGCCTCCAGGGCACAACCCCCTCCGGCCACCACTCAACCGGCCGCTACAGTTCCCCCCCTCCGGACCAGCAACAAACCGCCCCGCGTCTCCTTCGCGGAGGACCTGCCACCACCACCACACGTCCCTACCTCCGCCATCAAACACAACGCCCTTCCGACCCACCAGCGACTTTTCCTGCGCTGCAGGAAAACTAATGTTCCTTTCCTGGTGGACACGGGGGCGGCGCTGTCGATATTCCCCAACAACATCCTCCGTCGTCAGGCGCGCTGCTACTGGCAGCTTCTCTACGCCGCCAACGGTACCACCATCCCCTCGTACGGGACGTACCGCTCCTCAGTTCATATGAGCGGGCTCGCGTACGAGTGGGAGTTTACCGTGGCGGACGTGGAGAAGGCGATCCTGGGGGCCGATTTTCTTGCCTATTTCGGTCTCCAGGTCGACGTCCGGAACGCGCGCCTGATCGACCCCGCCACCAAAACACCCATACCCGGATTCATTCACGCTATCAACCACCCCCCAACACAGTTCGAACGCCTCCTCCTCAACTACCGTCCCCAGCGCCGCCCCTCTGCACACATCTCCACTGTCCAGCACCATATTGAGACCACAGGACCACCCATCACCGCCAAAGCCCGCCGCCTACATCCCCTTCAGTTGTCGAAGACCCGCCAACATTTCGACAAACTCATCGCCGACGGTATCATACGCCCCTCAAAATCCCCTTGGGCTTCTCCGCTCCACATCGTCCAGAAGCCCAATGGGGATATCCGCCCCTGCGGGGACTACCGGCGGCTCAACGCGAAAACCACACCAGACCTCTATAATGTCCCCCACCTGCGTGACTTTTCGTCACATCTCCATGGCGCCACGATCTTTTCCACCCTTGATATTTCGCGAGCGTTCCATCACATCAACATCCACCCCCCCGACGTCCCGAAAACCGCTATAATTACCCCGTTCGGGTTATTTGAATATGTGAAGATGGGCTTCGGATTAAGGAACGCGGCGCAAACTTGGCAGCGGTATATGGACAGTATCTTGCGAGGCCTACCTTTCGTATTTTGTTTTCTCGACGATATACTGATCGCCTCCAAGACCAAGGAAGAACACCTCGCCCACCTACAGCAAGTCCTCAACATCTTTTCCTCCGAAGGCCTCCTAGTCAACACCGACAAATGTGTCCTCGGCCAACCCTCCGTCCGCTGCCTCGGCCACCAAGTATCCTCGGACGGCATCACACCCCTCCCGGACAAGGTCCACGCGATTATTGACTTCCCGCAACCCCGCACGGTCACCGAGCTCCGCCGCTTCCTGGGTATGCTCAATTTTTACCGTAGACACATAAAACACGCCGCTCAACATCAACAACCACTCATACACGCCATCCCCCAACCCTCCAAAAAAAATGATAACCGCCCCATCACCTGGACCCCCCAACTCTCCTCCGCCTTCAAAATTTGCAAACAGGACCTAGTAGACGCCGCTCTATTAGCCCACCCCGACCCTCACGCTCCCCTTTCCATCACTACCGATGCGTCCGATTGGGCCATCGGGGCAGTGCTCCAACAGCACACCAGCGCCACCCCCCAACCCATTGGCTTCTTTTCTAAAACCTTATCCCCCACCCAGAAAAACTACTCTACCTTCGACAGGGAACTCCTCGCCATCCACGAAGCCATAAAGCACTTTCGTGACTTCGTGGAGGGCAGGCAGTTCTCTGTCATTACAGACCATAAGCCCCTGACCCACGCCCTCCTTCAAAATCGCAAGTCCGCCTCCCCGCGTCGCCTCCGGCAGCTCGAGTTTATCGGACAGTTCACGTCCGATATACGATATCTGCCGGGGGCCGACAACTGCGTGGCGGACGCACTCTCCAGACCCACCCCTGTCCCGGCGCCGGTGGCGGAGTTACTGCCATTCCCTTCCCCTCAATCCATCAAATCAAAGCAAACTCCACATTCCGACCCTGCCCTCTCCAATCTCATTTCCGCCTCCAAATTGGAACAGCTGCCGCCCCTCGACCTCTGGTGCGACGTGACGGCCGATACACCGCGCCCTTACGTCCCACCGGAGCTGAGGCGGCAGTTGTTCCTCCACTATCACTCCCTTCACCATCCTGGCATTCGGGCTAGCCGGGACCTTATCAAGACGCGGTACTTCTGGCCCCACATGAACACAGATATTCGTAACTGGGTTCTGGGGTGCCAGAAGTGCCAGCGGTTTAAGGTCTCGGCCCACCCCCATGTCCCACCTCAAACCATTCCCGACTCCCTGCCGTGGGAACACGTTCATCTGGATTTAGTGGGCCCCCTTCCCCCGTCCGAGGGGAAAAAATACTGCCTCACGATGATCGACCGTGCCACCAACTGGGTGGAATGCATTCCACTCTCAAACATCACCGCGGACGCCGTCGCAACGGCTTTCCTTTCTCAATGGGTTAGCCGTTACGGTTGTCCGCGGACAGTCACGGTCGATCAAGGGAGGCAGTTCGAGTCCGCCCACTTTTCCGATTTACTACGTTCCCTCGGCATCCACAAAATTCACACTACCCCATACCATCCCCAATCCAACGGGAAAATAGAGCGGTGGCACTCGGTCCTGAAACAAGCCATTTCTACATCGACAAATTCCCCTTCCTGGACAAAATCTCTCCCCTACATTTTGCTCAGCCTTCGAACATCCGCCCGTCCTTCAGACCAAACTAGCCCCGCACAAAACGCATTTAAAGACCCGCTACGTTTACCGGCCGATATTTTCACTCCACACCACACACCGTCAATTAACAGGGAACCACTACACTCAACAACACCGACAAACGACACCACTTATCCCAAACGATTTTTCACCACAACACACATGTACCTGAAAGAGCCCGGCATCCATAAAACTTTCCAACCACTTTACGCCGGGCCCTTTCAAGTCATTCGCACAACACATACAACCGCAACCCTGTTAATTGACGGCAAACCACATACGGTCCCGTTAGCCAGGTGCAAACCCGCACCTGTGCTAACCCCAACACCTAACGCTACCAGTCTCCCGCCGTCCGTTCACGATGCACCATCACCTCTTCCCACAACACCCGTCACCTCCGTCGTTTCCGGATTTCGACTCGGATCCGGAAATGGCGGCGATTCTCCGGGACGTTTTTGTCCCGGAACCGCTTTCCCCCCTACCCCCTTCGCCCGGGCCTACCACACCGCTTTATTTTGTTCCGCCACGGATCTCCGGGTTACCTCCCCGGCCCCGACGATGGAAGTACCCCCAGTGGCGAATTCTACGCGAATTTCGCGTAGCACAAGCCACGGGGGTACACCCCCCCTACACCCCCACCGACCCCTTGATGGATTCCATCCGTCACGAGTTCCGCCTTGCGGAACTCATGCCTCCCCCGCCTCCCGTTCAAATTTCAGCCCCCCCCGTCCAAATTTCAGCCCCCCCCGTTCAAATTTCGACCATTCAACTTCAGAACCCCCCCATACCATCCAAAAACCCAACACCCTCCGCCCAACCGCCAATTTCGGAGCCCCCCGTTTTAATTCCCCCCCAATTTTCCATCTTCGATCCCCCTCCCTCCCCTCCATCGTCGGGGATATCCCCAATAGTTCCCGCCGGGACGAAACGGCCCGGGCGACGGAACGGACGGAGGGAGCGTCCCCACACCCCCCTCGTCCCGGCGGCCAAGTCCCCCGCCCCGCTATGAGCAATCACGGCGGGGCCTTGAGATTCCGGGACAGTGCTGGTGTCTCATCAACCCACTCGCACTGTACCGGAACTCGAGGCCCCTCCGTGGCCGCCTCAACACGTCGGCCGCCGGCGACTGCCCCCAACACACTATACTCACACACACACACACACAACCACTCGCCACACCACACCCAGGAACCGGCGGATCCTCGCAACCACCTCCCACAAAGTGACCAAATGTTTGTACATACCTCTGTATTTTCTGTATATACTGCTTCATCTTTTGTACATACTCACCCGTCATCTGTAAATACTCATTCATCCTCTGTACATACTCCATCTCATTGTAAATATTGTTCATCTCATTGTAAATATTGTTCATCTACCTCATCTCGCCCTTGCCGATCACTTCCCTAAATGCCACATGTTTAGGGATCATGACCACTGCACTGTACATACTCTCGCCATCTCGTCCTACTCATTCTACCTTATATTGCCTACCTTATCATCTACCTTATATTCTACCTTATGTTACCTACCTTATGTTCTCCCTACTCCCTTATCATCTAACATGTTACTACTTATCATCTACTATGTTACTTACTTATCGTCTACCATGTTACTCCTACTAAATCTACCATGTTACTACTAGTTTTTAAGCACCGCCTTCAGCTCAACCTCTGTTTGCATCGGCCCTCAGCCCCTGTCTCTTTGCGCCTTCCGCGCCTCCTCTTGTTTGCCGTAGCCCTCAGCTCCTGTCATTTTGCGCCTTCAGCGACCACCTCTTGTTTGCCGTCGCCCTCAGCTCCTGTCATCTTGCGCCTTCAGCACCAATATTGGTTCAAACTGGGGGGACCTCTGTCGTGAGTCCCTCCCGGGAACACTCCTATCATATTAAGTTCTCACCAATATTCAAACGCCAAACTAAAGCTCCGTAAATAAAGATATGAGTGGGGACAGGCGACAGAACCCAGGGTTACTCAACCTGGGGCCCCACTACCAGCTCCCAGCAAGGAGCTGGAGGGAGAGGCCCCCAAGTACTATAAAACCCCGGATCCTGGCGCTCAAGCTTCATTCGACACTTCCTCTAACCAGCTCTCTCTTCTCTCTCTTACCTTACCTCCCAGATGATCGGTTGACTACAGCCGCCTGGGAATTTCACCTCCTCTCTCCTCCTCCTTGTCTAGATGATCGGTTGAATACAGCCGCCTAGACAAGGGACCTCTCCTTTCCTCTCCTTCACCTAGATGAACGGTTGACTACAGCCGCCTAGGTGAAATTCCCTCATCCACCTCTCTCTCCTCCAAAGTCGTAGATGTTCGGTTGACTACAGCCGCCTGCGACTTTTCCTTCTTTTCTCTCCTTTACCTAAATTCACTCACTCACCTTCCACGCCACCGTGATGAGAATTTTAAATTCATCACAGAAGATAAATATCCATTGCCGAATATTGAAGACTTGTTAGGAAAATTAGGAAAAGCTACACATTTTAGTGCAATAGACCTTGCCTCTGGTTTCCATCAAATTGAAATGGACCCAGACTCCGTATCAAAAACTGCTTTCTCTACGGAAACAGGACATTACGAATTTTTAAGGATGCCCTTTGGCTTAAAAAACGCCCCTCCGACATTCTCAATTTGTTTTATTAGTTTGTCATATCTTTCTTTATCATTTGCATCTAAGTTTCCAGTGATCCAGGATATGGCTGTTTGTTGTCTTTTGTTTCGTACTCTATGGTCAACAAGTAGATGGTTTAATTTGGTTTGAATATTTTTCATAAGAGAATAAATATGGTTAATATAATGGGTTTGGGTTGATTGTTGAGGTATAATGTTTAATACATTATTAACTACTTTTAGTTCATTTTCAAGTTGTGACAGGTCTAAATGGTGAGTATAAGTATAATATTTATCAATTATAAAAGTATCTTGAATTTTTGTTGGTATAACTCCAGGACTGCTTGATAAGTCAGACACTGTTATGGCTTCTAGGATAGGGATTACTACCAGAAGAAGCTGAAGGTTCAGAGCGAACATCTGAAACAGATTTATCAAAATAATCTAATATTGAACTTTGTTTTGCAGCAATCTTTTTGGGAGGTCTTTTGAATTGTGAAGCATGTACTTTGCATTTTTTCTTTCTCTTAACAGCAAGTTTTTGTATTGGGTCATATTGTACTTTTTGATATCTAGGTTGATCTTTATTTCTTTCTGCTTTTTGCAGATACTGTGTTCCAGCTGGAATTTCAATTTCTTTCCTATTAGAGTTTGATTTTTCAGTTCTGACTTCTTTTTCTTTTTCTATTAGGGATTTTATGGCTTTATGCATATCTTCCTTTTCCTGATGATATTGATTGATTCTTTCTTCTAAAACTATTCGATTTTGTTCTGCAAGGAATTCATCTCGTTTACTTACGCCAAATGTGATTTCATGAGGAGAGAATTTTAGTATGCCACTGGGAGTATTATTGTAAGCAATTGTTGCTAATTTTATAATTTTTTCTGGTGAATATGATATATTTTGATGTTTAATGGTGTTCGCTAATTCCCTAAGAGTAGAATGAGCTCTGTTTATTAATCCTTGTGATTTATGATAATTGGGAGTTGTCAAGTGAAATTTTATTTTCTGATATTTTAAGAAATTTTGAATTCCTGCATTTGCAAATTCTTTTCCGTTATCGCTTTGAATTTCTATTGGGTTCGGAAACATTTGTAGGTGGTCCATGAGCTTATCCATGATTTCTATATGTGTAGCATTTTGAAGAGAATAGTTGATCATATATTTAGAAAAACAATCTATGACTGTTAAAAATAATTTTTGATCATAATGAAATATGTCTATAGCTAATTTTTCAAAAGGTTTCGTAGGAGTAGGGGTTATTTCATAAGGTGGTTTAGGAGGATTCCTATCGTATCTAATGATTCTGCATATTTCACAATTATTTACGTATTCCGTTATATGCTCTAGCATTCTTGGCCAATAATATTTTTTCTTTATTAAATCATATAGTGTATTAATATTCCTCTATGACATAATTTTCCTATGTGCCACTGATGTATAATTTCTTTTTGTTCTTCTGTATTGTCCACATCTGTTACAATTTTGAAATATCTTTTAATCCGGACACTATTAAATTTTTCTTCAATAATTTCTTGAAAGGTTTGAAAAATATTATCATAAAGAGATTCATTTAAATCATTTTGAACCTTTGGACTTCAAATGACTCCATAGGTTTTGCTTGGCTGCAGAATTTCTAACAGTGACTGTAATAGATCTGGTTTTTGAATAGTGAAAACATATTATCTACGTTTATTGAAAACTGTTATACTTTTATTACTCCTAGGATTTCCTCTGTCTAGAACGATTTGAAGTTTTTCTACATTTATACATTTGGATCTATCATCTACCCATCGGATTATTGAAGCGCTACTTTCCTGTGAATGTACAGTAGCTAAACTGGTTGCATCATTATCTACATGAGGAATTTCTAAAGTTGAATCTTCTTGAGAGTCTGGAATGATACTTTCTAGGACTTCTCTTATTTCTTCTTCTGTTAGATCAGTTGTTTCATTTTCTATGGCAGCTACTTCATGTGTAGGAATTCTAGATAACGCATCAGCTACAACATTTGTTTTTCCTTGGACATATTTTACATCGAATTCGTAGTCCGCAAGAAGACATTTCCAACGAAGCAATTTGGAATTTGGTTCTTTGATGCTATGTAGCCACTGAAGAGGTTTATGGTCAGTTTGTATTGTAAATTTTCGTCCATACAAATATGGTCTAAAATGTTTACAGGACCACTATAGCCAGTAATTCCTTTTCAATGGTGGAAAGTTTTTCTTCGGCTTTATTCAATGTCCGTGATACATAGGCTATCGGCAAATCTTTACCATCACAGGTTTGAGAAAGCACTGATCCAATAGCATAATTTGAGGCGTCTGTTGTAAGAGTAAAGGGTTTAGTAAAATCTGGAAACTGTATAACGTGACTGTTCTGTAAAAGTTCTTTGAGCTGTTCAAAAGATTTTATATATTCAGGGTTTTTAATATCTATTTGCGAATCTTTCCTCAGGGCTTGTGATAATGGTCTTGCAATTTTTGCATAGTTTTTTATCATTTTTCCATAATATCCTGTTAGTCCTAAAAATCTTTTTATTTCTTTCTGAGTCGAGGGAAGAGGAAAATTTTTAATAGCTTCAACTTTTATGGGATTTGGTTTTACTCCTTTTCTGATATTATATGTCCTAAGTATATAGTAACTCGCGCTTCAGAAATTCTGTTTTGTCCAGTTGTATTTTTAAATTATGTTCTTTTAATTTCTGAAAAACGGATTTCAAATGTTTGATATGCTCATCCAGGCTATTAGAAAATATAATTATATCATCCATGTAGACAAGGACATTTGGCATCATTGCGAAATGACTCCAATAACTGAATTTGGAATGTCGGTCAATAAATCATGATCTAATAACTGAATTTAACCGAGATGTTAAAATTCTAAATGAAAATTCTAAAAAAGCTCATCAGTATTTCACATTCAATCAGAATGTTACAGACACTCTGAGAATAGAACAGAAATACCAGTTAATCTTGCTCAATCTCATATTAATGGATAATAGAGTTAATGAAATTAGCCAGAGTATTGAATTTGGTAAACTTAATACAATCCATTCCTCTATCCTAACAACCTCTGAACTTGACACCATTATCAAGCAATCCAATGTTACCTTCATTTCTCATGAACCTGGTATCCTTTGGGAACTTGGTAAAGTACATTGCTCGCTAACTAAAAACAAGATTCATTATTTTATTCAGCTTCCCTTATCTTCTTTACCTTATAATACTTATTTTCTGTTATCCCATCCAATTGCACATGATGATAATATTGTTACAATTCTACCTGAACAAACGTTTATTATCAAAGATAAAGATAACGTTTTATCCTCAAAACAATGTCTTTTTATGATAAATAATTTTTAATGCTTTAGTGAAAATACGAAAATTGTAAATAATACTTGTATTCAGGAAATTTTATATTATAACCAAAGTAAATATTGTGAACACTCAAGTATTGAAACAGAAAGGTTTATTAGATATGTACCAATATTAAATGTATATGTTACCTTTCTTGAACCATATATAATTGTTCAAAAAAAATGATACGTTTAAAACTTTCAAACTATATAATATTAGTTTGGTTTCTTTGGATAATGGTGAAGGGATTATAAATCATGTAGAGGACTATTTTGAAAAAGAGGAATCAGATTATACTATCACAACTGTATTTAATAGTTTACAACGGAATTATTCATTTTTTACAATTCCGCAAATGAATGATACAACTCATGATGATGTCACATTTTATATTATCACAAATCTATTTATGATGAATAATATAAAAACTTATGGTCTTATAGTAATAATTGCTATTATATGCATTATATTTACTATATGCCTTCTTAAACGGTATTTCACACCAAGAATTGTCTGGCCAAGTACTATATTTCGTCGAGCACCTACACAAGAAGAACCATCAGCATCAGTTGAACTTCGAGATCCTCGACCACCACCACCAACTTATGGATTTCCTTGAATTCGCAGGAGCTTCATTCTTCAGGGGCGGAGAAGTTATGTAAACAACCAACGTGTCAATAAAACAAACAATCCCATTAGATGTTATTAGAAGGTTCCATCCGAGTCCTTATGTAAATAAGATAATTAGCCTCTTTTATATATACTCCCAGGATGTTTACCGTTGTTGTTCATTCCAGTTCAATCTTCTCTAGTGCTTGTAACCCGTGATTCCTCCTTTGTCAAATAAAAGTTTTTTTTAAAAACGGTTCGGCTCTCTCTCACATCGTAACTGAACGATTTCCATGATTCTGGAACGGGACCATTTGCGATCCCTCGAACCTCGAAATTTCAGCTCTCTACAACTATTTTTCGTGCAGTCAGAAGCGTTACAAATACCTAATGGTCAACATTTCATATTCGCCATGCGCAGACTAAAGTTACAGTACGATTCTGATGAAATTCATATGGAACTATCAAAGTATTATTCCTGATTCCTTTTCAATGATTTTTGTATGGGACCACCTGTGACCCAACCCGCACCTACCCTCCAAATTTCAGTCGATTTCGACCATTATTTCGGGTAGTTTTGGGCGTTACAAGGAATTACCACAGGCAGACAGACAGACACGGAACCAAAAATGTTCCTTGATGTCTGTAACGCAAAACGGTAGTGGACATTTAAACTTTGGAGGACATGAATTTTTGTTTACTCAATCACGAATTCAAGGCTTCCCTACCATCAGTAGGGAGGAAGCAAAATGTATATGTATTTCAATACTATTATTGTAAAAATGGTTTATCTTTAGAACGAGTGTCTTAAGGGTATGTGGTGGAGGGGGGGGGGGGGGGGGGGATCACCTTTGAATCTGTGAGGGTCAAAAATCGCTAAAACTTGTCAAAAATTGTCATATAAAAATCATCCAAAAATGATGCCGGGTGGTGACTTGAGACGGAGTAAGGTTATTATGTTGGTAAAAACCGTCAAAACTGTTGAAAGACCAGTTACGACGTTAAAAAAACTATTAGAAAACCAGTTAAAACGTAAACAACTGGTAAAAAGACCTGTCAGTTGGTAGTCTTTATCCATATTGGGTAGGCAAGAAAGGAAAAGGTAGGCAATGGTTTTCAATGTAATATAATATATCTTAGTATATAAAAGTAAAGGGCCGATTTGAATGCGGTGGATAGTGTAGTTCAGATATATTCACGCGGCGTATTTTCTATGAATATGAATACAAGTATATTCGTATTTACACGTGTAAATACGAATATATTCATATCTACACGCGTGAATATATTCGTATTCACACAAATTCCATGTAAATACGAATATTTTCATACACACACGAGTTTCGTGTGAATAGGTCTGGTAGATATAATATGATGGTATTCACTGGAATTTGACGTGATTGTGGTAGGAATGTGTTCACATTCACACGAATTGCGTATAAACATGGTAGAAATATAGTGATATATGCAGTCGAATTTGATGTGAATATGGTAGGAATATGTTCATATGCACACGAATTTCGTGTAAATATGGTTGGAATATAATGGTATTCAGTCGAAATTCATGTGAATTTGATAGAAATATGTTTATATTCACACGAATTGCGTGTAAATATAGTCAAAATATAATAGTATTCCCTCGAATTTCATGTGGATATGATAGGAATATGTTTATATTCACACGAATTGCGCGTAAATATGGTAAAAATATAATGGTATTCACTCGAATTTCATGTGAATATGATAGGAATATGTTCATATTCACAAGAATCTCGTGATATATATGGTGGTATTCACTTTAATTTCATGTGGATATGATAGGAATATGTTTATATTCACACGAATTATGTATAAACATGGTCGAAATATGTATGGTATTCACTCAAATTTGATGTGCATATTATAGGAATATGTTCATATTCACACAAATTTCGGGTAAATATGGTCAAATTATAATGGTATTCACTCGAATTTCATGTGAATGTGAAAGGAGTATGTTCATATTCACACGAACTTCGTACAAATATGGTCGAATTATAACGGTATTCCCTCGAATTTCATATGAATATGTAAATATAGTAAAAATATAATGGTATACCTCGAATTTCATGTGAATATGGTACGAATATGTCCATACTCATACGATTTCGGGAAAATATAGTCGAAATAAATGGTATTCCTTCGAATTTCGTGTGGATATGAACATATTCCTATTAATTTCCCATGAAATTTGAGTGAATAACATTACATTTCGACCATATTTTAAGACATTCGTGTGAATATGAACATATTCCTACCTTATTCACATGAAATTTAAGGGAATACTATTATATTTCGAACACATTAACACGAAATCCGTGTGCATATGAACATATTCCTACCTTATTCACATGAAATTCGAGTGAATACCATACTATATCTGCCATATTCACACGAAATTCGTGTGAATATGAGCATACTCCTATCATATTCACATGAAATTCTAGCGAATACCATTAAAATTCAACCATATTTACTTACAAGAAATTCGTGTAATTAGGAACATATTCCTACCATATTCACATGAAATTCGAGTGAATACCACCATATATCTGCCATATTCACTTGAAGTTCGTGTGAATATGATCTTATTCCTACCATATTCACATGAAATTCTAGGGAATACGATTAAAATTCAACCATATGTACACGAAATTCGTGTGAATATGAACACATATTCCTACCATATTCACATGAAATTCGAGTGAATACCATCATATTTCTTGTACAAATCAGCAGATAGCGCTTCCTTCTTCTTCTCTTTTTTTTCTCCTTCCTCTTATTCTTCTTTTTTCCCCCCTTCATTTCTTTCATCCTACCTGTAATATAACTATAATTTCCAGTATTTTAACTTCTCTTCGTTTTGCATTATTGTGTAACTGTCCATTTATGTCATTTGCTGTGTACCATGGGCCCTCGTCGCCTCCAACACAAATAAAGCCGTTTTATTATTATTATTATTATTATTATATCTGCCATATTCACTTGAAATTCGTGTGAATATGAATATATTCGTACTCACAGGAATATGTGTGAATACGAATACATTCATATTCACACGTGTAAATATGAATATATTATATTCGTAATCGTATTCATAGAAAATACGCCATGTGAATATATTCATATTCGTATTTATGTATACTCGAATACGCCCATCTCTGGTGTAGCTCGAAGAATTTCCGTAAAACGGTGAAAATTAGCTGAAGTTTAACGGCATCAGATATTCACAAAGTGAGCTCCACTCGACCCCACCCGGCGCTACAAAGCTTCGCAACGTCGCGAATTTCTTCTTTGACGCAGAACGTGCGTAATTCACGAGAGCTGTGATCCGCTTTCCGAGGTACGCCGCAGCCCATGTATTTTTCAGTAAGGAAAAGACGACTTTAGGAGTGGATGGAGGCGACAGCGATATTGTAACAATACGCCCTCGCTGTGGAATGGAAGGAGGTTTTTGCCGTGCGAAAACAAAGCAGTTGTAAATCTTTGACAGGGGATAAGTCGTTCAATAATGTAGGGGGCTTATAAATGGCTCGGGTGAAATTTA
Organism: Leptopterna dolabrata; assembly: GCA_954871275.1. Classification (NCBI taxonomy): domain Eukaryota; kingdom Metazoa; phylum Arthropoda; class Insecta; order Hemiptera; family Miridae; genus Leptopterna; species Leptopterna dolabrata. Next base: position 47,453,711 of record OX940982.1, on the reverse strand, counting down.
TATTGTACACAGAGCCATTAGCGAGCTTTTGATCCACTTGACAAAAGATGCGAGAAAACGGATGGGGCGCTGAAAGACCTAATTAATTTGGAAAAACGTTGTAGGTGGGGGGGTTACGTTCTGAGAAGCTAAGGGCAGAATGCAGCACCGTATCAACTACTCGTATATTATGTGGGGTATTATCAACTATTGGGTTTGAACTGTCCAACCCATTGGGTGTGAAGCGGAACAGGGGGTAGTGAAAGTCGGGTATGAAACGGACCCCTGTTTGCCGGGTGGGTATGAACTGTCCAACTCCCGGCATGTACCACTGTACGATGCCCCAAAAAAAAATAAAATAAAAAATAAATAAATAAACAGAAAAAACGATACCTCGCAAGCTCATGTTCACTGAAACCTCAACAAACAGAGAACTCGAAAAACCCTATTTTTACTCGTATTTTTCACCCGTAACACCCCTGGGTGTATTTTGATCGGGCTGCCGAGCTTCGGACCACAACTAGGACCCAAACGTGTACCCAAATGGGGACCCAAACTGTGTGCGGGAGGTGGACGATTTTAGGTCGTATTTTAACGTAAATTTTAGGCTGAAACTTCGTTAGAACATCAATTTTTCAATCTTTGGTCAAAATCGACTTCATGTTCGGTCTGCCCACCCTAAAAAACATGGAAAACGGTACCTTACAGCCTCATGTTACTAAAAGGTCAATTTTTACCCCAATTTTCCGCCCATAACACCCCTGGGTATATTCCGATAGGACTGCAAAGTTTCGGGACACAACTAGGGCCCATACGGAGCCTGCGAAAGAACGAATGTTTCAGACCGAGATTGAAGTAGATATGAATGATACAGCGGACGGCGTACGGAGGACGTTCATTGCATTTTTGGAATCTACGCACTTTGAAACGTAAAAGAAAAAATTTTGAGGGGGTGTTATAAAAATTTCTTGCTGAGCGAATACACAGGTGTATTATTCGAAGAATAATTAAACTTTCAAAACGCCTAGTTAAACAACGAATTCTTGCTGGAAACCACATATTGCTTCTTCTCATTTTTTTACTATTGTAATGTTACACACAAATAAGTGAATGTTACTAGATAGACCCTGAACATGTATTTCTTGAACTGGCGCCATCAATGGCACTTTTTTATGTAAACCACTAATCAAATTGGGTAGTTGGGTCAAATTGATACAGTATACATCTAGATTTCAACATTAAGGATTTAAAAGTTGGTGCCGTAAATGGCGCCTGGGCCGAAGTCGAAAAATACGTGGTTGGTGTCTCTGTACACTTGAATATGCATCAAGTTAGTTCGCTGCTATGTTTCTGATAGTATATCTTATAACAGAACAGTATATATTATACTATAACATGGGGATATGTCAGATGGTGTGTAACGAGTCGCCCACGAGTTCATTAGAGAGCACAGCGGCTTTCATAATGCGGAGCTGTGTGGCCTTGAAGCTGTGGTTCTGCCTGCGTGGACTTCAGAAGACCAGAGACTTTCTGTTGATCAAACCAGGACGAACAGCAAATCAGGATTTTGTTCAATTTACTAATTGGCTCAGTTCATTTCGGGCTGGCTTTCGGGCACATCAACACAACTGCGAGAGTGATCGTTCATTTTACCTAATCCTCCGCATTCGAATCATAATTAGCCGAGTACTTAGAGTTGAGGTTTGAAAACTAAGTAAGTGTCTGCGCTTATGTGTCCAACCGTGTTGGGAAATTATTTCACGTGCATACAAATCATTTTGGTATTTAAATCTATGGGGAAAATTTCCATTAATTTGATCAGATTCCATTAGGTACCTAATTCGGCGAACAAACTAAACTCAATGTCAAGGTTATAGTAGATAACATTACAGTAGACAGATAGGCTGCAGTAGATTATAGTAACAGTACTCTTTGAGGACACGACCCCATAGTGTTCGCCTCCAGATCGCCCGAATATGGGTAAGGAAAGTAGCTTGATGCCTGTAACAGTGTGGCTGTTCTCGAGCTATTTTTTCTTCCGGTGGAGACGGGGTCGTTTGGGGAAGCCTAATCGATATCCCTTCTTAACCGGTGATAATCTCGCTGGTCTATACACCCGCTCGACGGTACACCCCCACTGTCACACTCTGTCACCTGGTAGCAGAGCGTGGTTTGGTAGTATGCGCTGAGCCAAACTTTTTGTGGGCTTACCGGAAGGATAAGCCCAAAGGTTTCCCAGAAGGATTCGTTTACTAAACAACCTGTCCCTCTGATAATACATACCTACATCTATTGGCTTCCCCACCCCCTCTCCCCCCTTTAGAGTGTCAGTATAATTAAAAATATTGAGCTCATTTGAAGGCGATTGATGCCGTGTCCCAATAGTTGTTCCATCCTAACGATGGAGGTTGATCACCTAGATGTTGCCCAGATGAGCACAATTCACTGGACAACAACCTCTGACAACATTATCCGCCAATGCTCGCATGCAGGAGCTTTGTTCTCCACCAGTAAAATATTATTGAGGTAGTACCAGTACGATGGAGGTTAGTCACCTTGAAGTTGTTCAGATCTACTTTCCTGAACCAGACTTCATACTACTTTTCATTCCCCTTTTCCCTCTCACACTTCTGCTACCCAGAAGGATGTCATGTGGGGAGGAGTCAGTGTGGCTGTTCTCGAGCTATTTTTTCTTCCGGTGGAGACGGGGTCGCTTGGGGAAGCCTAATCGATATCCCTTCTTAACCGGTGATAATCTCGCTGGTCTATAGGAGGGGGACTCTCGAAGGTCCACTCTGCCTCTAATGTAACAGTATCGCGCGTGGCCAATTTGCGGAATCACAGACGGACACGGAAGTGAATTTGTTCAGTTCGTTTGATTGTTCCAAGCTAAGTAAGATATGGCGGTTACAAGGAACTGCGTACAGACAGACGGACAGAAAATCAAAATATAACACGGATTCAACTTTCCCTTCACAAAACATCTGCGAAGGAGTCTTCACGATGAACCAATGTCGTAACGCTCAGAAAAGGTTGTTCGTCTCGAAGAAAAAGGTCCAGCGGTTCGCGTGGACGTTTGAATGTTTTCTGAAGGCTAAGGAAAACCGAAGGTCGCCCGAGGGAAAGGACAAGGTGAGAGCGTTTTCCACCTTAGGGAATAATCTCGGTAGCGTGCGGGTAACAACGCCGCGGTGCAGGGAAATATCAGACATGCGACGATCTCAGTCTTTACTTCGGGATCGCTTCCTCAGAATGAATTATTCGATCCCCATCCACTACATCATTCAACTCATGTTTATACTCATTGCCACTCATTCTACAGGCATTCCAGCACAATACATAAACCATAAGAGCTTCGAACTGGGGTGAATTTGATATTATAGATAATTTTTGGTTCATTATTTTTGGAACATTTTTAACCCCCCCCCCCCCCCCCAATTTGGTTGTTGTGTGTTTGGTTTGATTTGTTTTTTGTTTTAAGGTATGTAGAATCTGAAAATTCAATGAAAACATTTCTGTCCGCACGCCGTACTGGGCACTTTTCTTAGTTACCATGAACCAAAATTGACGAAATTCGGTTTATAGGTCCCATTTGGGGTCCAGTTGGTCCGCGAAGCTCGGCGATAATGTCAGTCATCCTCTAAGTCATCATCTAAGGGGTGAAAAATAGGGGTTGAAATCTCCAGGACGCCGTTATCTCGCATTTTTACGGTTTTAAATAGTTCTCGAACTTGGGAGTTTTTTAAGACCACCCGGAGCATTGTCCAGCCGTTCGTTCACAAGCAATACCCAGAAGTTTGCACCGTCAGGCATTTTCAACAGGAGGGTGAATGAAATTGTATAGGTTCAGCCCAAATATCATCACTAGGGACGCGCTAACAATCGGGAATTGGCCCGAGATCATCATCGCTAGGTACCACGTGATTATAATCACTGATGGCTGTATGAAGTCGAGTTGGTTGTTCTGTGATATTATTTCTTTGAGAAATGAAGGCTCTTTTGGAGTTTGTTGATAGGTAGCGAAACTTGAACAAACGTTGAAGTATTATTGATGGGTAAATTATTACACAACGGTAAATTATTACACAATGGTTCATTATACCATGTACGTAGAAGGGGCTGGAGTTTGTTGGTAGGTACTTTTGCAACTTTTTTCACTCCAAATCAACAATTTCCCTTCAGAACTTTATTATTTGCGTTCTTTTTGCCATTTTAGTAACTGTTTGTCATCGACAGAATTATTTTAGCAACACTTAACTCCCAATTTAGGTAGGTACCTAGTACCTTACTATTAGGTAGGTATCAAAGCTTATCTCTTTTAATCAACACACTATCGTCTTACGAATACGTCGACAATTTCTACTGCAAATTAGGCAACGAATTCATGTGTTACAAAAATATAGTAAACTAAAATACAACGAAACAATGACCCGTTGGCTGGTAACTACTTGAATGTTGAATGGAGAAGCTATTGACTAGGAGTTAGATAGTTAGTTATCTGTGTGTTGACTAGGAGTTACACACAGATAGATAGTTATCTGTGTGTTGACGCCGATCAATCCACAAATCAAAAAAAGCAAACAGGACAAAACGTACGTAGGTACCAAAAATACAAATCTGTCATCGGAACCGGAATGAACGCAAAACGCGCAAAATTTGATACAAAAAAAATTAAAAACTGACAGAGAAAGCGAATTTGATTCAGAGAAAAACAAATCAGAAGAAGAAGCATCGCGTATCAACATGACAAATTGAATCAAAGGGATCCAATCGATTGTGAAATGAACGATTTTGGGGTTGAAATCAGATTCCGGGGCAGTGGCCCAAAGTGGGCGTGGCAAACAACATTTTTACTCGACTGAGCTTGCGCCGGCGGTCCACTTTTCTCAGTTGTCTTGGCGACACGAAGTCCCATCAGGACCCAGAACCTACCTGCCAGTTTCAGGAGCCAAGGTTTCGATTTCGATTGCACGAATCTATTACTGTCACTTTATTCTGATAACATGCTCCTTCTGGGGAGCTACAGGAAGCCAACATGACGGAACCACAATATATTGAATATCCATAGCCAGAGAACTCAGGCGTGTGGCTGTTGAACTTTGTGAAAAATGCTAGGTACAGTTTGCGGAGGGAAATTCAAATGCCAACTGAACAACATGGTTGGAGTTTTTTTTTTTTAACTCTTAGGGCGGTATTCATAGTCCTCACTTTATTAAAAGTAAATGCTTAAGTGAACAAATAAGGAAGTAACGTCTACTTGGGCTATTCATAGTCAGTGATAAAGCAAATGCTCAAGTCGTCCTTTAGCATTTCCTTTATTCCTATTTCACAGACAATAAGTCAAGAAAAATCTTTACTTTTTTGCCTAAATAAGGGAAAAAACTGAGGTACGTCGAAAGGTACCTTAAGCATATCCTTATTGATCGTTTGCACTGTTCTCTTTTCATTTATGTCGTCTTTTCAGTGTCATCGTTCTCGGTATTCTTGTTTCTTTTCCTAATTATTCGGGTTTTTTGTTTGTTTTGATACGATGGATTACGAAATTTTGTTTGACTTCGATGAGTGGGATGACGAGCTCGACCTAACGGAGAGCATGCGGGTGATGCATACCGGTTTCATTTTCGGTCTAAAAAATTCTTTCTTTCGCACACAGGCTCCATTTGGGCCCTAGTTGTCCCGAAACTTTGATACCCAATCGGAATATACCCAGGGGTGTTATGAGCGAAAATGTGTATGAAAATAGATATTTTTTGTGTTTTAGTAAAATGAGCTTTTCAGTATCGGTTTCCATGTCTTTGTGGGACGAGAAGACGAATATGAAGTCGGTTATGACAAAGAGTGGAAAATTGAGGTTCTACCAAAGGTTCTGCTCCCAATTTTTTTTAGCCAAAATGTTTTTGCTCCCGATTTTTTATCAGCCAAAAACCTGGGAAACTGTCTGAAATCACCATCAGTTTGTATAATAACACTTGAAAAAGTGTCAACAGGTGAATCAAGACAATTTAAATGGCACTGCCAATGATCAAAGATACCTAATTTGAAAAAAAAGGAGCGTAACTACCTAATTTGTCTTTTGGGGGCCAACATTGGTGGAAACAGTCAGAAATAGCTATTTCAATTATTTCACATTAAGGAAACAGTAAATGAACAGCCAAAATTTCTGTAGGTGTGTTCAGTAGAATAATAAACCCATGTGACAAGGACTTGGTTTATCCATTCCCTTTGCATTTTGTAAATATTCACTCTTCGAAGTAATGCTAACGTGAGCCGGGAGTTTGCCATCGATTTTGATAGTTCCTTAAAAATTGTTCGAAAAGTTTCCAATGTGTTCATTATTGACTAACTTTATGACTTTTCCTACTAATAAGATTCTGCCTGATCAAAAGTAGGATAAAACCCAATTATTTCCTTTTTCGAAAGAACTACAGTAAAACCTTAATTTATATTTAGAAGGGTAAGTAAAAACGTAAAAGAGGGAGTAAAAACAAATGGGAAGAAGGAGTAATACAGAAGGGAAAGGGAGAAGTAAACGGACGTCAACACACCTAAACGTGAGCACCAAGTGTATAATAGAAATATTTCAAAATAAAACAGCTCCACTGCTCCACTGCTCCACTGCTCCACTGTTTACATGTCCTGACCGGACAAAACAACGGAAAACCAACAGAATGGCATGGCTAATAGCCGAGGGCATATAACTAAACAAAAACATTCACCCGGCCAGAACTGCCAACTTAAGCTCAAACCAGAGAGTTGGGAAACATTTTGACATAAATAAAGATTTTTCTTAATTTTATAAAGGAAAAGACAAAATTTGACAGTAAAGATTTTTCTTTACTTCGCGGAGTAATGTCTATGAAAGCGAAATCAGATAAAGCATTTCCTTAAGAAATTATTTTACTTTCAGAAGTAAAGTATTATTGCTTCCGAGTCTGCGAAGCAGCGGAAGCCTTGTGTTCACTTTCGTGAGCCAAACAATTTTTGTCTTCAGAAATCAAAATTTCCACTTGCATTTTGCGTTTCAAAGCGTACTGAACAAAGTTGGTTCCGTGTCTGTCGGTCTGTGGGTCTGTGAGTCTGTCTGTCCGCATTTCCTTGTTACAGCCATAACTTCCACGATTTTGAATTGATTCAGCTCAAATTTTGAGGGATGGTGCGGATAAGGCCCCTTGAGGCCCCATACAAATTTCAACATGATTGATCCAGCGGTACGCCCTGCGCATGCGCTAACGTTAAATTCAACAAACACGCATAACTTTCACAATTTTGATTCAATTTCGCATAAATTTTCAAGGGTTGTTTGGACAAGGCCTAGTGAGTTCCAGTATGAATTTCAGCATGATCGGACCCTCGGTGCGCTCTGCGCATGCGCTGGCGTGAAATAGATTCAATTTCCTTGTTACAGCCGTAGTAACCAAAGATTTCACCCAATTTCAATGTAATTCTCAGGGATTAAGCGGGTAGGGCCCATTGAGGTCCCATATAAATTTCAACATGATAGAGCCAGCGGTTCGCCCTGCGCATGCGCTCTGTCTGTCTGTCTGTCCTTCTATGCACGGCCAAACGGCTCGACGGATATCGACCAAATTTGGCACGAATATGCAGTAGGCTCCCAAGTTGTGCAACGTCGCATTTTCAATTCCCTGACCATAGCGGAACTATGGTCGACCATGGTCAACTCCTGAATGGCTTGACGGATATCGACCAAATTTGGCACGAATATCCAGTAGGCTCCCAAGTTGTGCAATGTCGCATTTTTAATTCCCTGACCATAGCGGAACTATGGTCGACCATGGTCAACTCCTGAATGGCTTGATGGATATCGACCAAATTTGGCACGAATATCCAGTAGGCTCCCAAGTTGTGCAACGTCGCATTTTTAATTCCCTGACCATAGCGGAACTATGGTCGACCATGGTCAACTTCGTTAATTGAAATGGTAACCCCTATTTTTTATCGCGTATTCGTAATCTACGTGAAATTCTATCTACGATCGAACCTTCGGACTACCCCCGCGGTCGACCATAGCGCATCCATGGGCCCCTCCATGGTCGAATCCCGAATTGCTCAACGGATATCGACCAAATTTGGCACGAATATCCAGTAGGCTCCCAAGTTGTGCAACGTCGCATTTTTAATTCCCTGACCATAGCGGAACTATGGTCGACCATGGTCAACTTCGTTAATTGAAATGGTAACCCCTATTTTTTATCGCGTATTCGTAATCTACGTGAAATTCTATCTACGATCGACCCTTCGGACTACCCCCGCGGTCGACCATAGCGCATCCATGGGCCCCTCCATGGTCGAATCCCGAATTGCTCAACGGATATCGACCAAATTTGGCACGGATATCCGGTAGCCTCCCAAGTTGAACGTAGGCGCATTTTTAATTCCCTGACCATAGCGGAACTATGGTCGACCATGGTCAACTCCTGAATGGCTTGATGGATATCGACCAAATTTGGCACGAATATCCAGTAGGCTCCCAAGTTGTGCAACGTCGCATTTTTAATTCCCTGACCATAGCGGAACTATGGTCGACCATGGTCAACTTCGTTAATTGAAATGGTAACCCCTATTTTTTATCGCATATTCGTAATCTACGTGAAATTCTATCTACGATCGACCCTTCGGACTACCCCCGCGGTCGACCATAGCGCATCCATGGGCCCCTCCATGGTCGAATCCCGAATTGCTCAACGGATATCGACCAAATTTGGCACGAATATCCAGTAGGCTCCCAAGTTGTGCAACGTCGCATTTTTAATTCCCTGACCATAGCGGAACTATGGTCGACCATGGTCAACTCCTGAATGGCTTGACGGATATCGACCAAATTTGGCACGAGTATCCAGTAGGCTCCCAAGTTGTGCAACGTCGCATTTTTAATTCCCTGACCATAGCGGAACTATGGTCGACCATGGTCAACTTCGTTAATTGAAATGGTAACCCCTATTTTTTATCGCGTATTCGTAATCTACGTGAAATTCTATCTACGATCGACCCTTCGGACTACCCCCGCGGTCGACCTTAGCGCATCCATGGGCCCCTCCATGGTCGAATCCCGAATTGCTCAACGGATATCGACCAAATTTGGCACCAATTTCCGGTAGCCTCCCAAGTTGAACGTAGGCGCATTTTTAATTCCCTGACCATAGCGGAAATATGGTCGACCATGGTCAACTCCTGAATGGCTTGACGGATTTTGATAAAATTGGGCACAAATACCCGGTAGGGTATGGGATTTTTCCGTCGTTTGTTGGTTCCACGATACTGCGTACAGCGAATCTCGGATAGCGAGCGAAGCGAGCGGTCAGGCTAGTTATGTATAATGGACGTAATGTATTATGGAAGTCATGTTATGTATAATATGTATATTTCATGTAATGTTATGTAATGTAATGTTATGTAATATGTATATTTAACGTTATGTAATGTTATGTAATGTAATGTAATGTAATGTAATGTAATGTTATGTTATTTTGCTTCCGAGTCTGTTCTATTTTATAATGGGTCACTCTGATTGTGACGAGGAAGCTCCTGTGCCATCACCTTGGCAGTGTATTTTATAATGGGTCACTCTGATTGTGACGAGGAAGCTCCTGTGCCATCACCTTGGCAGTGTATTGCTTCCGAGTCTGCGAAGCAGCGGAAGCCTTGTGTTCACTTTCGTGAGCCAAAAAATTTTTGTCTTCAGAAATCAAAATTTCCACTTGCATTTTGCGTTTCAAAGCCTACTGAACAAATTTGGTTCCGTGTCTGTCGGTCTGTGGGTCTGTGAGTCTGTGAGTCTGTGAATCTGTGAGTCTGTCCGCATTTCCTTGTTACAGCCATAACTTGATTTTGAATTGATTCAGCTCAAATTTTGAGGGATGGTGCGGATAAGGCCCCTTGAGGTCCCATACAAATTTCAACATGATTGATCCAGCGGTACGCCCTGCGCATGCGCTAACGTTAAATTCAACAAACACGCATAACTTTCACAATTTTGATTCAATTTCGCTCAAATTTTCAAGAGTTGTTTGGACAAGGCCTAGTGAGTTCCAGTATGAATTTCAGCATGATCGGACCCTCGGTGCGCTCTGCGCATGCGCTGGCGTGAAATAGATTCAATTTCCTTGTTACAGCCGTAGAAACCAAAGATTTCACCCAATTTCAATGTAATTCTCAGGGATTAAGCGGGTAGGGCCCATTGAGGTCCCATATAAATTTCAACATGATAGAGCCAGCGGTTCGCCCTGCGCATGCGCTAACGTGAAATTCTTCAAACACGCATAACTTTCGCAATTATGTATAATGGACGTAATGTTATGTAACATGTATATTTCATGTAATGCTATGTTATGTAATGTAATGTTATGTAATATGTATATTTCACGTTATGTAATGTTATGTAATGTAATGTAATGTAATGCTATGTTATTTTGCTTCCGAGTCTGTTCTATTTTATAATGGGTCACTCTGATTGTGACGAGGAAGCTCCTGTGCCATCACCTTGGCAGTGTATTTTTACTTAAGTCAGGACTATGAATACGGCCCCTAGTGTTTTTGGGTGCCGGGGCAGTGGCCCAAGTGGCCTTATGGACGCAACGCCCCTGGGTATAGTTGATTTTTCTAAAGGAGCTTCCTTGGGTTGAAGGGCAGCGCGAAACATTACAGCGAGATCCCCGTTGTGGATTACTGGAGTTAAGTATTCGAGTGCGAAGAATCCTCTCGGTAACCGCGTGAAAACGGCCAAACAAAAGGTCAGGCACTCAATCCCGGCGCCTCCGCTCTAAAGTTGTTTTCTGATGAATGGCCCAACCAAACCATTGTCGGACGTCGCCTTATTGTTATCTCAATCAAAAGGGTACCGGTAATAATATTCACAAGGTCCATTACCATCGACGGGAGCAAGGCGCCCTTACGCCTGAGTTTTTCCCCTTTTGTCTCAAGCGGTGAGAAATACGAGGAAACATTCCTCCACTCAGTGGCGTAGCCGGGGGGGGGGGGGGGGGGGTCATAACCCTTCATTGGCTCGAAAAATTTATCACAAATTAAAATTAAATCTTCAAGAATAATATCAATCACAACAGTAACAAACAAACACAGCAATAACAGATTAAACGGTAAATCAAACATATTAAACAGTTAAATAATATTACGTCTATTTAATATTACAAACGAGCAATGTGAATATTTCTGAAATATATGGATGTGTATATTATGAATGTGAAAAATATTTCTATCATCAAAATAGTCCCTCTTTCTGTCGTGAATCACCATCCCACACAATGTCAGGTGAATTAATACCTATCTATTTTAGCCCTTAATAATAATAATGTTTACCCCCCCCCCCCCCCATCCAAATTTGACACCTAATCTGTATGAAAAACAATGAAATGGTATTTTTCTGTTTTTACTCACCCTTCCATTCCACATTCAATGATTTTATATCGCAACTTTAATTGTTTTTACCAATTTTTTACCCTAAAAACAAACTAGACCCCCTAAGAATTTTTTGAAAATAGCTCATCTCCGAACTCATCCTTTTGTTTGGAATAAGAATATTTTTGCGAAATTTTGAATTTTTATCACGTACCCAAGGCCAGATATCGTCTGGAGTGACACGTAAATAAATATATAGGTATATAAATATACGTATAAATTGTGTTAAAATCTAGGGATGAACTCAGGATGCTCTGGAACGGATTTGCCTATAAAACAATTTCAAAAATTTATGTTCTGAAAATGTTGGACCCATTGCAATAACTTCATTTCCTTTGAAAATTCGCTAATATTCTTGCCAAACGAATATGTTTTATTTTACAGTTAACTTACCTAGTTACCTGTAACATTTAGTGCTTTATTAAATTTACATTCAGCTTTGTTTGTAAAGTCAAACCTTATAAGCAAATGTTCAAAGAAAATGAAGCTATTACAATGGGTCCAACATTTTCAGAACATGAATTTTTGACATTTTTTCAAGTGCAAATCCGTTTCAGAGCATTTTCAATTCATCCCTAGACACTAACAAAATCTTATATGTATAATATGTCTACGTCACTCCAGACGATATCTGTGCTTGGGTAAGTGGTAAAAATTCCAAATTTTGCTAAAACGTTCGTTACTGCCAAACAGTAGGATAATTTCCAAGATGAGCATTTTTCAACAAATTTGAGTCGGTAAAAGCCGGTAAAAACGGCTAAAATTTCGAACAATTGACAGGAAATCACTGAATGTGGTACCTATGGAAGGGTGAGCAAAGACAGAAAAATACCACTTCATTTTTTTCATACAGAATAGGGCAAATTTTGATTTTTGGGGGTCAAAAATTGGTACGGAAGGCTAAAATCAATATTAATTATTCACATGACGTTGTGTGGGATGGTCAATCACAACGGAAGGACTATTTCGATGATAAAAATACTTCTCTGAAAATGAAGTGGGTCAAATTTGACTTTATCAGGGTGAAAAATCGGTAAAAATAGCTAAAATCACGAAAAAATTAAATAAATTTACGAAAAGTTGTATGGTTTCTCGCTATATCACATTTACATAATAGCAGGAATATTTCTTTGAAAATTCACTCTTAAAACCATGTTGCATAACTGGAACTTTTTCTATTTCCGATACCCCCTTATCAACACTGCTCATGAGTGATGTTTTGGAAACTGAACGAATATAATGGGAGAGACGTACGCAGGGAAATGAGTTAACTCAAAGGTATTTGTGATGAATTTAAATTCTTCATCACGGTGGCGTGAAGGAGTGAATGGATGAGAGCGAGGGAATTTCACCTAGGCGGCGGTAATCCACCGATGTAGGCGAGAGGAAGGAAAATCACCTAGGCGGCGGTAATCCACCGATGTAGGTGAGTGGAAGGAATCTCGTCTAGGCGGCGGTAATCCACCGATGTAGGCGAGAAGGAAGGAAATTCACCTAGGCGGCGGTAATCCACCGATGTAGGTGAAGGAAGGTGCTTATCTAGGCGGCGGATATCCACCGATGTAGATAAGGGGAAAAGGTAGGAGGTGAATTCCCAGAGCGGCGGATACCACCAGGCATCTGGGAGGAAGGTAGGAGAGAGAGAAGAGAGAGCTGGTTAGAGGAAGTGTCGAATGAAGCTAAAGCTCCAGGATCCGGGGTTATATAGGACTTGGAGTCCTCTCCCTCCAGCTCCCTGTTGGGAGCTGGTAGTGGGGCACCAGGTTGTGTCCCCCGGATTCTGTCGCCTGTCTCCCCACTCAGATGTTTATTAACGGAAGGTAATTTTTACATAGGAATATTGGTGAGAGCTTTAAGGTTGTAGTGGAGTGTTCCCGGGAGGGACTCACGACAGAGGTCCCCCCAGTTCGAACCAATGATTGAGGTAGCTGAAGGCTCAAGTTTGACAGTGGCTGAGGGCTGCGGAAACAAAAAGGGGAGCTGAAGGCGCAAGGACACAGGAGCTGAAGGCTGAAACAAACAATTGTAGTGCTGAAGGCAGAAGAGTGACCGGTGGTGTCTTAAATCTAGGGTGATATACAAGTAGTAGAATAAGGAGGCATAAGTTGACATAAGTAGACATAAGGAGACATAAGTAGATAAGTAGATGTAAGTAGATGTAAGTAGATGTAAGAGATAAGTAGATGTAAGACATAAGTAGATGTAAGTAGATGTAAGTAGACGAAATTTGATGATGGGAACCATATGTACAAGGAGGGTGTGATGAAAAATTTGATGAAGTGACAATATTTACAAAGGTGATGAGTTCGATGATGATGATAAGAGGAGTGATAGTCAGGTAGTATGTTAGATAGCTAGATATTTACAGGTGCAAGGTATTTACAAGTAGTATTTACAGGTATGTACAGGTATTTACAGGTATGTACAATTTTCAGGCACGGTTTCAGGGGAGACAAAATTGAGCGGGGTTGCGAGATCCGCCGTTCCCTGGGTGTGGGTTGTGTGTGGTTTAGTGTGTTGAGTGTGTGGGTGTAGTGAAAAGGTGGGTGTAGTGTGTGGGGGGGTGTTGATGATGCCCGCTGCGACGAAGTGGCCACGGCGGGGCTGTGAGGTTCGGTACAGTGTCTGTGGGATAATGGAACACAAACACTGTCCCGAAATCTCAAGGCCCCGCCGTGATTTCTCAGAGCGGGGCGGGGGACTTGGCCGCCGGGACGCGGGGCGAGGGACGCTCCCGTCGTCTGTTGCGGCGCCCGGACCTTTTCGTCCCGGCGGAGGCTATTGCGGATATCCCCGGCGGCGGTGGGGGAAGAGGGGGTGTTGTAGGTTTGGTGGGCTGGGGTGTTTTTGGGGCTGAATCTGAAACTGGGGGGTCGAAAATGGAAAAAAACGGAGGAGCAAGAGGGGGTTGAAATTTGGGGGGCGGGGGCTGTTGAAATTTGGGGGGCGGGGGTTCGTTGAGGACGGGGGTTTTGATGTTTGGAAGGGGCGGTGGGGGTGGCATAAGTAGGGTGAGTTGAAGTTGGTGGAGGAGCGGATCTATAAGGGGGTCGGACGGGATGTAGGGGGGATGTACCCCGGTGGCTTGCGCTGCGCGAAATTCGCGCAGTATGCGCCACTGGGGGTACTTCCACCGCCGGGGCCGGGGAGGAAGGCCGGAAATCCTTCGCGGGAAAAATGGAAGCGATGATATTGGTCCGGGCGAAGGGGGTAGGGGGGAGAGCGGGTCCGGGACGTACACGTCCCGGAGTATCGCCGCCATTTCCGGATCCGAATCGAAATCCGGAAACGGCGACGGGGGAGACTGATTCGGTGGAGAGAGGTGTTGCATTGCAAACAGACGGCGGGAGACTGATAGTGGACGTTGGTTGAGGGAGGACAGGGGCGGGCTTGCAGCGGGCGAAAGGGACGGTGTGGGGTTTCCCGTCCATTAGCAGGGTCGCGGTGGTCGGTGTTGTGCGGATGACTTGAAAGGGCCCGGCATAAAGGGGCTGAAAGGTTTTATGCATGCCGGGCTCTTTCAAGTACATATGCGTGGAAGTGTAAAAGCGTTTTGGGTAAGTGGTGTCGTTTGTCGGTGTTGAGGTGTGTAACGGTTCCCTGTTAATGGACGGGGTGTTGTGTGGAGGGAAAATGTCGGCCGGTAAACGAATGGGGTCTCTGAATGCGTGTTGTGCGGGACTTGTGTTGTCTGAAGGACGGGCGGAAGTGCGGAGGCTAAGTAGAACGTAGGGGAGGGTTTTGGTCCATGAAGGGGAAGTGGCTGATGTGGAGATGGCTTGCTTGAGGACCGAGTGCCACCGCTCTATTTTCCCGTTGGATTGGGGGTGATAAGGAGTGGTGCGGATTTTCTGAATCCCGAGGGAACGGAGCAGGTCGGCAAAGTGGGCTGATTCAAATTGCCTCCCCTGATCGACCGTGAGTGTCCGCGGACAACCGTAGCGGCTGATCCATTGATTGAGGAAGGCCGCGGCGACGGCGTCCGCGGTAATGTGGGCGAGTGGGATACACTCTACCCAATTTGTCGCACGGTCGATCATGGTGAGGCAATACCTCTTCCCCTCGGAGGGGGGAAGAGGGCCGACCAGATCCAAGTGGACGTGTTCCCACGGGAGAGAATCGGGGATAGGTTGAGGAGGTACATGGGGGTGAGCCGAGACCTTGAATTGCTGGCACTTCCGGCACCCAAGAACCCAGGTACGTATATCCGTGTTCATATGGGGCCAGAAGTACCGCGTCTTGATGAGGTCCCGGCTCGCCCGAATGCCGGGATGATGGAGGGAGTGGTAATGTAGGAACAACTGCCTCCTCAGCTCCGGCGGGACGTACGGGCGCGGTGTGTCGGCCGATACGTCGCACCAGAGATCGAGGGGAGGCAGTTGCTCCAATTTTGAGGCGGAGATGAGATTAGACAGTGCGGGATCGGAGGTAGGAGTTTGGTGGGTTTTGAGGGTTTGCGGGGAAGGGAAGGGCAGTAACTCCGCCACCGGCGCAGGGGTGGGGCGGGAGAGCGCGTCGGCGACGCAGTTGTCGGCCCCCGGCAAATAACGAATATCGGACGTAAATTGTCCGATAAATTCGAGTTGCCGGAGGCGACGGGGGGAGGCTGATTTTCGGTTTTGGAGGAGGGCGTGGGTGAGGGGCTTGTGGTCGGTTATGACAGAGAACTGCCTGCCCTCCACGAAGTCACGGAAGTGTTTGATGGCTTCGTGGATGGCGAGGAGTTCTCTGTCAAAGGTGGAGTAATTTTTTTGTGTGGGGGACAGAGTTTTGGAGAAAAAGCCGAGAGGTTGGGGGGTGGCGCCGGTGTGTTGGTGGAGTACTGCCCCGATGGCCCAGTCGGACGCATCTGTGGTGATGGAGAGGGGGGCATGGGGATCGGGATGGGCCAATAGAGCGGCGTCAACTAGGTCCTGTTTGCATTGTTGGAAGGCGGTTGTGAGGGCGGGGGTCCAGGAAATGGGGCGTTTATCGTTTTTCTTTGCCGGTTGTGGGATAGCGTGTATGAGTGGTTGTTGGTGTTGTGCTGCGTGTTTGATGTGTCTACGGTAAAAGTTCAACATACCCAGGAAACGGCGGAGTTCTGAGACAGTGTCGGGTCGTGGGAAATCGGTGAGGGTGTGAACTTTGTCCGGTAGGGGTTTTATTCCTTCGGATGAAACCTGGTGGCCGAGGCAGCGGACGGAGGGCTGGGCGAGGACGCATTTCGGAGTGTTAATGGTGAGGCCCTCGGCGGCGAAGATGTCAAGTACCTGTTTCAGGTGTGCGAGGTGTTCGTTTGGGTCCCGGGAAGCGATAAGTACGTCGTCCAAAAAACAGAAGACGAAGGGTAGGCCTCGTAGTATGTTGTCCATGTAACGCTGCCATGTTTGGGCAGCGTTACGGAGGCCGAAACCCATTTTGATATACTCAAACAGGCCGAAAGGGGTGATGATAGCTGTTTTAGGAACGTCAGGGGGGTAGATATGAATGTGATGGAAGGCACGGGCGATGTCGAGTGTAGAAAAGATGGTTGTGTTGTGGAGGTGGGAAGAGAAATCCCGGAGATGTGGGACGTTGTAAAGGTCTGGGGTTGTACGGGCATTGAGACGGCGGTAGTCGCCGCATGGGCGGATATCCCCGTTAGGCTTCTGCACAATATGTAGTGGAGAAGCCCACGGGGATTTGGAGGGACGGATAATGCCGTCCTTGATGAGGAGATCAAAATGTTTGCGGGCCTGTGAGAGTTGGAGGGGGTGGAGGCGTCGTGCTTTCGCGGATATTGGAGGGCCAGAGGTTTCTATGTAGTGCTGGGTCTGTGAGATGTGGGCTGAGGGGCGGCGCTGGGGTTTGTAGTGGAGGAGGAGTTGTTCAAACTGGGACGGGGGCCGATCCACCGCATGGATGAACCCGGGGATGGGTTTCTGGGTGGAGGGGTCGAGCAGGCGCGCGTTACGGACGTCTACCTGGAGGCCGAAATATGCGAGGAAGTCGGCCCCCAGGATAGCTTTCTCTACGTCCGCCACGGTAAATTCCCACTCGTACGCGAGCCCGCTCATATGAATTGATGAGCGGTACGTCCCGTACGAGGGGATGGTGGTACCGTTGGCGGCGTAGAGGAGTTGCCGGTAACAACGCGCCTGTCGCCGGAGAATATTATTGGGGAAGATAGAGAGCGCCGCCCCTGTGTCGACGAGGAAGGGGACGTGCGTTTTCGAGCATTTCAGGAACAGGCGTTGATGAGCTGGGGCGGAGTGAGGTAAAATTGGTGAGGTGTTGGAGTCCGTCGGAGGGGGGGGGGGGGCTTGGTTCGTCCGAGGTGATGGGCGGGTGCGATGGCGGTGGTTGGTCCCCCGCGAAGGAGACGCGGGGTGATTTTTTGCCGTTCCGGGGAGGGGGAACGGTAGTGGCGGCGCGAGTGGCGGCCGGAGGGGTGGTCATCTTGGGGGCGGGGTTGGAGGGGCCGTTCCGTGGTGGGGGAACGGTAGCGGCGGCGCTAGTGGCGGCCGGAGGGTTGGCTGCCCTGGAGGCGGGCTTGGAGGGGCCGTTCCGTGGTGGGGGAACGGTAGCGGCGGCGCTAGTGGCGGCCGGAGGGTTGGCTGCCCTGGAGGCGGGCTTGGAGGGGCCGTTCCGGGGTGGGGGAACGGTAGCGGCGGCGCTAGTGGCGGCCGGAGGGTTGGCTGCCCTGGAGGCGGGCTTGGAGGAGCCGTTCCGGGGTGGGGGAACGGGAGCGGCGGCGCTAGTGGCGGCCGGAAGATTGGCTGCCCTGGAGCCGGGCTTGGGGGGGCTGACCCGGGGTGGGGGAACAGTTGATGGAGAGGTGGGGTGTTTTGCGGCGCCGTCAGACGTGGCCGGGAGGTTGGCAGCCGTGGCGGCGGCGTAGGAGGGGTAGCGAGGCGTGGTGGAGGTGGTGTGAATGCGGGCGGGGAGGGGTTGGTGGTGGTCCCCCCCGTGTTGGCGAGGAGGGGGGCCCGCCGGATTTACCGGCGGGCGTCCGCGTTTCCCTGCATGGAGGAGTAGGAGCAGGGGGGCTGGCATTTGCGGGCCTCCC
The DNA here is from genome assembly GCA_954871275.1 of Leptopterna dolabrata. Taxonomy (NCBI): domain Eukaryota; kingdom Metazoa; phylum Arthropoda; class Insecta; order Hemiptera; family Miridae; genus Leptopterna; species Leptopterna dolabrata. The sequence goes on along the minus strand of OX940982.1, from coordinate 47,435,272 downwards.
CACCGAAGTTCACATGGTAGAAACATCGGTGGGGGGGGTCCGCCGGGAGGTAGGTCCTGGTGGGGCGCGTGGAGTTGGAGGGGGGCGCCGTTTTTGGGGACCTCCCCCTCCGTTGCTGGGCGGGGGAGACGGTGTGGCGGTCGGCCGAGCGCTGGCGTCGGTGGTCGGGGGAGGGGTTCGGCCGGCGATCGACGGAGAGGGAGCGGCGCCGGTGGAGGGAGGGGGGCCGGTGGCGCTCTTCAGACGGCGATCGGTCCCTGCATGGGGTGGGGAAGCGGGGTGCGGCGACCTCCGTGACGCTGGCGGCCGCGGCGAGGTCGTAGACCGTGTCGGCTAGACGGAGTAGCGGCTCGTCCGGCCCGTCGAGGTGGCTGGCGAGCGCCATCTGGATGGGGTGGGGGAGGGCTCGCAGCCAGAACGTTCGAGCGATGTCGGCCGTCACGACGTCGTGTAGCTGATGACGCAGGCGACGGTACAGGTGGGAGGGTTTCAAATCGCCGAGATGTTGGGGCTGGGATAGCGCTGCGACACGTGCGATCTTGGAGGGCTGGTATAAGTTGATGAGGCGGCCGCGGAGGTCGTCGTAGGCGGCCGTGGCGTCGGGGGAGATGTCCGACGTCTGCAGGAGGATCTCATATGGTAACAGAGAGATGATGCGGGAGTAGCGGGTGCGCTGGCTGCGGATGTTGGCGGCAGAGAACGCAGCGTCGACCTGGAAGAACCAGAGTGCGGGGTCGTGCGTGTAGAAGGGGGGCAGCGACAGCGGGAATGACGCCGAGGCCGTCGTGACGTCGGCGGCGGCGTGTGCGGCAGCTGCAGCGGCGGCGGCAGCGGCGGCGGCGGATGCGGTGGAGCCGGGTGGTGAGAGGCTTGTGAAGGGATTGTCGGTCGCGTCAGAAGTCGCAGCGGTCGGCGGCTGCAGTAGGGACGGCCGGAGGAGCGGCGGCGATGGCGAGTTCGGGTCCATGGTGGCTGTGAACAAAATTCAAATTTGAGCGGTTGAATTTGAAAATTCGCTTTGAGCGGCGGCGGGTTTGGATGCGGCGGAGAGTTGAGAGTTGTGTGGTTGCGGGTGGGCCAAAAATTGCGAATTTAAACTGAATATTTTAAATGTGAATTTAAAATGCGGGACACCGAACTAGACTGGGGCGACACATGAGGTGGTAAGAAGGTAGAAGGTAGAAGGTTGGATGAACGTCGGGTTCACCACTGTGATGAATTTAAATTCTTCATCACGGTGGCGTGAAGGAGTGAATGGATGAGAGCGAGGGAATTTCACCTAGGCGGCGGTAATCCACCGATGTAGGCGAGAGGAAGGAAAATCACCTAGGCGGCGGTAATCCACCGATGTAGGTGAGTGGAAGGAATCTCGTCTAGGCGGCGGTAATCCACCGATGTAGGCGAGAAGGAAGGAAATTCACCTAGGCGGCGGTAATCCACCGATGTAGGTGAAGGAAGGTGCTTATCTAGGCGGCGGATATCCACCGATGTAGATAAGGGGAAAAGGTAGGAGGTGAATTCCCAGAGCGGCGGATACCACCAGGCATCTGGGAGGAAGGTAGGAGAGAGAGAAGAGAGAGCTGGTTAGAGGAAGTGTCGAATGAAGCTAAAGCTCCAGGATCCGGGGTTATATAGGACTTGGAGTCCTCTCCCTCCAGCTCCCTGTTGGGAGCTGGTAGTGGGGCACCAGGTTGTGTCCCCCGGATTCTGTCGCCTGTCTCCCCACTCAGATGTTTATTAACGGAAGGTAATTTTTACATAGGAATATTGGTGAGAGCTTTAAGGTTGTAGTGGAGTGTTCCCGGGAGGGACTCACGACAGTATTCATCCTACCTAAAGGTATTGGCAGACTATTAGGGTCGATTATGATTTGTATGAAGCGATTTATGTTTGTCAGTGCTTACAGTCCAATTTTGTATTCTTTTTAAGCGAAATCTCAAAGAATACGGTATTGCAGTGGGTCCAATGAGGAGTACGTATATGATTATTTACTTGGTTTCCGAAATTACTTACAGGGATGCAGTGACGTCGTAAAGTTCCACGCATCAGTTTGGGTGTTGCCCCAAACGACGTTGTACAATTTTTTTTTCTCGGCTTTTTCTCCATTCAACTTCGTTTAAAACTTGACTAATAACAATAAAATAATAATACACACTTTTTATATACGAACTACGAAAGTTTGGTGCAAAGCCAAAAATGCTGCAAATGATTACACAACGGTTTAATATTTACCCGTATAGATGCCCCTTCTGCATAGATCACTGTTTTCTGTGGTCAATACCCTCGAGCTCCCTCCAGGAAAGCCAAAAATTGAGTATTGGAGCCGGCCCGGGAATTAACGTTTGATAAAAATACGCCGAATTTAATAATTCAATCAATCATTAACTTTTGTTGTTATTCATGAAGCATAGCGTTCAACAGGACAACCACTTCGTACAGCCATGCGTGATTATAATCAGGTGTTCCCTAGCAATGACAACTGGCCCGGATTTATATAGTTGCATTCACGATCATGTTGACGAAGCAAACGAACGGCTGGTCGTGCAATGGCACCGGGTGGTCTCAAAAAAGTCTTTAGTTTGAAATTTTAGAAAATAAACACCTTAACAATCCTCTTAATCTTCAATCTAAGAAACCTTTCGTTGAAGTTTTTCGAGATACGGCGTTCTGAATATTTCAACCCCTATTTTTCATCCCTTAAGAGATGATTGACGTTAACGCCGAGCTTCGCGGACCAAAACTAGACCCCGAACGGGGCCTACAAAACAAATTTCATTCACTTTGGTTCATTATTCCATTTTAGGGTTCTACGTAGGTACCTTGAAACGGAAACCGTCACATTTTGAGGGGGGAGGGTGGGGGGTAAAAAAAACCACAGTCATGCAGCATGGCTATAAGAGCGAATTTTCGAAGAAATAACCTCGTTCCTTAATCTTCAAAGTGCTCCAGTTTGAGAACGGAATGAGATATCGCAATTCTGATTTCACCATCGAACCATCGTGTTCAGCGTACAAAACCCTTTAAAATGAGGGGTCACTTGTTAGAAAATAACATTTTGGGGATTTTTGGGTAATTTTTGCGCACTTTAAATGCTCTAATTTGAGAACGGATCAAGATATCTAAAATCCGATTCCACCATCGTGTTCAGCGTGCAAAAACCTTTAAAATGAGGGGTCACTTGTTGGAAAATAACATTTTGGGGATTTTTGGGTAATTTTTGCGCACTTTAAATGCGCCAAAACCCTCCTTAGAGTAGGCCAATTTCGCCCATCTTCGAACTTAGCCTTTCGATTGCCAAGATAGATTTTTTGTGCAAATTTGAGCTGTTTATCTCAATTCTATCGAGAGTTATCGTCTGGAGTGACACATATATATATATATATACATATAAAAAAGTGTTAAATTTCAGGAATCGTTTTAGAATGGTCTGAAACGGATTTCTATGAAGAAAATTTCCAAAAATTTATATTATTTAAATTTCGAAGCCATTGCAATAGCTTCATTTTCTTTGAAAATTCGCTAAATGTTTATTCATGCTCGATTCCAAAGGTTTTATTACTGAAACTAGCTGTGTACCCTCGCTTCGCAACGGTAGAACAGACACCCCCTTTAGGACAGGCCCCACTCATAACAGTTTTATGATATATTATACTATTTGAACCGACGCGTGTTGCTGCGATTTAAATAAATGGAGCCAACGGTCATGTATTTTAATATGCCTGTATCTCCCCCTCCTCAACTGATCAGAAACCTTCCCCAATGCCAACCCTAACTGCCTTTAACCCCCCCCCCCCCCTCCGTATCCTATGAACCCTCCCTACCTGTTTAGAAACATTCCTCAATGTTCACACAACAAATTCCCAAAGTTGCACTCCAATTGGTCAAGTAGTTTTGAAATTTCTGTAGACCCCCCCCCCCCTCTCATAACCTGTACCCCCCCTCCCACTAACATCCTGATTGAAGTACCACTTGAATGTACTCGTCGAGCTGAATCCAGAATCTAATTACAATCGGATTTACGACCAACCGTTCAAAGTTATTATAAGCATAAACGTCCTCATAGAAGTGATTATAACACGTTTTTGAGTAGTATTTCATTCATCGCGTTTCAACGGATGGACAGATTCAAATGCGGATTTTTCATAAACCATCCCAGATAAATTCTGCGTCAAATGGTACCAGCCGCAACTTTCTACGTTCAGCCGTTCTCAATTGATGCCGAGACAAACAAACAAACAAACAGACAAACAAACAGACACTGTTTTATTATATGTATAGATAATACTAAACCAACAGGTACTGACCAGTATCAATATGTAATTCTGAATCAAAACTGAATCAAAAACTGAATCAAAAAATCAAAAATCAAAACTGAATTAAAAAAAAAAAAAAAAAAAATTAAAAAGTAAAAAAAAAGGAAAACTGAATCAAAAAATCAAAAATCAGGAACACTTGGGACTTGATGAGCAACTTCCCTTCAAATTTCAGCTTTATTCGAAAATTCTTTGGTACAGTTATGAGCTTTGCACGGATTTGCGGACACACAAACGGACAGACACAGACATAGAAACAAATTTGTTCAGGGCGGTCCAAATTGCAAAACGCGAGAGAACATTTTGATTTTGAAGAACAAACATTTTGTTGCTCTCACAAGCGATCGTACGGCTTCCGTTTTACCTTGGCAGACTCGGAGGCGAAAACGAGAGACAAGCACTCGAAAGAACCAAACGGAAGAAAATGTTCGGGTTGTGTTGTCATCCCCCCCTCCCCGTCCGACAACCACAGAACTTTCAAAATTACCCCTGCAACTGTCTGGTCGATTCTACGTGTGGATTCCTGTAGATCCTGTGTGATAAGGACCATCTCAGCTGATACAAGTGGTTGGGTCAACACGACGCTCTCTGCGTTCAATTACTCGATAATTCCAAGTTATTGAGGAGGGGAGTGGGGATGGAAGGGTGAAGGGGGGGGGGGGATGTTGATTCAATTCATTTTCAGTCAGCCACTTCCTAAGTGCAGATGAGACGGTGAATCTCGAGTGTTTAAGTTGGAGTTAATTGGACCCTATAAACGAAGGGCATTTCCTTCGGTGGGTGAGGTATAGTGGGGGGGGGGGGGGGGGGTGACAAACTGAAAAGGAAAACTTTACTTCAAAAGGGCTAAAACACCGGTTGAACGCCTGTGAGAAACTGTGGAGGTTGAGTTTCACGCCCTTCACAGAGTGGGGGGAGCCCTTACGTCAACTTCGCCTTTCGTTGTGTGAAGTTTGTGAAAAGGGCCAGCGGACTGCTCCGGCGCTGGAAAAGGTTTCTGCCCTAGTAAAACCCAAAAAGGTTACAGTCATGCGGCATGGCAATATAAAGAACCATCAAAATATTTTTGGTGATTTTTGCCGTTTTAACCTTTTTGTTGCTTATTTTTGAAAACTAGGCATAAAAATAAAAAAAAATCAGTCATGCAGCATGACTTAATGAGCGAATTTTCAAAGAAATATTCGAATTAATGGCTATGGTTTTGAATAAAGGAAAACTTCGGTCTAAAATTTGGTTTTCTATGTATATTCTCTTCGTATTTATTTTAATTTGTACGTTTTGTCCATCCTGATTCTACCGTTTGTTTATTACGTAATTGTACTAAGTGCTTATTTATTTGATCGCTGTGGGTAAATTCAAGGAGTTGTACTAATCGTTTGCCTCCCCCTTTTTTGCTTCGAACTCTCGTCTTCAATTAATACTTCTCACATTTTTCAATCTGACCACTCTAAGGGGGTGGGGGTAAGAGTTTAAAGATTATCCTAGTTTTGGGTAATTTTTGCGCACTTTAAATGCTCTAATTTAAGAACGGATTTAGATATCTAAAATCCGATTTCACAATCGTGTTCAGCGTGCAAAAACCTTTAAAATGAGGGGTCACTTGTTAGAAAATAACATTTTGGGGATTTTTGGGTAATTTTTGCGCACTTTAAATGCTCTAATTTGAGAACGGATCAAGATATCTAAAATCCGATTCCACCATCGTGTTCAGCGTGCAAAAACCTTTAAAATGAGGGGTCACTTGTTGGAAAATAACATTTTGGGGATTTTTGGGTAATTTTTGCGCACTTTAAATGCTCTAATTTGAGAACGGATCAAGATATCTAAAATCCGATTCCACCATCGTGTTCAGCGTGCAAAAACCTTTAAAATGAGGGGTCACTTGTTAGAAAATAACATTTTGGGGATTTTTAGGTAATTTTTGCGCACTTTAAATGCTCTAATTTGAGAACGGATCAAGATATCTAAAATCCGATTCCACCATCGTGTTCAGCGTGCAAAAACCTTTAAAATGAGGGGTCACTTGTTGGACAATAACATTTTGGGGATTTTTTGGGTAATTTTTGCGCACTTTAAATGCGCCAAAACCCTCCTTAGAGTAGGCCAATTTCGCCCATCTTCGAACTTAGCCTTTCGATTGCCAAGATAGATTTTTTGTGCAAATTTGAGCTGTTTATCTCAATTCTATCGAGAGTTATCGTCTGGAGTGACACATATATAAATAAATATATATATATATACATATAAAAAAGTGTTAAATTTCAGGAATCGTTTTAGAATGGTCTGAAACGGATTTCTATGAAGAAAATTTCCAAAAATTTATATTATTTAAATTTCGAAGCCATTGCAATTGCTTCATTTTCTTTGAAAATTCGCTAAAACAAAAAAACTCTGCAAATCCCTGCACAACGGTTCATTATTTTGTACAGAATACCCTTTTACAGATCACAGCTCTCTGTATAGATAACCCGTCTATATAATCTGTACTAGTCTATACATATATTATGTAGATCGCAGACCCTCCGTAGGTTAGTACCTAACCCCGTACTCGTCACTAGGTACCTACCTGAATCACGAGTTAAATATTGCTAAAATAATTCTGTCGATGGCAAACAGTAACTAAAATGGCGAAAAGAAACGCAAATAATGAAGTTCTGAAGGAAAATTGTTGATGTGGAGTGAAATAGATGCCCCTTCAGCGTAATCACTGTTTTCTGTGGTCAATACCTACCCTCTGGTCAAGTATAATGAACCGTTGTGTAATAACTTGCCCATCAATAATACTTCAAGGGTTGGTCAAGTTGCAAAAGTACCGATCAACAAAATCCAGCCCCTTCTTGGTAGATGAACCGTTGTGTAATAATTTACCGTTCTGTAATAATTTACCGTTGTGCAATAATTTACCGTTATGTAATAATTTACCGGTGTGTAATAATTTACCCATCAATAATACTTCAAAGTTTGTTCAAGTTTCTCAAGTACCTACCAACAAAATCCAATAATATCGCACAACAACCATCTCGTCTCCATCCTTGATTATAATCAGGTGCTTCCTAGTGATGATATCCCGGCCGGGTTTATACCCTGTGATTCACGATCGTGTTGACGAAGCTTTTAGGTGCACACGAACGGCTGGACGTACAATGCTCCGGGTGGTCTCAAAAAATTGTTTAGCTCAGGACAAATTTAATATCGTAAAAAAAACATACCCTTCAATCGAAAGAGTACGAGTGAGTTAGTAGTTCTTTCTTCTTTAGTTCTTAGTTCGTAATTCACAGAACGATAGTTCTTTAGTTCTCCCAATATCCGTCTCTAGACTCTTGGTCCTTGATACTTTTACTCTGTGGTCCTCTGTGGTCGAGGAGTAGTTCAGTTGGCCGAGTTAGTTCTTACAAGAGTAGTTCAGTCAGGAACTACCCACCTCTAGCTGCAAATGGTTGGGCACAATTTCAATTGCTTTTGTGACAGCAGATCCTCGGGAATCTCCTAAACCATCAACGCTGTTAAAACGCTGCAAAGTCCTTGTCACATGGGTTTATTATTCTATTGGACATACCTACAGAAATGTTGGCTGATCATTTCCGTTTCTTTCATGGGAAATAATTGAAATAGCTATTTCTGATGGTTTCCACCAATGTTGGCCCCCAAAACACGAATTAGGTACGATTTTTTTTTTTAAATTATCTTTTTTCATTGGCAGTGCCATTTAATCGTCTTGATCCACGTTTTGATACTTTTTCTAGTGTTATTATACAAATTGATGGCGATTTCATACGATTTCCCAGGTTTTTGACTCACAAAAAAATCAATTTTGGGAGCTGAACATTTGGTAGAACCTCAATTTTCCACTCTTTGGACAAAATCGACTTCAAATTCGGTCTTCTCGTCCCCAAAATCATGGAAAACGATACCTCAAAAGCTCATGCTACTAAAACACAAAAAGTACCTATTTTTGTACCCGTTTTCACTCATAACACCCCTGGGTATATTCCGGTCGGGCTGCAAAGTTTCGGGACACAACTAGGGCCCAAATGGAGCTTGTGTGCGAAAGAACTAATTTTTTAGACCGAAAACGAAGCCGGTACATGTGATAAGGCGTACGGCGGACGGACATTGCATTTTTGGAATCTACTTACCTTGAAACGTAAAAGAACAAATTTTTAGGGGGTGTTATAGACATTTTTTGCTGAGCGAAAAGGTGTATTATTCACAGAATAATAAACCAAAACTGACCTAATAAATCCCCAGCAAAGTCAGCTGTGTTATACTATGATGAGGTTCTTGACCGCTGGAATAAGTAAGTTAGGAGGTTCCTGAGGTTCGGCCAGTTAAGCCGGTTTTCTTTAAGCCAACGTTTCGTTGAATTTATTCAACATCTTCAGGGCTAATATTAAACAACATGAATGAAAGTGAGTAAATGGTAGATCATGACTAGGGTAAAAATGAAAATTTTATGAATGAATGACAATGTGGTAGGCTTACAATACAGAATATAGGCAGTACAGAAACGTACCGTAGAGACTGTGATGATGATGCACTGATGAAGATTACGACTATGATGAACAGAAGTTGATGGTGATGATGAATTTTAAGCAATTTGCTGACAATAATAATACTGCTTCGAAACAGGTGTTCGAGAAAAAAACAAAACAAAATTGTGTATGATACTAGACAAAATGGTGGATGATAAGCTACAAAATGGCGGATGATGAGGTTGACATGATTGACGGTTGGTTGGGGCTAGATTGGTGAATGATTAATGTGATTATGATGATGCAAGATGCACCTGTTCACTGTAAAGCTGCGTCCACACTATGCCGGGCGGCAAAGCCGCCCGGCGTTGCGTTCGGGCCGGCACGTCCACATTGTACTCTGCAGTGTGGACGCTCCCGCGGCTCGGCTTGGGCTTCGGGCCGGCTTTTACGGTCAGTCTCATCATGAGTGTCAACGACGACGATGCCGTTCTTGCTGCTGCAGGTGCAGTGATCATCGCAGCTGGAGCTCAAAGCCTCCGAAGAAGACCACGGCGGATTTTTCTTTCCACCTCATCCTTGTCTACACCAAACGACACTGCGATCTCCATGAATCCGTCGTGGCGTTGGTTTTTCTCCTTGTAGTCGCGGTGGGAACTGTCCCACAAGTTGGGACGGTCCCTGTAGAGCTCGATGAGCGACAGAGTTTCCTCATCGGACCACTTTTTCACCACATTTCTCAAAAATATCACCAGCACACCCGCACTTGATCCGCTTCGGATGAAAACTGAAATGAAAATGCCGGGCGATAAGCCGAGACACGCGTCCACATTATGCCGAGCGGCTTAAAGCCGCAGCGGCTCCTTTGATCCCGATCGGCACGAGGCGGGTTCGATTCGGTCCGGCTTTCGGCTTTCGGGGAACCCGGGCGGCACGTCCATACTTCTTCGGCTTTGCTGCCCGGCCTGTGCCGGCCCATGCCGCCCGGCATAGTGTGGACGCAGCTTAACGAATGATAATTGTGATGGATGTATAGGGAGCACACATCCGCCACGAGAGGTGTGAGGGAGGATGTGCCCGGTTTGGTTATGGGCGGACCACCACCATGTTCGGAATCTTTTCGGGAGCGTTGCCTGGTTTGGTTATGGGCGGACCACCACCATGCCCAGGATCTTTTAGGTTTAGGAGAGAGAGAGAGTAGTCAGCGACTAGAGGAGAGCGTAGAATGGCTAGAAAGGTGAAGGAGGCGAGTTTTTATAGGCCGTCTCCCTCCATCCTCCAGCTAGTGGAGGATGGTGAGGATCCCTAGGTTGTCCCTCGGCTCTCCTGCGTCTTCCGTCCCCACTTCTAGGTTTATTTTGCGAGATCTTAACTTCACAGAGTAAGGTTGTGGTTCTGGGAGGATACCACGACAATAATGATCTCATTTCATTATATGAGAGTACATTCTACTGAGACTGGCGATGTCAGCTTTTTCATTACAACTACTGCGATCTCTGGCTATATTAATAATTTCTTTAATTTTCCTTTTTTAACAATTATTTTCTGAATCAAGGATTGATGCATTTTCGAAGTCAAAAATGTGCCCGTTTGTAATGGAGTGTTCAGCGAAAGCACACGAGGTTGTTCAGCTGTGTTATCCAGGCGAACGCTGTGACAGGAAGCAGCTCATTACGCCACAGACGGTTCCAGTTCGTCAAATGCACTGTTAAACGCGTAACCCGCCCTCAACCCCAAACGCAAGACCCAACCTGCCGACAAATGGTTTATCGATCGAAAACTGTTTTCAAAGGACCCCGAAGGGGTTTTCTAGGCATTTAAGAAGGACATCCCGCCGCCCGCTCTCACGTGTTTGCAGGAGTTGAGAAAATTAATCAAGTGGGGCTCACCGGGATAAGCGACGGGTTGAGGAAGTCTCCCTGATTACACGGGGCCTCTCCGGAGTTAATTCACTCCGAGTTGTGAGCTTATTGTCTGCGAGATTCACTTCGGAGGAACGCGCCCGGTTGTGGTGAATCGTCAGGCAGGCAGACCACCGATCCTGACGGCAAGTACCGATATCAGAGGACTGCTGGAACTCTACAGGTCAACACCTACGCCACTACATGTCACCATCAAACGCATGTGGAGATCTAAGAAATAAAAACGCTGCAAAGTCCTTGTCACATGGGTTTATTATTCTATTGGACATACCTACAGAAAGGTTGGCTGTTCATTAATTGTTTCTTTCATGCGTAATAATCGAAATAGCAACTTCTGATGGTTTCCATTAATTTTGGCCCCCAAAACACAAATTAGGTACGCTCTTTTTTTTTTCTTTTTTTTTTTAAACTATCTTTGATCATTGGTAGTGCCATTTAATCGTCCTGAACCACGTCTTGACACTTTTTCCAGTGTTATTATACAAACTGATGGTGATTTCAGACGATTTCCCAGGTTTTTCGCTCATAAAAAATCAATTCTGGGAGCTGAACATTTGGTAGAACTCAATTTTCCACTCTTAGGTCAAAATCGACTTCATATTCGGTCTTCTCGTCCCCAAAAACATAGAAAACGATATCTCAGAAGCTCATGTTACCAATATGTTGCTAAAACGCAAAAAGTACCTATTTTTACACACATTTTCACTCATAACACCCCTGGGTATATTCCGATCGGGCTGAAAAGTTTCGGGACACAACTAGGGCCCAAATGGAGCATGTGTGGGAAAGAACGATTTTTTTAGACCGAATATGAAGCCTGTACACGTGATACGGCGGACGGCGGACGGCGTACGCCGGACGGCGGACGGCGGACGGCGTACGCCGGACGGCGGACGGCGTACGGCGGACGGACATTGCATTTTTGGAATCTATGCACCTTGAAACGGAAAAGAAAAAAGTTTGAGGGGGTGTTATAAAAATTTTTTGCTGAGCGAATACATAGGTGTATTATTCACAGAATAATAAACCAAAAGTCAACGTCAAAAAAAGAAACAAATTTAAGAAATAAAAGTCAACGTTTTTTCGAATACTTAGTGAAAGGCACACGAAATAGTACCGGTAGAGTGTACTCCGTGTACCCGGTACGCAAATTTCTAAACAAAACCCGCAGCATTTGATTAACAAGCCAAAAAAAAAATATAAAATAAAAATAAGAGATAACCCGAACTAATCGAAACACACGATTGAGATCGCAAGTGAACCAACAAATTGAGAGATGAATTTCAAGTATTTTGGTTTATTATTCTGTGAATAATACACCTATGTATTCGCTCAGCAAAAAATTTTTATAACAGCCCCTCAAAACGTTTTCCTTTCCGTTTCAAGGTGGCGTAGATTCCGAACATGCAATGTCCGTCCGCCGAATCACGCATACTGGCTTCATTTTCGCTCTAAAAAATTCGTTCTTTCGCACAGATGATCCATTTGGGCCCTAGTTGTGTCCCGAAACTTTGCAGCCCGATCGGAATATACCCAGGGGTGTTATGAGGGAAAATTTGTATAAAAATAGTTTACTTTTGTGTTTTATAACGTCATGTTAGTAACACGAGCTTTTGAGGTATCGTTTTCCATGTTTTTGGGGACGAGAAAACCGAATATGAAGTCCATTTTGACCACAGTGGAAAATTGAGGATCTACAAAACGTTCAGCTCCCAAAACTGTTTTTTTTTTTTAAATGAGTCAAAAACATGGAAAATCGTCTGAAATCACCACCAATTTGTATAATTACACTAAAAAAATTGTCAGCACGTGGATGAAGATGATTAAATGGCACTACCAATGATCAAAGATAATTTGAAAAAAAAAGCGTACCTAATTTGTGTTTTGGGGGCCAAAATTGGTGGAAACCATCAGAAATAGCTATTTCAATTATTTCACGTGAAAGAAACAATAAATGAACAGCCAACATTTCTGTAGGTATGTCCAATAGAATAATAAACCCATGCGACAAGGACTTTGCAGCGTTTTCACTGTGAACCACTTAGTGATGTCCATTTTTCGATTCCCTCCTAGAAACTGAGATAACCGCCTGAGTAAGAAGACGATAGAAGGACAAACAGTTATCTATGCAGGATGTGGGCGAAACAATTTATGATACAGAGTGGGAAAATAACAGAAAATCACGTGTCATTCATATGAGGAACTCTTGTACACAGCCAATTTTCGCTTTTCTCCACATTTGGACTTTGTTATGTTGTTGTACTATTTTCCTTCCATTTGCTTGTTGAGTTGCTTGTTGTTTTATTATGTTAATTTTCTGCACGTATGTTTCGGCTAAACATTAATTCTTCAGCCTACAAGCATAAATGAACTTGAACATAAATATACATTACTAACATGAGAACCATTGACTAAAACTATTATGTAACAGGTTGTAAACTATTAATAAGGAGTTCATAACGTTATTACCTACGCAAGTATTAATAATGCTTTCAACTTATCCATAACAAATTCATCAATAACTAAAATGATAACTTCCAAGGTTTACTCTTGGTTGGTTTACTCTTGATTATAACCGCAAAAAAATACCATAAAATAACCAATAAAAAACCATAAAATGATAACCACAATAATTTATAGCTATACGATAATAAAACTGTGGAATTACTACTCATCATGAAGCTCAAGAAAGGTTGCTATCGTTAGCAGAAATAATATGTTCAGAAAATAAATTCAAGCAACTAAGTAGGTGAAGAAGAGAGAGGTACAGGGTACATAGGTACTAATATTATGTGGCTACTGAAGACAATTCGTTACGCCTTCCACTCAATAGTTCTCGACCCGCGTAACACTTGTGTATTGAAGTTGATGGTTTCTTTAAATTTCAGGATGATTTCAGATCACCAGAGCATGTTCTATGAAACGCTGTTTATTTTGTGTCATACCAGTACGGTTTCAGCGACTTTCCGAAGAAATTTGTTTTAGATAAACATGAAATTGTCCAAAAAATTTCGGGGGGCTGAAATTTTCATTTTCTTCCGCTTCACCTCCAAGGTTTATGCATAATTGAAAAACGCTGCAAAGTCCTTGTCACAAGGGTTTTTATTATTCCATTAGACATACCTACAGAAATGCTGGCTGTTCATTTTCGTTTCTTCCATGTAAAATAATTTAATAACTATTTCTGATGGTTTCCACCAATGTTGGCCACCAAAACCCAAATTACGGACGCTCCTTCTTCTTTTTTTTTTCTTTTTTTCAAATAATCTTTGATCATTGGTGGTGCCAACGTTGAACCACGTGTTGACACTTTTACTAGTGTTATTATACAAACTGATGGTGATTTCAGACGATTTCCCAGGTTTTTGACTAATAAAAACGCTGCAAAGTCCTTGTCACATGGGTTTATTATTTTATTGGACATACCTACAGAGATGCTGGCTGTTTATTTATTGTTTCTTTCATATAAAATAATTGAAATAGCTATTTCTGGTGGTTTCCACCAATTTTGGCCCCCAAAACACGAATAAGGTAGGTACGCTCCTTCTTTTTTTTTTTTTAAATAAATTATCTCTGATCATTGATAGTTCCATTTAATCGTCTTGATCCACCTGTTGACACTTTTTCCAGTGTTATTCTACAAATTGATGGTGATTTCAGACGTTTTCGCAGGTTTTTGACTCATAAAAATTCAATTTCGGGAGCTGAACATCTGGTAGAACCTCAATTTTCTACTCTTTAGTCAAAACCGACTTCATATTCGGTCTTCTCGTCCCCAAAAACATGAAAAACGATACCTTAAAAGCTCATGTTACCAACATGTTACTCGACAAAAGGTACCTATTTTTATACACATTTTCACTCATAACTCCCCTGGGTATATTCCGATCGGGCTGAAAAGTTTCGGGACACAACTAGGGCCCAAATGGAGCATGTGTGCGAAAGAACGATTTTTTTAGACCGAAAATGAAGCCTGTACACGTGATACGGCGGACGGCGGACGGACATTGCATTTTTGGAATCTACGCCCCTTGAAACGGAAAAGAAAAAATTTTGAGGGGGTGTTATAAAAATTTTTTGCTGAGCGAATACATAGGTGTATTATTCATAGAATAATAAACCAAAAGTACCTAATTTGGGTTTTCGGGGCCAAAATTGGTGGAAACAATCAGAAATAGCTATTTCAATTATTTCACATGGAAGAAACAAAGATGAACATTCATCATTTCTGTACGTACCTATGTCCAATAGAAGATAAACCCATGTGACAAGGACTTGGCAGCGTTTTTGGAATCTACGCAGCTGGAAACGGAAAAGAAAAGATTTTGAGGCGGTGTTATAAAAAAAAATTACTGAGAGAATACATAGGTGTATTAGTCACAGAATAATAAACCAAAAATAATATTATAATAACAAATAATAAATAATGGTTTAAAATTCTCAAAACCAAAAGAACAGGTGAACTGAGCTAAAACAATCAACTCAAGCAGGTACTAAATGTGACCTCTTGATTATGATTTTCATCCAACTCCTTCAAGAAAAGCGCGGAGACTAAAATACTTCTTTCTCTCGCACGAAACTTCTCAAGAAACTTCCACGGAAAACAAGATGGGCAACTGATAATTCAGGAAGCCATTTTTCACGTTTCGCAGAAGAGTAAGTTGAGAAGAGAAAATATTGTTGTAGCTTCCGCGAAGAAAACGAAGGGACCCAAGCACAGTTTCTTGGCGATTGTTTTCAGGTAAAACGTAAAAAGCTTGAAAGTAAACAGTCGGCTAACTTTTTTGTGTGCGAAACCGCTGTGTTAGCGGAACGCGGAATGACGATGAAAAGTTACCGATTTTTTTCCTTTTTTTTTCCCTCCCCAATAACGAATGGGATCGAGCAGCAAAAACATTTTTTAACCACCTGTCAAAATTGATTGTTTGGGTAAGTAGAATCCAAAAACGCAGCAAAGTCCTTGTCACATGGGTTTATTATTCTATTGGACATACCTAAAGAAATGTTGGCTGTTCCTTTATTGTTTGAAATGGCTATTTTTATGGTTTCCACCAACTTTGGCCTCCAAAAACACAAATAAGGCTCCTATTTTTTTTTTTTTTTTAATTATCTTTGATCGTTGTTAGTCCATTTAATTGTCTTTATATAGGTACCTGTAGATACTATTTCTAGTGTTATTATACATGTTCTTGGTGATTTCAGAGAATTTCCCAGGTTTTTTATTCATGGAACAAAAGTATTTTTGTCCGTCTGCCGTAGCATTTTTGGCACTTTCCTTTGTTACGGTCAACCAAAATCAAGAAATTTGTTTGTAGGTCCCGTTCGGGGTCTAGTTGGTCCTCGAAGCTCGGCGTTACTGTCAGTCATCTCTAAGGGGTGAAAAATAGGGGTTGCAATTTTCACAACGGTCGCACACAGTTTTATAGAAGGATGCCTATGGTTCCTTTTTATGATTTTTGCTTCCCCACTACCGAAGGTAGGGAAGCCTTGGATTCGTGATTGAGTAAAACAAAAAAAATGTACTCCAAAATGAAAATTTCCACAACCATTTTGCGTTTCAGACATTGAGGAACGTTTTTGGTTCCGTGTCTGTCTGTCTGTCTGTGGCAATTCCTTGTAACGCCCATAACTACCCGAAATAATGGTCGAAATGGGCTGAAATTTTGAGGGTATGTGCGGGTTGGGTCACAGATGGTCCCGTACAAGAATTATTGAAAAAGTACTGTAATTTTTGTCTGCGCATGCGCGGAACGTGAAATACTTGAACCGCCCATAACAACCCTAAATATCGTTGAAATGAGATCACATGCACATGCGCGAACATGAAATGTTGACTATTTCCCTGCAACGCTTCCGACTACGCGAATTTCTGAGCTGATATTTCGAGAGCCCATTTCAAAACAATGAAAATCGCTCCGTCTGCGCATGTGCAAACGTCAAATACTTGAAACGCCCGTAACTACCTTAAATATCGCTGAAATGAGTTCAGATTTGGAGGGTCGTTCAGGATTAACACATTGATAATAGTATATGACTTTCATTCATCTGCGCATGCGCGAACATGAAATGTTGACCGTTTCCTTGTAACGCTTCTAACTACAAGAAAAATAGTCGTAGAGAGCTGAAATTTTGAGGGTACACTCGGGTTGGATCGCAGATGGTTCCATTTCAAAATGAACCTACCCAACTATTCTTATACGTTCATGTGACTGAAGTGAGGAAGCTGTACTTCCTCCTCGAATTGCCAGACTTTTTTCTTTACTCCTAGAGTTTTTGGATGTTTGAGCAGTAGCCCAAGTGGCCTTGTGGACGCAACGCCTCTGCCCACGAGCCATTTCGAATTAATTGGCTTTAATTCTCTGGTAACTTAAGTAGGTCTTGGGAAGGACTTGTACAGCCGGATGAGCTCCCCCAACCCCTTCCAGTCCTCGAGCCCGCCATAGTTTTCGGACGGCTTAATATCGGAGACGCGAAACCCGTTGGAGCTGTCCTCCCCCCCGCGTGGGCACTCCGGGAGACTAAGTGGATGGGAAATGGGCCTGTGGATGGGGGTCGTGAGGGACGAAATCCCCGAGCTCGGGAAGTGACGTGGGGAGAGGTCGGGAGGTTTGGGCGTTTTCGCAATTAATCAGCAGCGAAATCCCCTTCCCAGCTTCTGGAAGCGGAAACTGTGGTTTGTGATCCTCTCGAACAGCATTTACGCGGGGCTGATATAAATCCGTCGCCGGCTCTTCCTTTTCTTCCTTCCGCGCTAAGGATGACAGATTACGACACATGTCTCAAAATGTCTCATGGCAAATTGTTCAATTTCACAGCCTCAAAAAAAAAAAAAAAAAGCCCGGTGTGGAGACTGCCACACAACTTCCACGTTCTTAATAGTAGCATCGATACAAGTTTAACGGCAGGGGCTGCCCATTTCGGTCAATATCCGCTAACTTGGATAGAAATCTCACTTTCTGACACCACGCCAACATCACTTAGCTAATAAACCTAGAAAATGTTGGACCCCTGACAATGCTTTTGCTGTCAATTCGCCAAATCAATTGTGATAGAGCTCAAAATCCATAGGCATGATCTAGATATCCTAACGGACATTCTAGTACCAACCGCACTACTTTTTGTCAAGTTTTACGGCAGTTATCAATGAAAATAGAAAAACGCTGCAAATCCCTGCACAACGGTTTATTATTTTGTATAGAATACCCTTCTGTTACAGATCACAGCTCTATGTATAGATAACCCTTCTATATAATATGATATGTACTATTCTATTATATACATATTATGTAGATCGCAGACCCTCCGTAGGTTAGTACCTAACCCCGTACTCGTTACTAGGTACCTACCTAAATCACGAGTTAAATGTTGCTAAAATAATTCTGCCGATGACAAACAGTACCTAAGAAAAAGAAACACACATAATGAAGTTCTGAAAAGAAATTGTTGATGAGGAGTGAAAAAAGTTGCAAAAGTACCTACCAACAAACTCCAGCCCCTTCTACGTAGATGGTATAATGAACCGTTGTGTAATAATTTACCGTTGAGTAATGATTTACCGTTGAGTAATGATTTACCGTAGTAATAATTTACCCATCAATAATACTTCAACGTTCGTTCAAGTTTCACTACCTATCAACAAACTCCAAAAGAGCCATCATTTTTCAAGCGAAATAATATCACAGAACAACCAACTCGACTTCATACTCCGCCAATATAATCAGGTGATCCCTACCAATGATTGGCCGTATCCACAAATTCCTATTGTGGGCGCGTCTCTGGTTACGAGATTTGGTTTGAATTGTATACAATTTCATTCACACTGGAGTCGAAAATGCCTGTCGGTGCAAACTTCGGGGCCTTACTGTGAACGAACGGCTGGACGTACGATGCTCCGGATGGTCTTAAAAAACTCGCAAGTTCAAGAACTATTTAAAAGCGTAAAAATATTTACGTAAAAAATGGTATAGGCGTTTTGAAAATTTCAACCCCTATTTTGAACCCCTTAGAGATGACTCACAGTAACGTCGAGCTTCGAGGACCAACTAGACGCCGAACGGAACCTATAACCCGAATTTCATCAATTTTTTTTTCATGGTAACTAAGAAAAGTGGCGTACGGCGTACGGCGGACAGACAGAAATATTTTTATTGCAGTTTTGGATTCTACATACCTTGAAACGTAAACCATCAAATTTTGAGGGGGGGTAAGAATTTTTTTTTTCATGCTCGATTCCAATGGTTCATTATTGAAAATAATAAACCAATAATGAACCATTGGAATCGAGCATGAAAAAAAAAATTCTTACCCCCCCTCAAAATTTGATGGTTTACGTTTCAAGGTATGTAGAATCCAAAACTGCAATAAAAATATTTCTGTCTGTCCGCCGTACGCCGTACGCCACTTTTCTTAGTTACCATGAAAAAAAAATTGATGAAATTCGGGTTATAGGTTCCGTTCGGCGTCTAGTTGGTCCTCGAACCTCGACGTTACTGTGAGTCATCTCTAAGGGGTTCAAAATAGGGGTTGAAATTTTCAAAACGCCTATACTATTTTTTTACGTAAATATTTTTACGGTTTTAAATAGTTCTTGAACTTGCAAGTTTTTTAAGACCATCCGCAGCATCGTACGTCCAGCCGTTCGTTCACAGTAAGGCCCCGAAGTTTGCACCGACAGGCATTTTCGACTCCAGTGTGAATGAAATTGTATACAATTCAAACCAAATCTCGTAACCAGAGACGCGCCCACAATAGGAATTTGTGAATACGGCCAATCATTGGTAGGGATCACCTGATTATATTGGCGGAGTATGAAGTCGAGTTGGTTGTTCTGTGATATTATTTCGCTTGAAAAATGATGGCTCTTTTGGAGTTTGTTGGTAGGTAGTGAAACTTGAACAAACATTGAAGTATTATTGATGGGTAAATTATTACTACGGTAAATCATTACTCAACGGTAAATTATTACACAACGGTTCAGTATACCATCTACGTAGAAGGGGCTGGAGTTTGTTGGTAGGTACTTTTGCAACTTTTTTCACTCCTCATCAACAATTTCTTTTCAGAACTTCATTATGTGCGTTTCTTTTTGTTAGGTACTGTTTGTCATCGGCAGAATTATTTTAGCAACATTTAACTCGTGATTTAGGTAGGTACCTAGTAACGAGTACGGGGTTAGGTACTAACCTACGGAGGGTCTGCGATCTACATAATATGTATATAATAGAATAGTACATATCATATTATATAGAAGGGTTATCTATACATAGAGCTGTGATCTGTAACAGGAGGGTATTCTATACAAAATAATAAACCGTTGTGCAGGGATTTGCAGCGTTTTTATTGCAGTTTTGGATTCTACATACCTTGAAACGTAAACCATCAAATTTTGAGGGGGGGTAAGAATTTTTTTTTTCAGGCTCGATTCCAATGGTTCATTATTGAAAATAATAAACCAAAATTAGAAATACCGTCTGTAGTGATTAAGGATGTAACAGACGAGGCCGAAAGTTAGCTTAAGAATGGTTATGTATTTGTTGGCCCCTCGGCTCTTTATAGGCCCCTGACATGATCAGGTGGGTCCCCACTCTGAGGTACAACATGTATGTACATTACATTGGTTGTGGAGGAGCAGCCGATCACAACACTGCTCCCCCCAGAATTTAAGTAACGCATTTAGTTAAATTTTGTTCTGTTGCGGTGGCGGTTGTCGGGCGTGGGAGGTGCGTGTGCTGGTTGCGGTGGTTGCGGTGGTCCGCTGTGGCTGTCCGGGTCGGTGTCGTTGGGGGCGGTACGTTTGCGACGTACGAAGAGCCGGGGTGTTGGTTGAGTGCGTGGGTACGGCCGCGGCGGCTGTTGTTGCGGGCGCCAGGTGCATGGGGTGCGGCGTTTTTGTGCTCGGGGGTCCCATGTGCGGCGGTAGAAACACGAGCCGTTCGTCGCGCTGCGTGTGGTCGGTCGTGGCTGCGTCGGCGGTCGCTGTTGTCGTCTGTTCGAATCACACGAACCTCTTCGGTGACGGTAGCCACTCGAGGAGGGGGAGCGAAGGGTTTGAGGCGATTGGCGAGAGCAGCGAGTTTCGTGACGTCGGGTTCGTCGCGCGCCGCTATGTGAAGGCGAATGCTGTCTGGAAGGGCGCCTGTGAAAAGCTGCCGAACGAGCGGGGTCGGTGTGTCGGCCGGGAGTGCTCGAGTGAGTCGGCGGGCGAGGACTGACGGTAGTTCGTCGTCGGAAGTCGGTTGAGTAAAGGTCCATTCACATCTTCAGACAGTGAGCGTGTCCAGCACGTGTCGTGTCAGGCACGTTCAGACACAGTCTATTCACATCTGAGCGTGTCCGGCACTGTACAGCACCGACGCCGTACGGGGACCTGCTTTTTGGTTACACTCAGTTTCACCATGGTCAGCCACTTGTCTGTAGAAGATTTGTGCATTATTGCGTTGTTGCTCGATGAAGAAGAGCAGAACAAAACAAAAAACAGAGCGAAACGCATTTGGTATATTATCTCAAAAATTTCGTCTGTATAACAGAAGACTACAGCTAGATCCAGATAATATTGACAAAATTATTATGACAACCTGTATCTTACATAATTATATAAAATCTGATCGAGTTCACCATTCGAATAATGTAAATGAAAAAGAATCACTTTCCTTATCAAACCTACCTAGGCAGGGTGGCAATAGCCAGGCTGCGGCATTCAATGTTCGAGAGAACTTTGCTAGGTTTTTTGATTCACCAGAAGGAGCATTAGTTTACCAATAGATCAAATCCCGACTTTGATTTTTTCTACTCCTCCCTATCAACAATGAAAACTTTAATAACTTCCTCCCCAGTCTCTTTTATTTGAATATAATATATTCAAATAAAAGAGACTACATAAAATAATAATACATAAAATAATAATACAATAATACATAAAATAATAATACATAAAAGGTTATAAATTTAAAAGGAAATATTATCAAATCAAAGTGTCAAATAAAATACGTGGTTAATAAAATACTTACCATTAGTTTTTAATTGTATTCCTATTTCTTCCCATGCCCGATCCTTTTGGTTTATTATTTTCAATAATGAACCATTGGAATCGAGCATGAAAAAAAAAATTCTTACCCCCCCTCAAAATTTGATAGTTTACGTTTCAAGGTATGTAGAATCCAAAACTGCAATAAAAATATTTCTGTCTGTCCGCCGTACGCCGTACGCCGTACGGGCCACTTTTCTTAGTTACCATGAAAAAAAATTGATGAAATTCGGGTTATAGGTTCCGTTCGGCGTCTAGTTGGTCCTCGAAGCTCGACGTTACTGTGAGTCATCTCTAAGGGGTTCAAAATAGGGGTTGAAATTTTCAAAACGCCTATACCATTTTTTTACGTAAATATTTTTACGGTTTTAAATAGTTCTTGAACTTGCGAGTTTTTTAAGACCATCCGGAGCATCGTACGTCCAGCCGTTCGTTCACAGTAAGGCCCCGAAGTTTGCACCGACAGGCATTTTCGACTCCAGTGTGAATGAAATTGTATACAATTCAAACCAAATCTCGTAACCAGAGACGCGCCCACAATAGGAATTTGTGAATACGGCCAATCATTGGTAGGGATCACCTGATTATATTGGCGGAGTATGAAGTCGAGTTGGATGTTCTGTGATATTATTTAATTTGAAAAATGATGGCTCTTTTGGAGTTTGTTGGTAGGTAGTGAAACTTGAACAAACGTTGAAGTATTATTGATGGGTAAATTATTACTACGGTAAATCATTACTCAACGGTAAATTATTACACAACGGTTCATTATACCATCTACGTAGAAGGGGCTGGAGTTTGTTGGTAGGTACTTTTGCAACTTTTTTCACTCCTCATCAACAATTTCTTTTCAGAACTTCATTATGTGTGTTTCTTTTTGTTAGGTACTGTTTGTCATCGGCAGAATTATTTTAGCAACATTTAACTCGTGATTTAGGTAGGTACCTAGTAACGAGTACGGGGTTAGGTACTAACCTACGGAGGGTCTGCGATCTAAATAATTATGCATAGAATAGTACATATCATATTATATAGACGGGTTATCTATACATAGAGCTGTGATCTGTAACAGGAGGGTATTCTATACAAAATAATAAACCGTTGTGCAGGGATTTGCAGCGTTTTTCTGGTTATCGCTGTATTTGCTATCACTTAAATCATAGAGAAATTGAAAGTCTCTCACAGCTTCAATTAATTTTTCGTTGTCCATTGCGAAATGAAAAGCGAATACCGCGGCACATGAGCTACAATGTCTGAACTGAACCGGTGCGCCTTTCATATCATTCGGCAGGTACCTTCCGGCACCTTCCGGCAACGTTCCGGTTCCAGCAAAATATTCTTCCCGAGAATACTGGCCGGTGCTGTAACGGTGCTGGAACGTGCTGGAGCGGAAGAAGTGAATACGTCCATAGACAAAGCATAGAAGAATACTGTTTTGCCTGACACGACACGTGCTGGACACGCTCACTGTCTGAAGATGTGAAGCGGCGGTGAGCCGGGAGCCGTCGGACGGTGCGTGCGTGGCGAAAAGGCGAGTTGTCAACGTCGGGTAGCTGTTGGCGTTCGATGGTGCCAGCCGCTAGTAATTCGCCGAAATGGGCCGACGCTTTCGCGTTGAGGTCTGGTAATATTCGGCGAAGTTTCGCGTGGCATGGAGGTCCCTTCGTGACGATTTGATGTTCTACGCGTTGCGGTGTGTCGGCCGGGAGGGCTCTACGGAGTCGGCGGGTGTGGACTGACGGATTCTCGTGCTCGGAAATCGGTTGGGGTCGTCGTAGAGGTCCGCTTGTCGGGGCTCGAAGGCGCGGGCGAATTTAGCATGCGGCGTCGTGAGGCCTTCGTGAGTCAATGTTTTTTTTTTTTTTTTTTTTTTTAATTAAATGCATTTATTCAGAAAATCAAATAAAAAGGTACAAAATAATGAATACAATGCTACTCCCCTCTTTAAGTATAACTTGTGCTGAGGGGAGGAGTTGTTGACCAGGGCAAAACAAGTCCCTTACGAAAATAGTGGTACATTTAATGGAATCTACAGTGGAAGCCTAATATTTCACTAACACTATAACACTCATACAATTATTTGATAAAATCACAATGAACGAGAATAGTAAAAGAAAAGAAAAACACATTTCAAATAAATTTCTGGTAGGAACCTGTAGGAACCATCCTAGGTGCGAACCGAAAATAGTTTCTTGAGGTGGTTTTTAAATAAAGACAGCCCTACCGTTTCCCTAAGCTCTTTTGGGAGGCCGTTAAACAGTAGTGCACCCCTATAATCATAACATTTCTGCCCCAGTGAAGTGAGCCGAAAGGGGGGCTTCACAAAACCTTGCGCGCTACTTCTTGTTGCAGAACTGCTGAACAAGTCTATTTTCCCTAATTGCTTGTCTCTAAAAACTTTTACGATTGTGGCCCGTTCAATGAGCGCTAGCACTGTCGGTACCAAGAGCTCCTGGAAAATTAAAGCTGTGGGGTGCCTTATATTTCTTTTTAATAGAACCTTGATCACCCGCTTTTGAATCGAAAATAGTGATTCAATGAGCTCCTTGCTACAACCACCCCATCCCGTAACCCCGTACATCAGAACAGATTGAACCATAGCAAAATAAAACATTCGTTTGGATTCCAACGGTAGAAAGTTTCTAATCTCCCTGCAAATATACAGCAACCGTCTTAATCTTGCAACGACATTACTAATATGGGAGTCCCACCTTAAACGTTGGTCGATTTCTACCCCTAAGTACCTTATGCTAGCGACTTGTGAAATACTCGGGCATCCGCAAGACTCAGCCGCTGAGCAGCTGACCGTATGGCCTCTTATTGCGCCCAAGACAGGAATACGATTATTAGGAAGGGCGAATGCGATGAAATGCGTTTTGTCGAAGTTCAGTTTCATTCCCATCTGTGCGAGGCAGTCCAAGACACCAGACAGGCTTCTCTCCGTTTTTTCCTTGGCTACCTCCCAGTTCTCTCCAGCCACTATCAATGAAGTGTCATCGGCAAAGGATATGCTCACACCCCCTAAGTCTCTCTCTAATAGCCTGTTAATAAATAGTATGAAGTACACCGGCCCCAAACAAGTTCCCTGAGGAATCCCAAAAGAACAGTCTTGCCCATCGCTAATAGTTGCACCTATCTTTACAAACTGCTTCCTGTTTTCAAGGTAGCTGACCGACCACTTGACGAACCCTTTATTTATGCCAGTATCACTGATGGCCTGAACCAGCTTCACGTGCGAGACAGTATCAAATGCCTTAACCAGGTCCATATAAACACCAACCACTTTTTGTCCCGAGTCCAGTGATTTGATAATCTCTTGAGTTTGTAGGCCAATCGCATCGTCCGCACTACACCCCTTCCTAAAACCAAATTGCCTAGAGCTAAGCAGTCCCTTTTCTTCGAGGTAATCGACCAGAAACGACTTTGCAATTTTTTCTATTACCTTGCCAATCACGGAGAGTAAAGAAATCGGACGATAGTTATTTGGGTCGCAAGGATCTCCTTTTTTAAAGAGAGGGATCAAAAGCGCTTGCTTATAAGCTTCAGGGAAACAATTTTCTTTGAACGAAGAGTTCACTATAAACGTTAAAGGCTCAAGAATGTATTCTCTACACGATTTCAAGAGATGGGTACTAAATCCATCCATACCAGGGGACGAACTTCCCCTAAAACCATCCAAAGTTTTACCAACAGTCTCTTTAGATATATTGAGAAACTCAATGGTATCCCACTGTGTAGATGGTTTCCTTGGCTCGTCAATGCTACCCGTGGATTGAGCAATCTGCCGACCCACTGTTGTAAAATGGTCATTTAGGGCATTGGCTACTCCTTTGGGATTTTCACTTGTAATCAGCATTTTATCGCCGTGTACCATGATACCGTGGATATCCTCTTTCACTTTCAGTTTCCCTACTGAATGATTTATTAATTCCCATTTCTTTCTCATACCTGTTGCCCTCTCAAATTTAGACTTGTAGTATTCGTTTTTGGTAGTCAGTATCAGCCGGGAGAGAGTGCCTTTATATTTCTCAAAATAATGCATAAGACTCGTATTAAATGGTTCTTTGCGAAGCTTTGCACTGATTTTATCCTTTACTCTAATGGATGAAAGGATACCGTCAGTCATCCACGGTTTTAGTTTTATCTTTTTGTGTGGGATTTTTACAAGTTTCCGTGCTTTATGTATATGTACGTTAAGTATGTTTCCAAAATGAAAAGCGGCCTCATTTACATTTTTTGCTTGAAACACCCTGTTCCAAAGCTCTGCTTGAAGGGATTGTTTTAGTTGGGAGTAATCTATCCTTTCAACCATATTTTTAGATTCCGTTGGCTTACGATTTTCGTCAAATTGCAACTTCAATATAGGGCTGTAATGATCGGTCACGTTAGTTTTCCATACGATTGGTAAAGGCTTCAGCCTAATATGGCTACGAAGGAAGATGTGATCAATTGCGGATTGTGATCCACCAGTGTCACGAGTGACACCATTTATGCAAGATACTAGCCCCCGTTCAGCCATGGTATCCAAATAATACTGCTTAATATTGTCCCTACAGTCCCTGTGAATATTGATGTTCATATCCCCCATGACTATGCAAATCCTATCCGAAGCTATTTCGTCTAGTGTAGATGCTAAGTTGTCTATAAAATTGTATGTCTGAAGAGTCGAGACATCCTGACAACGATATATTGAAGCCACTGCCATCTTTATCCCCTCCCATTCAAATTCAACAAGAACGCTAGTGGCATTACTAAGCACAACATTACGACATTGTACATTTTTACAATCACTTCTCACGAAAACTACTGTCCCCGAAGACCTATTTACCACGTTGGGGCTACAGTAACTTTTATAACCGTTGATGCTCTTCACTGTGATACCATCACCCAACCAACATTCTGTCAAAGCTATTACTGCAAATTTTATTTTACATACACTGATAGTAGCTACAAATTCCTCAAAGTTTTTGTTTAAGCTTCTAATATTAGATGTAATAACAGCAAAACCTAATCCATCCTCAATAATATTAATGTGATCTCGAGTTGGGCGAATCAGACGTGCGGGAATGCGGGGTCGTACGGCCGGAGCTGGAGCGTTGATGTTGGTGGAGTCGTTTCTGCGGGTGTCGGTGGTTTCGGGTCCGTGTTCTCGTTGTAGGCGCCAGTCCCGGAGAGGTGTCGTCTGGAAGTGTCAGCAGGAAGTGTGCGAGGCGCCGGCGTCCGTTTCCTTATACAGGGTGTAACGCGAGTAAAGGCGGACCTCTCTCCTACGTGTTCTACAGCTAATTTCCGACAAAAAATGCCTCTTAGAAATTTTTGATTAGAGGCTTCAGTTTCAAGTTATATCGTTTTTAAGATTTTTTTCGTGTTTTCGACCTTACTTCACTAAAATGGCCATAATTCCCTTATTTTGCATGCAAATTCAAATCCGAGGACACCATTCAAAAGTGCGTTAAATTTCCTATCTTTCAAGGCCTAACATAATTTTTTTAGGTGGATCTGGGGAGTCAAAATTGAGTCCAAAAAGTGATTATTGCCCAAATTCGAAAAACCTCATGTTTTTCAAACGGTTGGTAACCCTATTAATTCTTGCAGCTTTGTGAAAGTTACCTAAAAAATGCGCCAAATCAGCTTTCCAACGGTATACTCAAATTTGAATTTTCTGTTGAATTTAAGAGAAAAAATTAGGTTTAAATGGGAAAAAAAGTGTTTTTTCCGTCTAAATGTTGTTTGTTCGTTCACAAAAACCTGTCCTCCTATGAACTGCGTCGACGGCATTACGACGACTGATTGGAATGCGTTTTTATTTTGTTCATTGCTCTTTTGACCCCAAGTTGCTTCATTATCCACACCTACTTTTTCCTGTCCTTTCGTTTCATCTCCC
This sequence comes from Leptopterna dolabrata, assembly GCA_954871275.1. Taxonomy (NCBI): domain Eukaryota; kingdom Metazoa; phylum Arthropoda; class Insecta; order Hemiptera; family Miridae; genus Leptopterna; species Leptopterna dolabrata. The sequence goes on along the minus strand of OX940982.1, from coordinate 47,407,658 downwards.
ACTTCTCCCCGCATTCTGCATCATTGTGATCTAAGGAAGAAATCTCTCACAGCAGAATTTCGATACAATCGTCATCATCCACCATCACTGGAAGTAGCGATTCATAGACAAAGTCACAGCTAAGGGGACTTCCCTCAAATTATTTTATTTGTTGGATGAAGATTGAGTACCATCGAAAATGTGTTGCGACAGAATTCGTCGTTAGATCCCAAACTTCAAGTCTCAAACATTAAAATCGGCTCATTTTTCGCGAATACTCTTAGTTGGGAAATTACTGTTGATTTCTTATGGAAGAAGGGAACAAGGCCATCCTGGCCTTGCCCGCCAACCCAAAATCCTAACGTATGTTTGTTTTCCATGGTAGGTGGATTGCGCAAAATGGGCCTGTCAGGTGGCCCCCTCGCAGTCCTGACCTGACACCTTTGGATTTTTATTTCTGGGGGGCCCTGAAATCAAAGGTGTACGAGGTCAGGATTCAGTCGAGAGGCCACCTGATCGAAAGGATAACACAATGCGCAGAAGACATCGGACAGAACCGGGCAGAGCTGCGGAATGCCGTCGACGCAGTTCACCGGAGGACAGGTTTTTGCATTCGGCAAAACGGGGGACATTTTGAGCAATTGTTGCAATAAATTGTAAAAATTACTTCTTCAGCTCAATTGTTTCCATCGTCAACACCCCTGCCCTAAAGTGAAAATAACAAATAAATCTCTTTTTCATGAAAAACGCAACATTTAGACGGAAAAAACACTTTTTTCCCCATTTAAACCTAATTTTCCCTCTTAAATTCAACAGAAAATTCAAATTTGAGTATACCGTTGGAAAGCTGACGTTTTGGCGCATTTTTTAGGTAACTTTCACAATTCAGCTGCAAGAATTAATAGGGTTACCAACCGTTTGAAAAACATGAGGTTTTTCGAATTTGGGCAATAATCACTTTTTGGACTCAATTTTGACTCCCCAGATCCACCTAAAAAAATTATGTTAGGCCTTGAAAGATAGGAAATTTAACGCACTTTTGAATGGTGTCCTCGGATTTGAATTTGCATGCAAAATAAGGGAATTATGGCCATTTTAGTGAAGTAAGGTCGAAAACACGAAAAAAATCTTAAAAACGATATAACTTGAAACTGAAGCCTCTAATCAAAAATTTCTAGGAGGCATTTTTTGTCGGAAATTAGCTGTAGAACACGTAGGAGAGAGGTCCGCCTTCACTCGCGTTACACCCTGTATAGGAATCGGATGGTGGGGCGAAGTAGCGGAGGGCCGCTGCGTTGGGCGTCGAGGCGGGCGTCGGAGTGGGGCGCCGCTGTGTGGCGTCGGTGGGGGCGGCGCTGTGGGGCGTCGGAGTGGGTTGCGTGTGCCGGGCGTAGTGCTGCGGAGGTGGCGCTCGTCAGAGACGGTCGGCGGGCGCTGAGCGGCGTTGTTCGTCGTTGCTAGGCGCTGTCGTCGCTGTCGTCGCACCGCGGTCGCAGACGGCGGGCGGAGGCTGCGTGTCACCACTCGGGGTCACCAGTGTAGTGATTAAGGATGGAACAGACGAGGCCGAAAGTTAGCTTGAGAATGGTTATGTATTTGTTGGCCCCTCGGCTCTTTATAGGCCCCTGACATGATCAGGTGGGTCCCCACTCTGAGGTACAACATGTATGTACATTACATTGGTTGTGGAGGAGCAGCCGATCACAACACCGTCATAACTCCTTTCGTTTTCCACCTAGAAAAATAGTTCTCACCTCAAATTGAAGAGTAGCAATCTGAACAAACCTCAAAAAAGAAAACCAGTAAAAGACCCTATTTTGCGGAAGTTAAGATCAATTGAAATCAATTCATCTAACGGACATTTTAGCACCAACCGCACCAATTTCGGTCTATTTTTACGGCAGTTATCGTTGAAAATAGAAAAATTAGAAATCCCGTCATAAATCCCTTCGTTCTCCACCTAGAAAAATCGTTCTCACCTCAAATTGAAGAGTAACAATCTGAACAAACCCCCCAAAAAAAACCCTGAAAAATACCCTATTTTGAGGAAGTTATGATCATTTGAAATTAATTATTCTAACGGACATTTTGGTACCAACCGCACCAATTTTGGTCCAATTTTACGGCAGTTATCGTTGAAAATAGAAAAATTAGAAATACCGTCATAACTCCCTTCGTTTTCCACCTAGAAAAATAGTTCTCACCTCAAATTGAAGAGTAGCAATCTGAACAAACCTCAAAAAAGAAAACCAGTAAAAGACCCTATTTTGCGGAAGTTAAGATCAATTGAAATCAATTCATCTAACGGACATTTTAGCACCAACCGCACCAATTTCGGTCTATTTTTACGGCAGTTATCGTTGAAAATAGAAAAATTAGAAATCCCGTCATAAATCCCTTCGTTCTCCACCTAGAAAAATCGTTCTCACCTCAAATTGAAGAGTAACAATCTGAACAAACCCCCCAAAAAAAACCCTGAAAAATACCCTATTTTGAGGAAGTTATGATCATTTGAAATTAATTATTCTAACGGACATTTTGGTACCAACCGCACCAATTTTGGTCCAATTTTACGGCAGTTATCGTTGAAAATAGAAAAATTAGAAATACCGTCATAACTCCCTTCGTTTTCCACCTAGAAAAATAGTTCTCACCTCAAATTGAAGAGTAGCAATCTGAACAAACCTCAAAAAAGAAAACCAGTAAAAGACCCTATTTTGCGGAAGTTAAGATCAATTGAAATTAATTCATCTAACGGACATTTTAGCACCAACCGCACCAATTTTGGTCCAATTTTACGGCAGTTATCGTTGAAAATAGAAAAATTAGAAATACCGTCATAACTCCCTTCGTTTTCCACCTAGAAAAATAGTTCTAACCTCAAATTGAAGAGTAACAATCTGAACAAACCTCAAAAAAGAAAACAGGAAAAATACCTTATTTCGAGGAAGTTATGATCATTTGAAATTAATTCATCCTAAGGAACATCTTGGTACCAATCGCACGAATTTTGGTTCGGTTTTACGGCAGTTATTGTTGGAAATAGAAGAATTATATTTTTCCACATAAAAAGCTCGTTCTTATCTCAAATTGGAGAATTTAACCATCTGAACAAACCCCAAAAAAGAAAACCAGTAAAAGACCCTGTTTTGAGGAAATTATGATCGTATGAAATTAATTCATCTAACGGACAATTTGGTACCAACTGCACCAATTTTGGTGCAATTTTACGACAGTTATCATTGAAAATAGGAAAATAAGAAATCAAGTCATAACTCCCTTAGTTCTCCACCTAGAAAGCTCGTAGACATTTCTAAATGCAGCAAATAAGGAACTATCCAACTATTTAAACTATCCCAATCCTAACTGAATCTGATAATAGTATCCGTTTTTGAAGAATATACAAATAAAACCCAACGTAAATTTACTTGGTCGGAATGTTTGATTGATTTTTCAAACCAACTATGCGTATATTTTTTCTCAAATAAGGAGGCTTTACTGGTAATAATTTTATCAGTAAAGCCCAAAGGCACATAATTTTACTATATTGTGCAGCGTAGTACCATCTATCCGCCATCCATCAACGTAACATCCATCTAAATAGTACATCACCAGGGCCGCATGTTATAATTATGCGTAGGTATAATTAATTAAATTCTATGGAACTCTGCACTGTGAATACTTCGTTCGCTATATTAGTTAGCTAAAACCACGAGTATAATTCTTCAGCATTAAAATATTATATTTTCGTAGACAACGATGTTTCGACGTGTCCGTGGGCCCGTATAGCGCACAGGTGGATTTGTTGAACGCCCCCAAGGATCCCGCATACCCAGCAGTCTCGGCTCAACCTGAGCTTAAGCTGTTTAGGGCATCTCGGTTTATTCACAAGCCCAGTTTAATTCCACCGTTGGTTCTTCCGCCACAGAAAGCTGCAGACTTTTGAAGAAACTTAAGCTTTGGTGGTTATACTTTCCCACGACCTTTTTTCGAATGTTTTGGTTTATTATTTTCAATAATGAACCATTGGAATCGAGCATGAAAAAAATAATTCTTACCCCCCCTCAAAATTTGATGGTTTACGTTTCGAGAATAAAAATATTTGTCTGTCCGCCGTACTTGGCACTTTCCTTAGCTACCATGAAAAAAATTGATGAAATTCGGGTTATAGGTTCCGTTCGGGGTCTAGTTGGTCCTCGAAGCTCGACGTTACTGTGAGTCATCTCTAAGGGGTTCAAAATAGGGGTTGAAATTTTCAGAACGCCGTGTCTCGAAAACGTTCGATAGAAGGGTATGGTTTTTTTTACGACAGTAAATTTGCCTTGAGCTAAACAATTTTTTGAGACCACCCGGAGCATTGTACGTCCAGCCGTTCGTGTGCACCAAAAAGCTTCGTCAACACGATCGTGAATCAAACGGTATAAATCCGGCCGGGATATCATCACTAGGGAGCACCTGATTATAATCAAGAATGGCTGTATGAAGTCGAGTTGGTTGTTCTGTGATATTATTTCATTTGATAAGAGTGATGGACTATTGGATTTTGTTGGTAGGTACTTCTGAAACTTGAACAAACTTTGAAGTATTATTGATGGGTAAATTATTACACAACGGAAAATTGTTACCCAACGGTAAATTATTACATAACGGTAAATTATTACACAACGGTAAATTATTACACAACGGTTCATCTATCAAGAAGGGGCTGGATTTTGTTGATCGGTACTTTTGCAACTTGACCAACCATTGAAGTATTATTGATGGCAAGTTATTACACAACGGTCCATTATACTTGACCAGAGGGTAAGTACTGACCACAGAAAACAGTGATCTACGCAGAAGGGGCATCTATTTCACTCCACATCAACAATTTTCCTTCAGAACTTCATTATTTGCGTTTGTTTTCGCCATTTTAGTTAGTTTGTCATCGACAGAATTATTTTAGCAACATTTAACTCGTGATTTAGGTAGGTACCTAGTAACGAGTACGGGGTTAGGTACTAACCTACGGAGGGTCTGCGATTCACATAATACGAGTATGTATAGAGTAGTACATATTATATTATATAGACGGGTTATCTATACAGAGAGCTGTGATCTGTAAAAGAAGAGTATTCTGTACAATTTTTTTTTTTTTTAATTATCTTTGATTATTGACAGTGCCATTTGACTGTCTTGATTAATTGAATTGATCTTGCTAATACTATTTTTATAGTGTTATTATACAAATTTACGGGGATTCCAGATAACTTCCCAGGTCGTTGAGTCACGAAAAAATCCATTTTGGGAGCCGAAACTTCGTTAGAACCTCAATTTTTCCCCTCTTTGGTCAAAATCAAATTTGTATTTGGTCTCTTCGCCCTAAAACCATGGAAAATGGTACCTTACACGCCGAAGTTTACAGAGACTTTAAAAGTACCTAATTTTTCACTAAGCCTTCACCCATAACACCCCTGGGTGTTTTCCGATCAGAAATAGGGGACACAATGAGGGCCCAAATGGACCCTTGTGTGCGAAAGAACGACTATTTTAGACAAAAACATAAGGTAAATTTATGACCGAAACTTTTTTAGAACCTCAATTCTTTGCTCGTTTGGTGAAAATCAATTCAAGTTTCGGTCTCCTCGCTCAAAAAAAAAAAGTTTCGAGGTGCGAAATTTCGGGACACAACTAGGGCCCAAATGGAGCAAGTGTGCGAAAGAACAAATTTATTAGACCGAAAATACAGTAGATCTGGATGATATGGCGGACGAAAATTGCATTTTGGTTTATTATTCCGCGAATAATACACCAATGTGATCGCTCAGCAAAAAAATGCTACAACACCTCCTCAAAAATTTTTTTTAATCGTTTCAAGGTGTGTAGAATCCAAAAATGCAATGTCCGTCCGCCTTAAGCTGTCCGCCGTATCTCGCATAACTACTTCATTTTCGGTCTAAACAATTCGTTCTTTCGCACACATGCTCCATTTGGGCCCTAGTTGTGTCCCGAAACTTTGCAGCTCGATCGGAATATACCCAGGGGTGTTACGGGTGAAAATGGGTACAAAAATAGGTATTTTTTGTGTTTTAGTAACATGAACTTTTGAGGAATCGGTTTCCATGTTTTTTGGGACGATAAGACCGAATATGAAGTCGGTTTTGACCAAAGAGTGGAAAATCGAGGTTCTAACGGAATTTCAGCCTTAAATTTACGCTAAATTTTGGTCTAAAATCGTCGTTTAAATTTTTATAACACCCCCTCAAAATTTGTTCTTTTACGTTTCAAGGTGCATAGATTCCAAAAATGCAACGTCCGTCCGCCGTACGCCGTATCACGTGTACCGGTGTCATTTTCGATCTAAAAAAGTCGTTCTTTTTTGCACACATGCTCCGTTTGGGCCCTATTTATATCCCCAAACTTTTCAGCCCGATCGGAATATACCCAGAGGTGTTATGAGTGAAAATGTGTATAAAGATAGGTACTTTTTGTGTTTTAGTAACATGTTAATAACACGAGCTCTTAAGGTATCTTTTTCCGTGTTTTTGGGGACGAGAAGACCGAATATGAAGTCGATTTTGACAAAAGAGTGGAAAATTGAGGTTCTAACGAAGTTTCAGCCTTAAATTTACGTTAAATGTTGGTCTAAAATCGTCGTTTTTCCGCACACAGTGCGGGTCCCCATTTGGGAGCACATATGGGTCCTAGTTGCTCTCCGAAGCGCGACAGCCCGATCGGCATACACCCAAGGGTGATATGGGGGAAAAACGAGTGTATAAATAGGGGTTTTCGAGGGATTTTTGCGGTTTTAGTTAACATGAGCTTCTGATATATAGTTTTCCATGTTTTTTAGGGCGAGAGGACCGAATATTTGGTTAATTTTGACCGAAGAGTGATGAATTGAGGTTGTAACGACAGTTAAGCTCCCGAAATTCATTTTTTATGAGTCAAAAACATGGGAAATTGTCTCAAATCACCATCAATTTGTATAGTAACACTAGAAGTAGTATCAACAGGTGAACCTAGACAAATACATAAATGGTACTATCAATGACCAAAAACAATCTGTTGAAAGGAAAAGCCGAGCCTAATTCGTGTTTTTGGGGGCCAAAACTGGTGGAAACCATCAAAAATAGCCATTTCAATAATTGCACATGAAAGAAACAATAAATGAACAGCCAAAATTTCTGTAGGTCCTATAGAATAATAAACCCATGTGACAAGGACTTTGCAGCGTTTATGGATAGGCAATGCACTGCTCCCAGCCAAGTTTGCAATTTCTTGGGACGGGTAACATGTTGTGCAGAAGAAGGCGACGATGGCCACTCACCTGGTTGGGTTTGTTGTTGGGAGTTTGTGTACAACCTCGTGGGAGTAGCTGCCGTTGTCGGGGGGACCGGTATCGAAATTCTTCGGCTCACTCAAAAGCGGTTGGATATTAACTGCGGGAAGAAAAGTGAATTTTGAAGGGCCGAAGGGAGCACTTCCAAAGGAACTCCCCGCAACTCCCTCAACAACTCATTGAGCTATGGATCACATTGGCATCAATCAACCCTCTCAACACCCCCCCCCCCCCCCACCACGACAGCCACCTTAGATGGATGGCATTAAGAAGTTATATTGACCGATCCATAATTTATAACTTTTACTCCATAATGTAGAGCGAAAGAGACAGCCGAGTGTCATCAGAGCGTCTTCCTGCATTATCGACTCGGGTGTCCCATAACTTACAACGAGGAGGGGTCTTCCCGTTGAACATTGGAAATCGATGACCTTTATTCGGATGGTTTCAAACACCTTCAAAATTACAACATCGATTAAAACGCCATCTTGTGACAGAGTGTGAGGAGAGTGACGGTGGACCCTAGAGAGCCCCCACACCCCCCACCAATGATTTATCACCAGTTAAGAAGGGGATTATTAGGCTTCCGCCAAACGGCCCAATCTTCACCGGAACAACAAACGAGTCGAGAACTGCCACCGTCGCACTCCTCCCCGCATGACATACTTCTGGGTAGCAAACCAATGTGCCTCTCCAACGTGCCTTCAGTTATTGTTTGTTACTGACGATGGTTTGATCACCGTCACCGGTATAAGTGTTTTTTGCGTTTTTTCGTGTATTAGTGGAAATAGACTATTTTTCGATAACTCCTTTTGGTTTATTATTTTCAATAATGAACCAATGGAATCGAGCATGAAAAAAAAATTCTAACCCCCCTCAAAATTTGATGGTTTACGTTTCAAGGTACGTAGAATCCGAAAATTCAATAAAAATATTTCTGTCTGTCCGCCGTACGCCGTACGTCGTACTAGCCATTTTTCTTAGTTACCATGAAACAAAATTGATGAAATTCGGGTTATAGGTTCTGTTCGGGGTCTAGTTGGTCCTCGAAGCTCGACGTTACTGTCAGTCATCTCTAAGGGGTTCAAAATAGGGGTTGACATTTTCAGAACGCCGTAGCTCGAAAACTTCCGATAGAAGGGTGTGGTTTATTTACGTTACTAAATTTGTCTTGAGCTGAACAATATTTGAGACCACCCCGAGCATTGTACGTCCAGCCGTTCGTGTGCACCAAAAAGCTTCAACACGATCGTGAATCAAACGGTATAAATCCGGCTCAGATAATCATCACTAGGGAGCACCTGATTATAATCAAGGATGGTTGTATGGAGACGAGATGGTTGTTGTACGATATTATTTCATTTGATAAGTGATGGACTATTGGATTTTGTTGGTAGGTAGGTACTTCTGAAACTTGAGCAAACGTTGAAGTATTATTGATGGGTAAATTATTACACAACGGTTAACCTACCAAGAAGGGTCTGGATTTTGTTGATCGGTACTTTTGCAACTTGAACAACCGTTGAAGTATAATTGATGGGCAAGTTATTACACAACGGTTCATTATACTTGACCACGAAGGTAGGTATTGGCCACAGAAAACAGTGATCTACGCAGAAGGGGCATCTATTTCACTCCACATCAACAATTTTCCTTCAGAACTTCATTATTTGCGTTTCTTTTTTGCTGTTTTAGTTACTGCTTGTCATCGAAAGAATTATTTTAGCAACATTTAACTCGTGATTTAGGTAGGTACCTAGTAACGAGTACGGGGTTAGGTACTAACCTACGGAGGGTCTGCGATTCACATAATATACATAGACTAGTACATATCATAAATTATATAGACGGGTTATCTATACAGAGAGCTGTGATCTGTAACAGAAGGGTATTCTGTACAAAATAATAAACCGTTGTGCAGGGATTTGCAGCGTTTTTTCTTTGAAATGGGTTTCCACGATTTCTTCGCGAGTGATTTTGTTCGTACAGAAGGAATCCTATACCAAAAAATTTTTTAAAATAAAATAAACCGTTGTATAATAATAATTTGTAGTATTTTCTCCTTTCGGGTTGAATTGCCAAACTTCTGATTTTAAAGTTGTTACGGGGTTTTTTGTTTTTTAACTCTCCACCCTCCATATTCAGGTTGTTACAGGCAATTTTTCTCCGACTAAATTAAATATTTTCCTTCTTTTACCCTTTGGTCTGAAGTAAAGTTGAGAGCTCGTTAACGCCTTTTCTAATAAAACCAACATAAAACACGTTTTTAAACGCATTTTCCAGTTTTACGAGCCAATGAACTCGCCCTATAGCCATCTGTCAAGCCGTAGGGGTGTAGGAATACCTCGATGTAGCGCTAGAACCTGCCCAACGTATTTTCACGCAGCCAAAAACATATTCCATGTTCTCTCGGTTTCGACACATCGCGCAATACGCTCGTAAAAGGCCACGCGCCCCGGGGGAGTTGTTTGTTCCAGTTGATATATCGAGATAGGTCTGAAACCATATGCTTGTTACCGACCGCTGTCTACGGCGAACCGTTTAATTCAATAGGCAGTCGGTTACACGTAGGTACTTAGAGGTTGGGAATGAACTAGAAACGACCCGCTTGCGTGTCCTGACGCATTTTTCCGGCACGTAGTACGCCCTCGGCCGGACTGGCTAGCATCGATTAAAGGCCTGTTTTACTAGCGAACGGGTTTTTACGCCGAGGGCGACGTGATACGCTCAGCGTGTTACGCCAACCACTCGCACGAATTTCACTAGCGTTTTCCCAGAGGGCGCAACAAGTTCCGCGTCGGCGTATTACGTCCGGCGCAGTAGAGCTGCATTTGGAGGAGTCGCACAGTGGGGCAAACGCGGCAAAAACCATAAAAAGTGAACACGCGTTTTGCGAACTTTCTCCGAAGATTTACGTCTCTTGAACAGTTGCAGAATAAAGCCTTGATGCGCGTTTCCGAAAAGATTGGGTTCGCAACCTTGCTTCGAGGCCTGCTTTTTCTAAATGTCGGAAAATGACGGATTGAAAGCACTAACGTTAATTGTATTTGTGGGCCTGTATCTTCATTGGAAAAAGTCTGGATCTTTTTCTCTCATAAATGTGGGTACAATTTAAACACCACAAAGCTTTTGTTTATGTATATCTATCTCAGGGAAATGTTGTTTTATAATATTACAAATAATTACAACTACAATTATTACAAATAGCTTTTTACATCTACGAAATTTATTCAATTCTTCTTTTTTTTCCAACTATGCATACTCGTTATAATGGAGTCACACTTTTCCGCACCTTTTTGAATAAGCCATGTATAAATTAGTTTTTTTGAATACATTTCTCGAGCTAATAGTAGGGTCTTTCACTGTAGAGTCAATTCGATTGTACAGTAGGTAGATAATGTACTGAGGTCTTCTAGTGGTGAGAAACAAATGAGGTCTAGGATTTGTCACATTTTTTTCCAGAACAAAACGTGTTGGGTATTGTGTTCCTTAGGGCATACTATAATATCGGGGTGTTTATGGAATTGAAGCAGTAGGTTCTTTATAAACAGTTGTCTGATACTAAATACTTTTGACTCATTGTAAATCAACCTGGAAGGATAGCGTTGCGGTTTTCCCAGCATTATTTTCAGTAATCTTTTCTGAAGTATATTAAGCTTATCTAATGAGCTAGTGTGAGCACCAGGTCAAGATACCATATTGTAGTATAGAATGTACTAGTGAAATATAAACTTGTTTTATTCTATCTTTATGAAGAAGGTATCGTACATTGTAAAATATGGCTACAAATTTCCTTAATTTAGAATGCACGTAATCGATATGATTTTTCCATGTTAGGCTATTATCGAGTATGACACCCAAATATTTATATGATGATACCCTTTCTAGTTGGTTACATGAACAATGATATTCAGAGACAGATGGACTACACGAATGAATTTTGAGATTAAGGCAAGGCGAAATATAAGCTTGACTACCTACTAGCATATATTTTGTCTTATTTATATTTATAGTTAATACGCTCTCCTCCATCCATCGACTGACTACATTCAATGCGTCTTGCATCTGCTGGAAAACTTTTGACCACTCTGCACCTTTCACTAATAAAGCCGTGTCATCCGCAAAAAGAAAAACTTGTCCAAAATTAAGTACAGAAGGCAACATGTTTGAGTAAATTAAATATAAAATAGGTCCTAAAGTACTTCCCTGAATTACCCCATAATTTATTTATTTCACATGACTACTGATCACCCACCTCCACAGCTTGTTTACGACACTCTAACTTGAAAACCATGATAGGCTCGAGCCAGCAATACCAACTTCTTTCATACGGCCCAAGAGCAAGGCTCGATCGATGGAATCCAAGCATTTACTTAAATCTAAAAACGTGATTATACCCTTTAATTTGTGGACACGTATTTTGTATAATTCCTCAGTGATATCAAACAACGCATCTTAAGTGCCTACTCCTTGCCGAAATCCATATTGGGTCGAACTCAGTAAATGATTTCTTTCTAAGTAAAGAACTAAATTTATTTTCACCCATTTTTCCAGTAATTTAGATACGGTACTCAGCACAGTGATATGGGTCGAAAATTTCCAGGGTCGAGTTTATCTCCTCCCTTATATAGCGGCACCACTTTTGCAGTTTTTAAAATGTCAGGGAATTTTGAGGTAGAACTACTAGTGTTAATTACATGGATAAGTGGAACTTTTAAGTGACTAAGTTAATTTTAACAAGTTTAGTCGGAATTTCATCAATACCGGCTGCTGAGTTCCCTCTAAGCTGGTTCCCTCTAAGCTAGTTCTACAATCGAAAGATACTATGGTTTCTGAAGCTTTTAAAAATTCCTCCGGTCCCCTCCGGTTCGGCTCAGCATTTTTCCGACTTAATACAACCATGAGAAACTCCTGTGAAAATTTCAGCTGCAACCGTTTGCAACCCCGGAACCAGTGCCACGTTTTATCCGAAGAAGCGGGCAGATTCAACGTTCTCGCTCGAACATGGGACGTTGTTTATTCAACTGGCCGGGGTTCATCGCCACGAATGTCAACAATTCAGGTTTTCTATTATATAAGATAGAAATTAATAATGTTCGTCTCAGTCAGTAGAAGTTTCCCTCGGCGCATTAGATGGCATCAACGCGCATTACATGCCTGCAACCAACCACAAAATATTGATACACGGTGCTGACATAGTTTTATCGGCAGCCTTCCCAGTTGGCTCACTTTCAGAAGAGGCTCAGGAGAGCCGAATCAAGGAGTACAAGCTACCCAGACTTCACCACTCCAGAAAAACCTGGAGATCACACACCAACGAGGACATTTTCTACAAAATATGCGAAACATCTGATCCCTTCATTACGCACTTGCGGCCAGAGCAGAGGAGGCTAGCGCTGAGGCCCATGCCTTGTTTGAATGATTCCAATGACATACAAATTTATCAAAACTATCACTTCGTTTATACAATGTATATAGTATAGCTATATGTTTCAGCAAGAAAGAAAAAAACCACAGTCATGCAGCATGGCTATAAGAGCGAATTTTCGAAGTTTTCGGCATCTTCCTCCTCCGCCTAAAATTTTCTGAAAATTAATTTTCGGCCAATGTTTTCCCAACTTGATACCATACAAAATTAAAACAGGAGCAGTTTTACGCAAAGTAAAATTTGGGGTGGAAGGGGGCGGAGGGGAAATCAAAAATGTGTTGAATACCAGAAGAGTAGGTATTGGATACGTAACAAATTTTTTGTTCCATTTTTTTGCCGAGTAACACCTCGGTTTGTAGATTTTCCAACGCTGAACACGATGGTGAAGTCAGAATTGCGATATCCCATTCCGTTATCAGATTAGAGCAGACGAACCAGGAAGAACATCTCAAGAAATAACCACGTTCCTTCATCTTCAAAGTACTCCAGCTTGAGAACGGAATGAGATATCGCAATTCTGATTTCACCATCGTGTTCAGCGTACAAAAACCTTTAAAATGAGGTGTCACTTGTCAGACTGTTTCATTTAGGGAATTTTTGGGTAATTTTCCCCCCCTAAAACTCCCCAAAACTCCCCCTTAGAGTGACCCGATTCTGCCCATCTTCGAACTTAGCCTGTCGATTGCCAAGACAGATTTTTCGTGCAAATTTGAACTTTTTATCTCAATTCTTTCGAGAGTTATCGTCTGGAATGACACATACATATATAAATATATAAATATATATATTTGGACCGAGAACAATAGCTTCCTTTTCTTCGAAAATTCGCTAAAAGGAATAATTTATTATATTTTGTTGTGAACATAAATTTCGAAGTTGAGCCGTTTTTTCCATTTTCCACGTTCCCACCTATTTACTAAGTGAAAAATACCTAAAAAAAAACCACAGTCATGCAGCATGGCTATAAGAGCGAATTTTCGAAGAAATAACCACGTTCCTTAATCTTCAAAGTGCTCCAGTTTGAGAACGGAATGAGATATCGCAATTCTGATTTCACCATCGTGTTCAGCGTACAAAAACCTTTAAAATGAGGGGTCACTTGTTAGAAAATAACATTTTGGGGATTTTTGGGTAATTTTTGCGCACTTTGAATGCTCTAATTTGAGAACGGATCAAGATATCTAAAATCCGATTCCACCATCGTGTTCAGCGTGCAAAACCCTTTAAAATGAGGGGTCACTTGTTGGAAAATAACATTTTGGGGATTTTTGGGTAATTTTTGCGCACTTTAAATGCGCCAAAACCCTCCTTAGAGTAGGCCAATTTCGCCCATCTTCGAACTTAGCCTTTCGATTGCCAAGATAGATTTTTTGTGCAAATTTGAGCTGTTTATCTCAATTCTATCGAGAGTTATCGTCTGGAGTGACACATATATATATATATATACATATAAAAAAGTGTTAAATTTCAGGAATCGTTTTAGAATGGTCTGAAACGGATTTCTATGAAGAAAATTTCCAAAAATTTATATTATTTAAATTTCGAAGCCATTGCAATAGCTTCATTTTCTTTGAAAATTCGCTAAAACGACGGAAAACCACGTGTGGTAGGTTTTTGGCCGGAAACATGGAGGGAAAGCATTTTAGACCCAACACGTGGAATCTACGAGTATTCGTGATCACTTAAATTTCCTATAGGAATACGGGTTTTGAGAGTATTTGCCGGAAAATCGCGGTTTTGCCCAACTGTGCGTCGCTGCGTTGTTTGGCCTAATTTGAACTTTGAATTTCATTCAACTATGTACCTTCAAACTGAAGTACCTTCGAAACTTTTCCTCTTCGTCGACGAGACGATTGTTGATCAAAATTCTGAAGGCACCCTCATTTCTCCGATTGGAACACACGGGGGCGACTTCCTTCCTGAATTTCATAAATTTGTCTAATAAATAAGCCTCTTCCTCGTCACTGTCCATGATTTCGTTAATGATCAGAATCATCGCGATCTTCCGTTTTCTTCCCCCCATTTCGTAGGCTCACTACAGACACACTTTTGGGTTTTGCTGATGACACAGCAGTTTTATTTTGTGGGAAAGCTCTTCCAGAGCTAATCAATATAATTAATTAAAATTTGTTTCTTGTCAAGACCTAGATGGATTTAAATTATTTGGCTCTCAATGTAGATAAAACCTCTCTAATTAGGTTTTCTTTTTCTAATCGCGATGGCTCTAGCCATTCTGGGGTGACTTTCATCACTTTTCTTGTTTTCATAATTCCAAACCATATACCATGTCATATTTGACCATAATTTGAAATTCAGTTTCCATATTGATGCTTTGGTCTCTAAACTGAGAAAGTTATTTTATGTTTTTAAGGTAGCCCGAAATTTTCTGTCTATTGTGGGGCTGAGGACTATTTATTGCTTCCGAGTCTGCGAAGCAGCGGAAGCCTTGTGTTCACTTTCGTGAGCCAAAAAATTTTTGTCTTCAGAAATCAAAATTTCCACTTGCATTTTGCGTTTCAAAGCCTACTGAACAAATTTGGTTCCGTGTCTGTCGGTCTGTGAGTCTGTGAGTCTGTGAATCTGTGAGTCTGTGAGTCTGTGAGTCTGTGAGTCTGTCCGCATTTCCTTGTTACAGCCATAACTTCCACGATTTTGAATTGATTCAGCTCAAATTTTGAGGGATGGTGCGGATAAGGCCCCTTGAGGTCCCATACAAATTTCAACATGATTGATCCAGCGGTACGCCCTGCGCATGTGCTAACGTTAAATTCAACAAACACGCATAACTTTCACAATTTTGATTCAATTTCGCTCAAATTTTCAAGGGTTGTTTGGACAAGGCCTAGTGAGTTCCAGTATGAATTTCAGCATGATCAGACCCTCGGTGCGCTCTGCGCATGCGCTGGCGTGAAATAGATTCAATTTCCTTGTTACAGCCGTAGTAACCAAAGATTTCACCCAATTTCAATGTAATTCTCAGGGATTAAGCGGGTAGGGCCCATTGAGGTCCCATATAAATTTCAACATGATAGAGCCAGCGGTTCGCCCAGCGCATGCGCTCTGTCTGTCTGTCAGTCCTTCTATGCACGGCCAAACGGCTCGACGGATATCGACCAAATTTGGCACGAATATCCAGTAGGCTCCCAAGTTGTGCAACGTCGCATTTTCCATTCCCTGACCATAGCGGAACTATGGTCGACCATGGTCAACTCCTGAATGGCTTGACGGATATCGACCAAATTTGGCACGAATATCCAGTAGGCTCCCAAGTTGTGCAACGTCGCATTTTTAATTCCCTGACCATAGCGGAACTATGGTCGACCATGGTCAACTCCTGAATGGCTTGATGGATATCGACCAAATTTGGCACGAGTATCCAGTAGGCTCCCAAGTTGTGCAACGTCGCATTTTTAATTCCCTGACCATAGCGGAACTATGGTCGACCATGGTCAACTTCGTTAATTGAAATGGTAACCCCTATTTTTTATCGCGTATTCGTAATCTACGTGAAATTCTATCTACGATCGACCCTTCGGACTACCCCCGCGGTCGACCTTAGCGCATCCATGGGCCCCTCCATGGTCTAATCCCGAATTGCTCAACGGATATCGACCAAATTTGGCACCAATATCCAGTAGGCTCCCAAGTTGTGCAACGCCGCATTTTTAATTCCCTGACCATAGCGGAAATATGGTCGACCATGGTCAACTCCTGAATGGCTTGACGGATTTTGATAAAATTGGGCACAAATACCCGGTAGGGTATGGGATTTTTCCGTCGTTTGTTGGTTCCACGATACTGCGTACAGCGAATCTCGGATAGCGAGCGAAGCGAGCGGTCAGGCTAGTTATGTATAATGGACGTAATGTATTATTGGTGTCATGTTATGTATAATATGTATATTTCATGTAATGTTATGTAATGTTATGTTATGTAATGTAATGTTATGTAATATGTATATTTAACGTTATGTAATGTTATGTAATGTAATGTAATGTAATGTAATGTAATGTAATGTTATGTTATTTTGCTTCCGAGTCTGTTCTATTTTATAATGGGTCACTCTGATTGTGACGAGGAAGCTCCTGTGCCATCACCTTGGCAGTGTATTTTCTATGCTGAAGTACGGTATTTTCGTATGGGGAAGTGCGGGTAAGACAAAGCCAAGATACTTGCAAGTTACGCATAATATTATACTTAAGATAGCCCTTCGGAAGAGCTCTCGATACCCTACTTTACTGTTTCGTCATGAGTTTGATGTGCTCAATGTAAAACAATTATTTTTACTTCAGTCGTGCTTGATGGTATATAAGACTGGTATTCAGCCTGACCATAGAGGCAGTGTCACGCATACGCGTAATGCGGAGTCGTCAAATGTTAAGTTGCCTAACCTCAAAACCGAGCGTGCAAAAAATAATGCATATTATAAAGCTTTAAAGTTTTTTTATGGATGTAAAATTAATCCTGACATGTTCAGTAGTTTTATGAATTTTAGGGGACGAATTCTTAGCAGCATAAAGGAATTTCATTAATTTACGGAGAGTTTCTGGTTTGAATCCCTTTGGGTACATGGCACTTGTTTCATTATGTTTGATTGCTTAAATATTTTTGGCTTAGATCTGCTCCACCAGCCGCCACAAGTTCTTATGAACTTATTGGCTGGTGGGCAGAATGAAAATTCACTTCTTTTGTGTTTTATGTATGATATTTTTTATGTGCGATATTTTATATGTATGTGCCATTTTGTTTTACTTTCTTTCTTTCTGTCAATAAATTCAATTCAATATTCAACTGAGCGTACTGAGCCTATGTCGCTGCTCGAGGAAAACACTTTCACGCCGCGTGATACATTTCCACGCTCCCGCCGACGCGATTGAGTCAATTCAGTTCGCGCTGCGCAAAAATCCGGTCGCTAGGAAAAGAGGCCTTAACCTACAAGCTTTGTGTGGCATCCACATTGTGTTCCGGTCTGATACGAAAATAAGTAGGTGAGCGATGATAAGACGTGCACTTAAACACCCTTGTGTCGGATATAGTGGCGCAACCACACAATGTTCTATTGTTCTAATCTTCCTTAATATATTTCATAACTAGCTGGGGTTCCCGACTTCGCTCAGGGAGCTGATATTATGGGGATTGTGTGGTAGTTGGAATAAAATTATAAACTTTAAATTATAAGAGATAAAAAATGCTTATTGAAAACATATTATATTTACTAACAGTACTTACTTGTTTATAAACAACATTTTTAATTTTGTTATCCGGGGCAAATATGTACCCCAAAGATTCCATTAGAATTGCTAGACTGTGAAGATATAAAATTAGCAGGTTCATTAAAAATATTTTAATAATATATGTTTAAAATATCATACCTATCTTCAATAACAAGTTAAGCACAGCACATTTAAAATGTGATAATATTATACATGTATAATATCAAACTAAAAATGTGGTATTAATTATACATACTTATTAATTAAAGTTCGGTTTCTAATAGTATATCTTCAAAACGAAGCTTACTTAAATGTTGTTTATACACTGTTTAGCAATAGTTTATAAATTTCTGTTCAAGAAATTTCTAGAGGGCGAAACTTCCAGATGCTCCCGAATACTCTGGAATGTTCTGGGCTGTTCTAGAAATTTCCAGAGGGCGAAACTTTCAGCTCTTATATCTTCAGTTCAGGAACATCCCGGAACATTCTGGAATGTTGTGGAATGCCCTCGAATGTTGTGGGATGCCCTCGAATGTTCTGGAATGTCCTAGAAACGTCTAGAGGGCGAAAATTTCAGCCCTTATATCTTGAAACAGCAGGCCCTTCAGGTGAAAACGGGGATTTTCTTCATGGATGGGGGTAAGAGAGAGGACTACCACACCGTGTAAGTCCCTTGATTGTACCGGGACTCGGTTTTAGCGGCACGCGCATTGTACCTACAACTTAGTTTTATTATACAATTATGACGTTGCTGGAGATCGAAGTGTGTACTTTAAATTGAAAACGACGCCAGCAGCTGGATCGAGCCGCTCTGACTGGATAAGCTATTTCCCATAATACGCTTCGATAAAATGACACGCAGCGCTCCCAGTGGAACAAGTTGTAAGCAGACAGACCAAAAAAAAGGTGGTTGCGTGTTTGATCGCCATTATGGATCGAGACGCCTATTCTAGTCGATTGTAGCTCAAGTGTCCTGGAGGAAAGTTTACCAGGATTCGTTGTACTTGCTTGGCAGCCGGTACATGGTTCCCTTCAGGTGTTGCACACACTTGTGTGATCCTGCATGTTCTGGCTGAGCGCCTGGAACACTGCTTGACCAAATTGATGAGTTGAGTTGCGCTATTGGCTCAGTCTACTGCTGCGTCGGTTTTAACGACCTCCCAGTGCTTTGCTCTACGCCGTGGCCACATTTACTTTGATTTTGATATTCTGTATTAATCTGATATCTTGTCTAGGCCTCCTCGTTTGTCAGGCATGGCCAAGTAGTTGCTTACAGTTGCTAATCAGCCCATTATTGTCATAGGTGACGGTGGAGACGCCCGTATGTCAGGAAGGCTGTGTCGTTGCCCAGAGATCGAAGTGTGTACTTTAAATTGAAAACCACGCCAGCAGCTGGATCGAGCCACTCTGACTGGATAAGCTATTTCCCATAATACGCTCCGATAAAATTACACGCAGCGCTCCCAGTGGAACAAGTTGTAAACAGACGGACCTAAAAAAAGTGGTTGCGTGTTTGATCGCCATTATGGATCGAGACGCCTATTCTAGTCGATTGTAGCTCAAGTGTCCTGGAGGAAAGTTTACCAGGATTCGTTGTACTTGCTTGGCAGCCGGTACATGGTTCCCTTCAGGTGTTGCACACACTTGTGTGATCCTGCATGTTCTGGCTGAGTGCCTGGAACACTGCTTGACCAAATTGATGAGTTGAGTTGCCATTGGCTCAGTCTACTGCTGGGTCGGTTTTAACGACCTCCCAGTGCTTTGCTCTACGCCGTGGCCGCATTTACTTTGATTTTGATATTCTTTATTATTCTGATACCTTGTATAGGCCTCCTTGTTTGTTAGGCATGGCCAAGTGGTTGCTTACAGTTGCTAATCAGCCCATTTTTGTCATAGGTGACGGTCGAGACGCCCGTATGTCAGAGAGGCCTTGTCGTTGCCTGGAAATCGATGTGTGCACGTTAAATTGAAAACGACGCCAGCAGCTGGATCGAGCCCCTCTGACTGGATGAGTTATTTCCCATAATTCGCTCCGCTAAAATGACACACAGTGCTCCCAGTGGAACAAGTTGTAAGCAGACAGACCAAAAAAAAGGTGGTTGCGTGTTTGATCGCCATTATGGATCGAGACGCCTATTCTAGTCGATTGTAGCTCAAGTGTCCTGGAGGAAAATTTACCAGGATTCGTTTTACTTGCTTGGCAGCCGGTACATGGCTACCCTCAGTTGTTGCACACACTTGTGTGATCCTGTATGTTCTGGCTGAGTGCCTGGAACACTGCTTGACCAAATTGATGAGTTGAGTTGCGCCGGTGGCTCAGTCTACTGCTGGGTCGGTTTTAACGACCTCCTAGTGCTTTGCTCTACGCCGTGGCCACATTTACTTTGATTTTGATATTCTGTATTAATCTGATACCTTGTCTAGGCCTCCTTGTTTGTCAGGCATGACCAAGTGGTTGCTTACAGTTGCTAATCAGCCCATTTTGGTTTATTATTCTGTGAATAATACACCTATGTATTCGCTCAGCAAAAAATTTTTATAACACCCCCTCAAACTTTTTTCTTTTACGTTTCAAGGTGCATAGATTCCAAAAATGCAATGTCCGTCCGCCGTATCACGTGTACAGGCTTCATTTTCGGTCTAAAAAAATCGTTCTTTCGCACACATGCTCCACTTGGGCCCTAGTTGTGTCCCGAAACTTTTCAGCCCGATCGGAATATACCCAGGGGTGTTATGAGTGAAAATGTGTGTAAAAATAGGTACTTTTTACGTTTTAGCAACATACTGGTAACATGAGCTTCTGAGATATCGTTTTCTATGTTTTTGGGGACGAGAAGACCGAATATGAAGTCGATTTTGATCAAAGAGTGGAAAATTGAGTTCTACCAAATGTCCAGTTCCCAGAATTGATTTTTTATGAGTGAAAAACCTGGGAAATCGTCTGAAATCACCATCAGTTTGTATAATAACACTGGAAAAAGTGTCAAGACGTGGTTCAGGACGATTAAATGGCGCTACCAATGATCAAAGATAGTTTTAAAAAAAAAGAAAAAAAAGAGCGTACCTAATTTGTGTTTTGGGGGCCAAAATTAATGGAAACCATCAGAAGTAGCTATTTCGATTATTACGCATGAAAGAAACAATTACTTAATGAACAGCCAACCTTTCTGTAGGTATGTCCAATAGAATAATAAACCCATGTGACAAGGACTTTGCAGCGTTTTTGTCATAGGTGACGGTCGCGACCGTATGTCAGGAAGGCCGTGTCGTTGCCCAGAGATCGAAGTGTGTACTTTAAATTGAAAACCACGCCAGCAGCTGGATCGAGCCGCTCTGACTGGATGAGCTATTTCCCATAATACGCTTCGATAAAATGACACGCAGCGCTCCCAGTGGAACAAGTTGTAAACAGACGGACCTACAAAAAGGTGGTTGCGTGTTTGATCGCCATCATGGATCGAGACGCCTATTCTAGTCGATTGTAGCTCAAGTGTCCTGGAGGAAAATTTACCAGGATTCGTTTTACTTGCTTGGCAGCCGGTACATGGCTACCCTCAGTTG
Source organism: Leptopterna dolabrata (assembly GCA_954871275.1). Classification (NCBI taxonomy): domain Eukaryota; kingdom Metazoa; phylum Arthropoda; class Insecta; order Hemiptera; family Miridae; genus Leptopterna; species Leptopterna dolabrata. Next base: position 47,386,156 of record OX940982.1, on the reverse strand, counting down.
TTGCACACACTTGTGTGATCCTGCATGTTCTGGCTGAGCGCCTGGAACACTGCTTGACCAAATTGATGAGTTGAGTTGCCATTGGCTCAGTCTACTGCTGGGTCGGTTTTAACGACCTCCCAGTGCTTTGCTCTACGCCGTGGCCGCATTTACTTTGATTTTGATATTCTTTATTATTCTGATACCTTGTATAGGCCTCCTTGTTTGTTAGGCATGGCCAAGTAGTTGCTTACAGTTGCTAATCAGCCCATTTTTGTCATAGGTGACAGTGGAGACGCCCGTATGTCCGGAAGGCTGTGTCATTGCTTGGAGATCGAATTGTGCACTTCAAATTGAAAACGACGCCAGCACCTGGAGCGAGCCGCTCTGACTGGACTGGATAAGCTATTTCCCATAATACGCTTCGATAAAATGACACGCAGCGCTCCCAGTGGAACAAGTCGTAAACAGACGGACCAAAAAAAAAGTGGTTGCGTGTTTGGTCGCCATTATGGCTCGAGACGCCTATTCTAGTCGATTGTAGCTCAAGTGTCCTGGAGGAAAGTTTACCAGGATTCGTTTTACTTGCTTGGCTCTGATTAGGATGCTCAATTCGCCATATATATTGACTACTAGTAGGTTCGATAATGGTAAGATTCGGACGTATGTAGTTCGTACTTGAACAAATTTCAAGTCTTAAAATCCAAAACTGATTATTTTGGTTTATTATTTTCATTAATGAACCTTTGGAAACGAGCATTAAAAAAAAAAAAATTCTAACCCCACCTCAAAATTTGATGGTTTTCGTTTCAAGGCATGTAGAATCCGAAAATGCAATTAAAAAAATCTGTCTGTCAGCTGTACGCCGTACTTAGCACTTTCCTTAGTTACCATGACAAAAATTGATGAAATTCGGGTTATAGGCTCTGTTCGGGCTCTAGTTGGTCCTCGAAGCTCGGCGTTACTGTCAGTCATCTCTAAGGGGTTCAAAATAGTGGTTGAAATTTTCAGAACGCCGTAGCTCGAAAACTTTTGATGAAGGGTACGGCTTTTTTAACGTTTTTAAATTGACCTTGAACTAAAGAATTGTTTGAGACCACCCTGAGGATTGCACGACCAGCCGTTGGTTTGCACCAAAAAGCTTCGTCAACACGATCGTGAATCGAACGGTATAAATCCGGCCCAGGTATCACCACTTTTGCATTATCTCCGGTCGACCGGCGAAATCTATAGCTACATAGGTATTTTTTTTAAATACTCGTTTGTTATAATTTACTCAGCAGGTATGTGCGCCAAGGTGCGGCAGTCATTGGCGCCGCATGATGCCAAACACTGACAATTCAGAGTATTTAATCGTACATTTTGAGGGCAAATTTCCTTCGTAACATTTTGCTTCGTATGTTGCGACATACGTTTGGTTTTTATATCCCACTTGGGGTCCAGTTCGTACGCGAAGCTCGGCGTTATTGTCAGTCATCTCTAAGCGGTGAAAAATAGGGGATTAAATTTTCAAAATACCGTAGCTCGAAAACTTTCGATGAAAGTTTATGGTTTTTGCGACGTTTTCAAATTGATTCCGAGCATTAGGATTGTTTGAGACCATTCAAATATTGTACGTCCACCCGTTCCTTCACAGCAAGACCTTGAAGAGGACATCAAAAAGCTTCGTCAACATGAGCGTGAATCATACGGCAGGTGGTTGCTGTAGAATGTATAACTGGGAAGCCCGGTTGTGGATATTGAAACACTCGAGAAGTTTTTCTTCAACCCCATTGCTCATTCCCATCCTTTATCCTTTCTTCCGCCTTATCCATTTCCCCTTGCCACTCCCTTTCTTTCGGTATATTTTCCCAAAGAAGGAAGCGGCCTGCAGACAACTGGTGATCCTTCCTCCTGCCGTCGGCGATGTGAAAAATCAGTGCTATGGAAAGTTTTTCAGATTCAGATCTTTGTTGATGTCACCCGACGAGTTGGCCATTACAGATTTAAGTTTTCAAGGTTCCGCCGTATGCGACACGTTTTACGCAGACTTTCTTCCTCCGGACGGCTCTCACCAACCATCTGCTCTGTGGGCCCCTGATCAGAAGCCAGCGGGAATTGAACCGTCTGGCAAGTTTGTCAGAAGTGGACCTACTCTAAGTGAAAATATTTTCAAGAAACAGGCCAAATTATTATCATTTTGAACGCAAATTTTATTTTATTTTATAAATAAGGTGATTCGGAACAACATGATTTTAGTTTATAGCTATTAACACTTTGTAAATTGAGCAATTTTTGCCCGTACAATAACAATAAATAATAAATAAATAAATACAGATCCTTTGCAAGGCGACCCAAGAGGTACCGACCCTATGGAATAATTAATGTCTTTCGTGTCCCTGCAGAAAAATCTCTTTCAAGTGGGTGGACTGTTGATGACTTCACTGTATCAATTCGTACATAGTTAGTTGAGGTAACCGAGTGTCAGTGAATAATAGTAGTAAATGAAACAGTTCCCAACTATCCATAAAACGTGGATCACACGAACGAGGTGATCTGAGGAATTAAACATATGGTCCAGAGTAATTCATGGATTACATGCCTCGTGCTTGGTACTATGGGTGGAATTAGTTGTCCGTCTTCTTAATAGTATTTTTTAGGACATTATCTAGGACAGTTCGAAAGAGAGAATTTTTCAGTTAAAAATCCAGGCCTATGGGGGAAATTAAGAATATCAAAATTTTGCCATTTGCAGATTTGCTTAACTTACATAGAGTAAAACAATTACTTAAGGAAAAATCTTATGAATTCCCTGCGCATTATGTTTATACTCGATCCAAAACTGATCTTTCTCTGGTGCTGCCCCTCGTACGTACTACTTTTGCACAAAACTCATATTCATATAGGGGAACAACAATATTTAATTCATTCAACTATAAGCTTAAATCTGAGTTGTTAAAATCAAAAAATACGTATAAAACATTAAAAAAATATTATCTAAGCTGCTTAAATGATAGGAATACATAATTCTATGGATTATAAAATTAGTCTAGGGTTACAAATTATTAATAAACAACTTAATGTCTAACAATTCTAAGATTAGGTAGTTAAAAGACTCGTCTCCTAACACGGGCATTAGCCCATATTGGAGACTAATTTCCTGTAAAATTAAAATTAGAATTGTTTGTAATTATTATAACTTATAATTTAATCTTGTAATTATTATTCTTACATTCACTACTCCAATGTACACTTATAAAGGAAATAAACGAATTTAAAAAAAAAAAAAAAAAGGTTTGCATAATGAGCTAAATATGGAACACTAGTACAGACTACTGGACCAGATTAAACAAAGATGGTTTGTTTGAACCAATGGGTTGTGAGTTGTGGCGGTTCAACAGTTTTCACGTTTGCGCGTGCGCAGTCGCTACTACTGATACGAATGCGAAAAAATTCATATGCCCAAACAAACGAAAACTGCCATCAAAATTTGACCCAATTTGGATCATTGGGTCGAGAGTTATGGCGGTTCGCACAAATGCGTGCGCACACACACACAAAGACTACCTGAAGGACCTGAAATTACCTCAAACCCCCCCCCCCCCCCCAATCACACCGATGGATTTGTTTTCAACGTGGTCAAAAATGGGGAAATCCGCTTTTTCCTCCTCAAAATAACGAAAATTGTCTAAAAAGTGTAAAAACGAAAACATCAGGCCTCTGCCACTTCTGAGGGGCCGAGCATAAAAATTTCAAAGTCTAGTTTCAACCGTAGTGTAACCTCGGAAATGAACACTTTACGGAAATACTGCTGCGATCGCTACCTGTGACAGTTCTTTCGAACTACTGGTCTCCCATCAAAATCAGTTCGGTGTCCGCATATTATACAACATGCGCAGGTGCTAGTACTTGCTCTCTTATTACCGATGTTGGTTCAGTAAGTTTGGGAGCTACGGACATTTCAGTAGTTTCACATGACTCTTATTTTTGGTTTATTATTTTCAATAATGAACCAATGGAATCGAGCATCAAAAAAAAAAATTCTAACCCCCTCAAAATTTGATGGTTTACGTTTCAAGGTATGTGGAATCCGAAAATGCAATAAAAATATTTCTGTCTGTCCACCGTACGCCGTACTGACCACTTTTCTTAGTTACCATGAAACAAAATTGATGAAATTCGGGTTATAGATTCCGTTTGGGGTCTAGTTGGTCCTCGAAGCTCGAAGTTACTGTCAGTCATCTCTAAGAGTTTCAAAATAGGGGTTGATATTTTCAGAACGCCTATACCTTTTTTTACGTGAATCTTTTTGCGGTTTTAAATAGTTCTTGAACTTACGAGTTTTTTAAGACCACCCGAAGCACTGTACATCCAGCCGTTTGTTCACAGTAAGGCCCCGAAGTTTGCACCGACAGGCATTTTCGACAGCAGGGTAATGAAATTGTATACATTTAGCCCAAATCGTCACCAGGGACGCGCTAACAATCGGAAATTGGCCCGAGATCATCATTGCTAGGGGCCACCTGATTATATATTCACGGAGTATGAAGTCGAGTTGGTTGTTCTGTGATATTATTTCATTCGAAAAATGATGGCTCTTTTGGAGTTTGTTGATAGGTAGTGAAACTTGAACAAACGTTGAAGTATTATTGATGGGAAAATTATTACTACACAATGGTAAATTATTACACAACGGTTCATCATACCATCTACGTAGAAGGGGCTGGAGTTTGTTGGTAGGTACGTTTGCAACTTTTTTCACTCCTCATCAACAATTTCCCTTCAGAACTTCATTATGTGCGTTTCTTTTTAACATTTTACGTACTGTTTGTCATCGGCAGAATTATTTTAGCAATATTTAAATCGTGATTTAGGTAGGTACCTAGTAACGAGTACGGGGTTAGGTACTAACCTACGGAGGGACTGCGATCCACATATGTATAGAGTAGTACGTATTATATTATATAGACGGGTTATCTATACAGAGAGCTGTGATCTGTAACAGAAGGGTATTCTGTACAAAAGAATAAACCGTTGTGCAGGGATTTGCAGCGTTTTTTTTTTCCCCACTGTACGGTACTTCACGTCCCGTCACCTCACGGATATGTGTGGATCGACCTTTAGTCAATCGGTGGTAAGAAAGCTCCGCATAGAGCAAAAGATACACTTTCAGATGACTATCACACAACACAACTTTCTGTCTTGGTTCGACCCGAACGGGAAAAAAACCACAGTCATGCAGCATGGCTATAAGAGCGAATTTTCGAAGTTTTCAGATCTTCCTCCTCCGCCTAAAATTTTCTGAAAATTAATTTTCGGCCAATGTTTTCCCAATTTGATACCATACAAAATTAAAACAGGAGTAGTTTTACGCAAAGTAAAATTTGGGGTGGAAGGAGGGGGAGGGGAAATCAAAAATGTTTTAAATACCAGAAGAGTAGGTATTGGATACGTAACAAATTTTTTGTTCCATTTTTTGCCGAGGATCACCTCGGTTTGTAGATTTTCCAACGCTGAACACGATGGTGAAGTCAGAATTGCGATATCCCATTCCGTTATCAGATTAGAACAGACGAACCAGGAAGAACATCTCAAGAAATAACCACGTTCCTTCATCTTCAAAGTGCTCCAGTTTGAGAATGGAACGAGATATCGCAATTCTGATTTCACCATCGTGTTCAGCATACAAAAACCTTTAAAATGAGGTGTCACTTGTCAGACTTTTTCATTTTGGGAATTTATGGGTAATTTCCCCCCCCTAAAACTCCCCAAAACTCCCCCTTAGATTGACCCGATTCTGCCCATCGTCGAACTTAGCCTGTCGATTGCCAAGACAGATTTTTCGTGCAAATTTGAACTTTTTATCTCAATTCTTTCGAGAGTTATCGTCTGGAATGACACATACATATATAAATATATAAATATATATATAAATATATATATAAATATATATATATATATATATATATATATATATATATATATATATATATATACATATAATTTTTGGTGTCTTTCGGCAGTGAATTCAGGATGGTCTGAAACGGATTTTGGTATAAAAATCTTTCGGAAATTCGAGTTTTAAAAATTTTGGACCGAGAACAATAGCTTCCTTTTCTTCGAAAATTCGCTAACAAGGGAATTAGGACATCTCCAACTTATAGTCCCCGCTGTTTCCCCGAGTCGGGAAGCAACGAGTCGTCCCAGAAAATGCCCCTGGAGAGGACGAAATGGTGCTGCAACTGGAACTTTTGCGCTGATTACCATAATTTATGTACCTGGAATTTTCCAGTTACCTGTTCTCATCTTCTATTCTCCAGTGCAGACATTTATCTTGAACTGTATTCAAGTTTCGGCAGATTGGAAAAGAAAATGGTGCTCCGTTAAAAATGTTCAGTACCTTATGTAGGGAATCTGAAACCGTAGGTAATTTGTTGAAAATTACTCAGATCCCATATTTTATTTATGGATATAGGTTGGTAAGACGTTAGCTGCTCAGGTAGATACCAAGGCAGTGTTTACCAACCTCTGCTACTTGATGAAAAATAATTAGAATAGTGATATTCTAACTTTAATAATCTTCATAGAATGAAGTTCACAATAAACTTCATATATTATATCATGAAGTTCATAATAAACTGCATACCACGAAGTTCATAATAAACTTCATATCACGAAATTCATAATAATCTTCATATTATGAAGTTCATAATAAACTTCATATGACGAAGTGCATAATAAACTTAATATCACGAAGTTCACAATAATCTTCCTATCATGAAGTTCACAATGAACTTCATATCATGAAGTTCATAATAAACTTCATATTATGAAGTTCATAATAAACTTCATACTATGAAGTTCATAATAAACTTCATATCATGAAGTTCACAATAAACTTCATATCACGAAGTTCACAATAATCTTCATATTACTAAGTTCATAATAATCTTTATATTACTAAGTTCATAATAAACTTCATATTACTAAGTTCATAATAAACTTCATATTACTAAGTTCATAATAAACTTCATGTTATGGAGTTTGAGGGTAAAATCGTCCAACTTCAAGTTGGCTGAAAGGTCTAAAACTACACTATGAGTCCAAAGTTAATAATTAACTTTTCCGTAATTTTACTGTTTTTGCAGAGAGTCAAAACTTTGTTTTCATTTGTACTATTTGTTTTGTATCAAATAGATGATATCCTAACTAATTTTCTTTGAAGTGGGCATGTTAATCTCATCATTACAACATGGCTCCAACTCCTAGCACAAGGTTACCTTAAATGAAGTTGTAGTGTTTGGTTTATAGTGTACCTACCTCATGTAAAATGTAAATAATTGAAAATAAACGCAATAAAAATATTTTTAAAATCTATGGACAGTGGGATGTTAGGTCCCTACACACACTGATATCGGGCATTCGTTAATGGTTGCCCAGTTAGTGATTCGCTCGGATGGTCGTTGGTGCCAGGGAGTATTAGGTATTTGCGCTGCCTAATCCGAAATCAATTAATTTTGGGTCTCTACATTGTGATTGTTCCTGCATCCTCATCAGAACCGTCAGAATTTACCCACTACTGATGTTTTCTGTACCATCACAGCGTCAAGGAATGGTGCCAAAAGGCCGACAGTTACAATGCAAAATTCAAAAATGAACTTACGGCTTGGAATTTGAAGGGTGAGCCCTGTATAACTTCGTACCTGAAAAATATATGAAAAATAGAATTATCTGAAAATGATGGAAACCGCAACTAGCAAAACAATAAGCGTTTGTTATTGTCATTGTAGGACTTATTATTCCGTGAATGTAATAGTACTTGACTGTTATCCTATGTATTTTTCGGCAAAAAAATTTTACAACACCTCTCAAATATTTTCCCTTTACGTTGCAAGGTGCGTAGATTCCAAAAACGCTGCTAAGACCTTGTCACATGGGTTTATTATTTAGGGTCTTTTTCTTTTCAAATTATCTTTGATCATTGACAGTGACATTTAATTGTCTTGATTCACCTGTTAACAATTTTTCAATTGTTATTACACAAATGTATGGTGATTTCAGACAATTAAGCAGGTTTCCGACTCATGAAAAATTAATTTTGGGAGCTGAACCTTCGTTACAACCTCAATTCTTCACACTTTGGTCAAAATCGACTTCATATTCGGTCACGTCGCCCTAAAAAAATATGGAACAATATACCTTAAAAGTTCATTTTACTAGAACATCAAAAAACCCAAATGGAGCCTGTGTGCTATTGAACGCACTTTTTAGACCGAAATTGAAGAAGACGTGCATGATACGGCGGACGGCGTACGGAGATCTATGTAATCGCTCAGCAAAAATTGTTATAACAACCTCTCAAAACTTTACGATTCGAGGTGCGTAGATTCCAAAAACGCTGCTTTGGTCGACTTTGACCGAAGAGTGGAAAATTCTAACGAAGTTTCAACCTCAAATTTATGTTAAAATTTTGTCTAAACCCATCGTTCTTTCGCACACAGTTTGGGTCCCCATTTGGGAACAAATTTGGCACCTAGTTGTGCTACGAAGCTCGGCAGCCCGATCAAAATACAACCAGGGGTGTTAGGATGAAAAACACTGCAAATCCCTGCACAACGGTTTATTATTTTGTATAGAATACCCTTCCGTTACAGATCACAGCTCTATGTATAGATAACCCGTCTATATAATTTATGATATGTACTATTCTATTATATACATATTATGTAGATCGCAGACCCTCCGTAGGTTAGTACCTAACCCCGTACACGTTACTAGGTACCTACCTAAATCACGAGTTAAATGTTGCTAAAATAATTCTGCCGATGACAAACAGTACCTAACAAAAAGAAACAGACATAATGAAGTTCTGAAAAGAAATTGTTGATGAGGAGTGAAAAAAGTTGCTAACGTACCTACCAACAAACTCCAGCCCCTTCTACGTAGATGGTATAATGAACCGTTGTGTAATAATTTACCGTTGAGTAATGATTTACCGTAGTAATAATTTACCCATCAATAATACTTCAACGTTTGTTCAAGTTTCACTACCTACCAACAAACTCCAAAAGAGCCATCATTTTTCAAATGAAATAATATCACAGAACAACGAACTCGACTTTATACTCCGCCAATATAATCAGGTGATCCCTAGCAATGATTTCATCTCCGCATAATTTCCTATTGTGGGCGCGTCTCTGGTTACGAGATTTGGTTTGAATTGTATACAATTTCTGAATTTCATTCACACTGGAGTCGAAAATGCCTGTCGGTGCAAACTTCGGGGCCTTACTGTGAACGAACGGCTGGACGTACGACGCTCCGGATGGTCTTAAAAAACTCGCAAGTTCAAGAACTATTTAAAACCGTAAAAATATTCACGTAAAAAAATGGTATAGGCGTTCTGAAAATGTCAACCCCTATTTTGAACCCCTTAGATATGACTCACAGTAACGTCGAGCTTTGAGGACCAACTAGACCCCGAACGGAACCTATAACCCGAATTTCATCAATTTTCTTTCATGGTAACTAAGAAAAGTGGCCCGTACGGTGTACGGCGTACGGCGGACAGACAGAAATATTTTTATTGCAGTTTTGGATTCTACATACCTTGAAACGTAAACCATCAAATTTTGAGGGGGGGGTAAGAATTTTTTTTTTCATGCTCGATTCCAATGGTTCATTATTGAAAATAATAAACCAAAATGGGTGTAAAAATAGGGTTTTTGAGTTTTGGTTTATTATTTTCAATAATGAACCATTGGAATCGAGCATGAAAAAAAAAATTCTTACCCCCCCTCAAAATTTGATGGTTTACGTTTCAAGGTATGTAGAATCCAAAACTGCAATAAAAATATTTCTGTCTGTCCGCCGTACGCCGTACGCCGTATGGGCCACTTTTCTTAGTTACCATGAAAAAAAATTGATGAAATTCGGGTTATAGGTTCCGTTCGGCGTCTAGTTGGTCCTCGAAGCTCGACGTTACTGTGAGTCATCTCTAAGGGGTTCAAAATAGGGGTTGAAATTTTCAAAACGCCTATACAATTTTTTTACGTAAATATTTTTACGGTTTTAAATAGTTCTTGAACTTGCGAGTTTTTTAAGACCATCCGGAGCATCGTACGTCCAGCCGTTCGTTCACAGTAAGGCCCCGAAGTTTGCACCGACTGGCATTTTCGACTCCAGTGTGAATGAAATTGTATACAATTCAAACCAATTCTCGTAACCAGAGACGCGCCCACAATAGGAATTTGTGAATACGGCCAATCATTGGTAGGGATCACCTGATTATATTGGCGGAGTATGAAGTCGAGTTGGTTGTTCTGTGATATTATTTCATTTGAAAAATGATGGCTCTTTTGGAGTTTGTTCGTAGGTAGTGAAACTTGAACAAACGTTGAAGTATTATTGATGGGTAAATTATTACTACGGTAAATCATTACTCAACGGTAAATTATTACACAACGGTTCATTATACCATCTACGTAGAAGGGGCTGGAGTTTGTTGGTAGGTACTTTTGCAACTTTTTTCACTCCTCATCAACAATTTCTTTTCAGAACTTCATTATGTGTGTTTCTTTTTGTTAGGTACTGTTTGTCATCGGCAGAATTATTTTAGCAACATTTAACTCGTGATTTAGGTAGGTACCTAGTAACGAGTACGGGGTTAGGTACTAACCTACGGAGGGTCTGCGGTCTACATAATTATGCATAGAATAGTACATATTATATTATATAGACGGGTTATCTATACATAGAGCTGTGATCTGTAACAGAAGGGTATTCTATACAAAATAATAAACCGTTGTGCAGGGATTTGCAGCGTTTTTGTTGAGGTTTTAGTGAACATGAACTCGCGAGGTATCGTTGCCCATGTGTTTTAGGGCTAGAAGACCGAATATGAAGTTGATTTTGATCAAAGAGTGAAGAATTGAGGTTGTTGTCGAAGGTTCAGCTCCCAAAATTCACATTGTATGAGCCAAAAACCTGGGAAATCGTCTGAAATCACCTTAAACTGGTATAATAACGCTAGACTTACTACCAACAGGTGAATAAAGACAATAAAAATGGGAGCCTAATTCGTGTTTTTGGGGGGCCAAAATTGGTGGAAACCATTTTAAAAAAATAGCTATTTTAATTGTCGCACAGGAAAGAAACATAGAATAAACCCATATGACAAGGACCTAGCAGCGTTTTTGAATTATAAACTTTTTCGTTGAATTTGAGCAATTAATATGATACCCTAATAATGAGTCAAGTTGTCCATGGCACTCACTACTGCCTTTAAAATTAAATATACATTTGGTATAGTTCTTTCTGGGCACACTGATTGGCCACTAGTAAGAATGTAGTCATAGTTAGTTTAGTAAGTAGTAGTAGTTGACGGATGGATTAGGCTACTCAGAGAGACCAAGTGCCATTTATACAATTATTGCCCTAAGTGACTGTGGTGGTTTCGAGGTTTGAGGTGAGGCTGTGATAGGTGAGATTGTTATATGGAAAATAAGGTGATGGAGCTTAAAAGGTTAACACCTATGGCGAAGCCAGGAAGGTTACCACCACTAAAAACGCTAGAGGATATGTCCAAAAGGTTCCACCTGGTCGGTTAACACCAGGCCGGTTCCACCACTCTGAGTTCTTTTCAGTGAGAAAGGTAAGGGAAGTGTGAGGAGAGAAAGAGAAGTCATCGACTTGAGGTCTGAGCGTAGAATGGAGAATCAGGCGAAAACGGCGGGTTTTATAGAAACCCTTTCGACCCTCCCCCAGCCATTCAACGGTCCTCGTTACCATTGAGGGACTGCTGGAGGGAAGAGAGGTCTGCCCTACGTTTGCCACCCACGTAGACCCTCCACTCGTTCGGTTTATTTAAGCAATCTAAGATAGGTATAAGGAGTGACGTTTCTGGGAGGATATCACGACAGTGACACTTGCCTGTGCAACGTACAGGCCATAAAAACCAGTTGAATAACAAAAAAACCACAGTCATGCAGCATGGCTATAAGAGCGAATTTTCGAAGTTTTCGGCATCTTCCTCCTCCGCCTAAAATTTTCTGAAAATTAATTTTCGGCCAATGTTTTCCCAACTTGATACCATACAAAATTAAAACAGGAGTAGTTTTACGCAAAGTAAAATTTGGGGTGGAAGGAGGTGGAGGGGGAAATCAAAAATGTTTTGAATACCAGAAGAGTAGGTATTGGATACGTAACAATTTTTTGTTCCATTTTTTGCCGAGTAACACCTCGGTTTGTAGATTTTCCAACGCTGAACACGATGGTGTCGTCAGAATTGCGATATCCCATTCCGTTATCAGATTAGAGCAGACGAACCAGGAAGAACATCTCAAGAAATAACCACGTTCCTTCATCTTCAAAGTGCTCCAGTTTGAGAATGGAATGAGATATCGCAATTCTGATTTCACCATCGTGTTCAGCGTACAAAAACCTTTAAAATGAGGTGTCACTTGTCAGACTTTTTCATTTTGGGAATTTATGGGTAATTTTCCCCCCCTAAAATTCCCCAAAACTCCCCCTTAGAGTGACCCGATTCTGCCCATCTTCGAACTTAGCCTGCCGATTGCCAAGACAGATTTTTCGTGCAAATTTGAACTTTTTATCTCAATTCTATCGAGAGTTATCGTCTGGAATGACACATACATATATAAATATATAAATATATATATAAATATATATATAAATATATATATAAATATATATATATATAAATATATATATATATATATATATATACATATAATTTTTGGTGTCTTTCGGCAGTGAATTCAGGATGGTCTGAAACGGATTTTGGTATAAAAATCTTTCGGAAATTCGAGTTTTAAAAATTTTGGACCGAGAACAATAGCTTCCTTTTCTTCGAAAATTCGCTAACAGTAACATTTCATATCGACCACTTCAAAACAACCACTGACAATAATAAATTTGGTGGGTAATTAACGTGATGAAGCAGCGAGATATTTTGTCTGCTCTTTGCGGATTTTTCTCTGCAGCGACAGACGGACCTTCTCCCTTTCCGGAATCATTTGTTTTCCTCTTCCAGATTTCCCTCTTTTCTCTCTCCCTTTTTCTTGGTGTCCCAGTTCTCCCGTTCCAATTCCCCGTTCGTATGTAAACAACAAACAACCGCTTCACACTCCCCCTCTTCCGTCGTCCTGGGGCTTTTCATGGCTGTGGACAATGAGAACAAAGGTGCCTCCTCCCTCCCTCATAATGATCCTTCTATTTCGCGGGAAATGGCACTACTTTTCTCGCGTAGGATTTTTGCGGAGTGCAATGATCGTTTTGTCACCGCCATCAATCCTCTTCTCTCGTCGTCGTCGGACATGCGCAGTCAAGAGTAATTACATCAATTTATTATAAATTCGGATAATTTATCTTCAAGGTGACAAAGATTAAACTGAATGAACGACTGAAGTTACAAACGCTGCAGATTATCACACAAAGGTTTCTGTGGTATTACTCAACGGTTGGTTGTTCTGTGATATTATTTTGTTTGAAAAATGATGGCTGTTTTGGATTTTGTTGATAGGTAGTTTTGCAACTTGAACAAACGTTATACTTCACGAATAACAACAAAAATGATTTATTACCTAATGACCGAATTATTGAATCCCGCGCAATCTTGGTTTATATTCTGTGAAAAATAAACTTATGTATTCGCTCAGCAAAAGACTGTTATAACCGTACGCCGTCCGCCGTATCTCGCATACCGGCTTCATTTTCGGTCTAAAAAATCGTTCTTTCGCACACTGGCTCCATTTGGGCCCTAGTTGTGTCCCGAAACTTTGCAGCCCTATCGGAATATACGCAGGGGTGTTATAAGTGAAAAAAACCAGTCATGCAGCATGACATAATGAGCGAATTTTCAAAGAAATATTCGAATTAATGGCTATGGTTTTGAATAAAGGAAAACTTCGGTCTAAAATTTGGTTTTCTATGTATATTCTCATCGTATTTATTTTAATTTGTACGTTTTGTCCATCCTGATTCTACCGTTTGTTATGAGTAGATTCCTTGTTCCTTCTGAATGGCCTTTCCTCTTGACTACGATTTCAGGCCTGGTATCTAAAACCAGTTCAAGATTTGCTCTACTAGGTAGGTAGATCCTTCCTTCTTCATTGATATTATTTTTATCATGTTAAGTACCTACCTACCTTTGAATATCAAATATTCGTATGATACTGATAATAAATTGATAAGATACCTACCTAACCTTCTTCCTCCTACTGTTAGTACCTAAATTGAATAATTTGAAATAGATTTTTTCTTTCGTCTTCCTTCTAGTAATACGTGGGCCGGTACTTGTCTATCTATGAAGGTATCATAACAATTATATGTCAAATGGGAAATTCAAGGAGTTGTACTAATCGTTTGCCTCCCCCTTTTTTGCTTCGAACTCTCGTCTTCAATTAATACTTCTCACATTTTTCAATCTGACCACTCTAAGGGGGTGGGGGGGGGGGTAAGAGTTTAAAGATTATCCTAGTTTTGGGTAATTTTTGCGCACTTTAAATGCTCTAATTTAAGAACGGATTTAGATATCTAAAATCCGATTTCACCATCGTGTTCAGCGTGCAAAAACCTTTAAAATGAGGGGTCACTTGTTAGAAAATAACATTTTGGGGATTTTTGGGTAATTTTTGCGCACTTTAAATGCTCTAATTTGAGAACGGATCAAGATATCTAAAATCCGATTCCACCATCGTGTTCAGCGTGCAAAAACCTTTAAAATGAGGGGTCACTTGTTGGAAAATAACATTTTGGGGATTTTTGGGTAATTTTTGCGCACTTTAAATGCGCCAAAACCTTCCTTAGAGTAGGCCAATTTCGCCCATCTTCGAACTTAGCCTTTCGATTGCCAAGATAGATTTTTTGTGCAAATTTGAGCTGTTTATCTCAATTCTATCGAGAGTTATCGTCTGGAGTGACACATATATAAATATATATATACATATAAAAAAAAATCAGTCATGCAGCATGACTTAATGAGCGAATTTTCAAAGAAATATTCGAATTAATGGCTATGGTTTTGAATAAAGGAAAACTTCGGTCTAAAATTTGGTTTTCTATGTATATTCTCTTCGTATTTATTTTAATTTGTACGTTTTGTCCATCCTGATTCTACCGTTTGTTTATTACGTAATTGTACTAAGTGCTTATTTATTTGATCGCTGTGGGTAAATTCAAGGAGTTGTACTAATCGTTTGCCTCCCCCTTTTTTGCTTCGAACTCTCGTCTTCAATTAATACTTCTCACATTTTTCAATCTGACCACTCTAAGGGGGTGGGGGTAAGAGTTTAAAGATTATCCTAGTTTTGGGTAATTTTTGCGCACTTTAAATGCTCTAATTTAAGAACGGATTTAGATATCTAAAATCCGATTTCACTATCGTGTTCAGCGTGCAAAAACCTTTAAAATGAGGGGTCACTTGTTAGAAAATAACATTTTGGGGATTTTTGGGTAATTTTTGCGCACTTTAAATGCTCTAATTTGAGAACGGATCAAGATATCTAAAATCCGATTCCACCATCGTGTTCAGCGTGCAAAAACCTTTAAAATGAGGGGTCACTTGTTGGAAAATAACATTTTGGGGATTTTTGTGTAATTTTTGCGCACTTTAAATGCTCTAATTTGAGAACGGATCAAGATATCTAAAATCCGATTCCACCATCGTGTTCAGCGTGCAAAAACCTTTAAAATGAGGGGTCACTTGTTAGAAAATAACATTTTGGGGATTTTTAGGTAATTTTTGCGCACTTTAAATGCTCTAATTTGAGAACGGATCAAGATATCTAAAATCCGATTCCACCATCGTGTTCAGCGTGCAAAAACCTTTAAAATGAGGGGTCACTTGTTGGAAAATAACATTTTGGGGATTTTTGGGTAATTTTTGCGCACTTTAAATGCGCCAAAACCCTCCTTAGAGTAGGCCAATTTCGCCCATCTTCGAACTTAGCCTTTCGATTGCCAAGATAGGTTTTTTGTGCAAATTTGAGCTGTTTATCTCAATTCTATCGAGAGTCATCGTCTGGAGTGACACATATATAAAAAAATCAGTCATGCAGCATGACTTAATGAGCGAATTTTCAAAGAAATATTCGAATTAATGGCTATGGTTTTGAATAAAGGAAAACTTCGGTCTAAAATTTGGTTTTCTATGTATATTCTCTTCGTATTTATTTTAATTTGTACGTTTTGTCCATCCTGATTCTACCGTTTGTTTATTACGTAATTGTACTAAGTGCTTATTTATTTGATCGCTGTGGGTAAATTCAAGGAGTTGTACTAATCGTTTGCCTCCCCCTTTTTTGCTTCGAACTCTCGTCTTCAATTAATACTTCTCACATTTTTCAATCTGACCACTCTAAGGGGGTGGGGGTAAGAGTTTAAAGATTATCCTAGTTTTGGGTAATTTTTGCGCACTTTAAATGCTCTAATTTAAGAACGGATTTAGATATCTAAAATCCGATTTCACTATCGTGTTCAGCGTGCAAAAACCTTTAAAATGAGGGGTCACTTGTTAGAAAATAACATTTTGGGGATTTTTGGGTAATTTTTGCGCACTTTAAATGCTCTAATTTGAGAACGGATCAAGATATCTAAAATCCGATTCCACCATCGTGTTCAGCGTGCAAAAACCTTTAAAATGAGGGGTCACTTGTTGGAAAATAACATTTTGGGGATTTTTGTGTAATTTTTGCGCACTTTAAATGCTCTAATTTGAGAACGGATCAAGATATCTAAAATCCGATTCCACCATCGTGTTCAGCGTGCAAAAACCTTTAAAATGAGGGGTCACTTGTTAGAAAATAACATTTTGGGGATTTTTAGGTAATTTTTGCGCACTTTAAATGCTCTAATTTGAGAACGGATCAAGATATCTAAAATCCGATTCCACCATCGTGTTCAGCGTGCAAAAACCTTTAAAATGAGGGGTCACTTGTTGGAAAATAACATTTTGGGGATTTTTGGGTAATTTTTGCGCACTTTAAATGCGCCAAAACCCTCCTTAGAGTAGGCCAATTTCGCCCATCTTCGAACTTAGCCTTTCGATTGCCAAGATAGATTTTTTGTGCAAATTTGAGCTGTTTATCTCAATTCTATCGAGAGTTATCGTCTGGAGTGACACATATATAAATAAATATATATATAAATATATATATATATATATACATATAAAAAAGTGTTAAATTTCAGGAATCGTTTTAGAATGGTCTGAAACGGATTTCTATGAAGAAAATTTCCAAAAATTTATATTATTTAAATTTCGAAGCCATTGCAATAGCTTCATTTTCTTTGAAAATTCGCTAATAAATATATATATATATACATATAAAAAAGTGTTAAATTTCAGGAATCGTTTTAGAATGGTCTGAAACGGATTTCTATGAAGAAAATTTCCAAAAATTTATATTATTTAAATTTCGAAGCCATTGCAATAGCTTCATTTTCTTTGAAAATTCGCTAAAAGTGTTAAATTTCAGGAATCGTTTTAGAATGGTCTGAAACGGATTTCTATGAAGAAAATTTCCAAAAATTTATATTATTTAAATTTCGAAGCCATTGCAATAGCTTCATTTTCTTTGAAAATTCGCTAAAATGGGTATAAAATAGTTTTTTTTTGTATTTTTTGTGTTTTAGTAACATGAGGTTTTGAGGTATCGTTTTCCATGTTTTTTAGGGCGAGAAGATCGAATATGAAGTCGAGTTTTACCAAAGAGTGGTAAGTTGAGGTTCTGACGAAGTTCCAGCCTTAAATTTACGTTAAATTTTGGTCTAAAATCGTCTTTCTTCCGCGCAAAGTTCGCCTTCTTGTAAACGAAGCCAAACTTCCTGTGTACGAACGTCCGGATGTGCAGTGCTCCGGGTGGTCTCAAAAAATCCACAAGTTCGAGAACAATTTAAAAACATTTTTTTAAACACCCTTCAACAGAAAGTTTTCGAGTTACGGCTTTCTGGAAATTGCAACCCCTATTTTTCACCCCTTAGAGATGACTGACAGTAACGCTGAGCTTCGAGGACCAAGGACCCCGAACGGGACCTACAAACCAGATTTCATTAATTTTGGTCCATGGTAGGTAACTAAGAAGCGTTTGAAGAACGGCGTACGGCAGACAGACACCAATTTTTTATTTATTTCATCTTCGGATTCCAAGCATCTTGAAACGGAAACCATCAAATTTTGAGGGAGTTGAAACTTTTTGGTTTATTATTCTGTGAATAATACACCTATGTATTCGCTCTGCAAAAAATGTTTACAACACCCCCTCAACATTTTTTCTTTTCCGTTTCAAGGTGCGTAGATTCAGAAAATGCAATGTCCGTCCGCCATATCATTCCATATATACTTCAATTTCTTATCGTTTTCCATGTTTTTTAGGGCGAGAAGACCGAATATGGAGTCGATTGTAACCAAAGAGTGAAGAATTTAGGTTGTAACGAAGGTTCAGCGCTCAAAATTCATTTTTTGCTAGTAAAAAACCTTGGAAATTGTTAAGAAAAACGGTGTTATTGAAAAAATGGTCTATTTCCACTAATACACGAAAAACGCAAAAAACACTGTTATACCGGTTTCGGTGATCAAACGATCGTCAGTAACACACAATAACTATATTGTGTGTGTTAGACACAATAGTTATTGTGTGTTACTGACGATGGTTTGATCACCGAAACCGGTATAACAGTGTTTTTTTTTGAGTTTTTCGTGTATTAGTGGAAATAGACTATTTTTTTCAGGAACTCCGTTTTTCTTTGAAATGGGTTTCCACGATCTCTTCGCGAGTGATTTAGTTCGTTGGAAATTGTCGGAAATCACCATAAAATTGTATAGTACGTAAGACCGGAAGTAGTATCAACAGGTGAATCAAAACAATTAAATGGCACTATCAATGGCATTTCCCGACTCCAAAGATTCGTTATTGTAAATAATAAACCAAAAAAAGCGTCAAAACACGCCATCTGTGCTTGTTTTTTCGCTCGCAGAATCGAGTCCGAACTGACCCGCCAGCTGAGAGGCTTAGCAGCAGCTCACAACCACCTGCATGAGAGCGGAAATATCACCAGGCTGTGGCATGTGGGCGCAATCAAGTCGAGGATCGATTCCCTTCCTCGTGTCATCCGAGGACTGAAACAAACTTAGTTGCGGGGAATCGCATCAGTCGAACGGTTCGATACATCGTCCAATTACCAAAGAGGATCCGCCACACTTGGGACTGAGCCGCCGAGTCATTTACCCCCGCTAATGGCAACACCCGGCCGATCGATCTTATCAACAGAACCTTCTTTCCACCTCCGACACCTGTAGCGGGACACGTGGACACCGTGTGAACCCTGAAGGAAATTCACGTGACCTTCAGACTGTAACCTGACTGTAACCAACAAGAAGGGAAACCTAACTGTAGCTGTCCAATTCGAAAAATTTGTTTACATTTAATTTAACCCTTATTTACACGCCAGGCGGAGATTTTCCCGTATTTTCAGAAAAACTGAGCTAACGTTGAAACGGTTTATTATTCTGTAAATAACACACAGATTTATCGCTCAGCAAAAATTTTTTATAACACCCCTTCAACATTTTGGTTCATCATTTTCAATAATGAACATTATTTGGAATCGAGCGTGAAAAAAAAATTTTAACCCCCCCCCCCCCCCCCCCGCGTTTCAAGGAAGATGTTGAATCCGAAAATGCAATAAAAAAATGCCTGTCCGTACACCGTACTTCGCACTTTTCGTAGTTACCATGAACCAAAAATGACGAAATTCGGTTTATAGGTCCCATTTGGGGTCTAGTTGGTCCTCGAAGCTCGGCGTTACTACTTTCAGTCAACTCTAAGGGGTGAAAAATTGGGGTTAAAATCTACAGGACGCCGTTTTCTCGAATTTTTACGGTTTTAAATAGTTCTTCAACATGGGAGTTTTTTTGAGGCCACCCGGAGCATTGTACGTCCAGCTGCTCGTTCACAGTGAGGCCCAGAGGTTTGCACCGACAGGCTTTTTCAACAGCAGGTGAATGAAATTGTATACATTCAGCCCAGATATCATCACTAGGGATGCGGTAACTATCGGGAATTGGCCCGAGATCATCATTGCTAGGGAGCACCTGGTTGTATTCACGGAGTATGAAGTCGAGTTCGTTGTTCTGTGATATTATTTCATTTGAAAAACGATGGCTCTTTTGGAGTTTGGTGCTCTACGTAACAAACGTTGAAGTGTTATTGTTGGGTAAATTATTACACAATGGTACAATGGTAAATTATTACACAACGGTAAATTATTACACAACAGTTCATAATACCATCTACGTAGAAGGGGCTGGAGTTAGTTGGTAGGTAGTTTGAAACTTCAACAACCGTTGAAGTATTATTGATGGGAAAAATATTGCACAACGGTAAATTATTACTCAAAGGTAAATTACTGCACAACGGTTCATTATTTACCTTATGCTTCATGAATTACTACAAATAATTAATGATGGAATTATTGAATTCCGCGCATTTGTAGGAACTTTAATTCCGGGGCCGGCTCCAGTACTCGATTTAGGGCTTTCCTTGGGGGAGCTCGAGGGTACTGACCACAGAAAATAGTGATCTACGCAGAAGGGGCATCTATACAGGTAAATAATAAACCTTTGGGTAATAATTTGCAGTGTTTTTCGGGATGCGTTCAAAGAGCAGCAATTTTCAAAAATTTGACAGGGGTGAAATTTGAGTTTATTAGGGGTGAATAATCGTTAAGAACTGATAAAATCGCGAACAATCGTTTTAAAATCATTGAAGGTGGTATGGAAGGGCGAGTAAAGACAGAAAAATACAATGTCAGTTGTTTTTCATTAGAAGTAGGGGTCAAATTTGGATTTTTGGTGGGTCAATTTGTAAAATCAATATTAATTCACCTGACGTTGTGAGGGACGGTGATCCAGACGGAGGGATATTTCGATGATGAAAATATTTTTCTCAAAAAAAGAGCTGGTCAAATATTACTTTAAGAGTGTCAAAAATTGGCCAAAATGGCAAAAATCAATATAAAAATATTATATAATTTGACGAAAAGTGGCATGGTTTCTCGCTATATCATCTTTTACACAATAGCATGACTATTTCTTTGAAAATTCATTGTTAGAGCATGCTGCATGAGAGGAACTCATATTTCGAATAACATGTATTGAAATAAAACTTATTATTACATTGTAGGGTGCCTATTATTTGTGACATTTTACAACCAATCCAGAACATCATCAAATTGAAATTGTTTGCAAAATAGTCACATAAAAATGAAAACTATGCAAATTATTGCACAAAGATTTATTATTTACCTGATTAGATGCCCCTTCTGCGTAGACCACTGTTTTCTGTGGTCAATACCCTCGAGCTCCTCCCAAGAAATACCGGAGCCGGCTCCAGAATTAAAGTTTCCTAGAAATTCGCGGGATTCAATAATTCAGTCATTAATTATTTTGTAGTTATTCATGACGCATAAGGCAAATAATAAGCCGTTGTGTAATAATTTACCTGTATATGTGCCCCTTCTACGTAGATAGTTTAATGAACCGTTGTGTAATAATTTACCTTTGAGTGATAATTTACCGTTGTGTAATAATTTGCCCATAAATAATACTTCAACGCTTGTTCAGTTGCAAAAGTACCTATCAACAAATTCCAAAAGAGCCATCATTTTTCAAATGAAATAATATCACGGAACAACCAACTCGACTTCATAATCCGTTAATATAATCAGGTGCTCCCTAGCAATGATGATCTCGTGCCAATTCCCGATTGTTACCGCGTCCCTAGTGATGATATTTGGGCTGAATGTATACAATTTCATTCATCCTCCTGTTGACCAAGCTTGTCGGCGCAAATTTGGGGGCCTTAGAATGCTCCGGGTGGTCTCAAAAAACTCCCAACTTCGAAAACTATTTAAAAATTCCAAAAAAATCGAGATAACGGCGTCCTGGAGATTTCATCCCCCATTTTCCACCCCTTAGGGATGACTGACATTAACGCCGAGCTTCGAGGACCAACTAGACCCCAAATGGGACCTATCAACCGAATTTCGTCAATTTTGGTTCATGGTAACTAAGAAAAGTGCGCGAAGTACGGCTTACGGCAAACGGACAGAAATTTTTTATTGCATTTTCGGATTCTACATACCGAGGGTTAAATAACAGTACGCGGAGTTCACACAGGACGTCATTCACAAGAACGTGCTTCACTTTCGTTATTTCCGTGTGTTTAACAGGAGCCAGTTCACACGAGAGGATTAATTGTCAGGAACAATATCTGCCGTAAAATGCTATTATTTCAGGCAAATTCGGTTTATTTCGAGCGTGACACGCTCTTACGAGAGGAAATCAAACGGGTTCGATCTCAAGCAGGAATAGCCGCTCTTGTCTGAGAACAGGAGCTGTCAGAGGTGTAGTCCCGCTCATTAACGCCTCTTTGTTCACTCGGGCCGTGTTCCACGACAGCTTCGGTGACGCCCTGCAGGAACACAGCTTAAAACATGAATCACCGCATTTACCGGTGGTGTGGTGAGGTTTAAATTGCGCCTATTCACACAAGTCGTACAATTCACAAAAGCTCCGGGCAATCCAGCCATTTTCGTACCACGGAAACACACTTATTAGGTAGATGGCGATGCTGTATCCGACACAGAATCTCCTAGGGATTAATGAGAACGAAAAGCAGCAGAGACCTGATCAGCAGCACTGAAGCTAATTTTGGAGTACACCTGCGTATTCGCTCAGCAAAACATTTCTATAACCCCCCCACCAAAATTTGATGGTTTACGTTTCCGAAAATGCAATAAAAACGCGGTAAATTATTACACAACGGTTTATTATTTACCTGTATAGATGTCCCTTCTGCGTAGATCAACGTTTTATGTGGCCAATACCTACCCTCAAGCTCGTTGAAGTATTATATATATATATTGTATTGAAAGTATTGAAGTATTTATATATATATATATGTGTGTGTGTGTGTATGTGTCATTCCAGACGATAACTCTCGAAAGAATTGAGATAAAAAGTTCAAATTTGCACGAAAAATCTGTCTTGGCAATCGACAGGCTAAGTTCGAAGATGGGCAGAATCGGGTCACCCTAAGGGGGAGTTTTGGGGAGTTTTAGGGGGGGGGGGGGGGAAATTACCCATAAATTCCCAAAATGAAAAAGTCTGACAAGTGACACCTCATTTTAAAGGTTTTTGTACGCTGAACACGATGGTGAAATCAGAATTGCGATATCTCATTCCATTCTCAAACTGCAGCACTTTGAAGACGTGGTTATTTTCTTGAGATGTTCTTCCTGGTTCGTCTGCTCTAATCTGATAACGGAATGGGATATCGCAATTCTGACTTCACCATCGTGTTCAGCGTTGGAAAATCTACAAACCGAGGTGTTACTCGGCAAAAAATGGAACAAAAAATTTGTTACGTACCTACCCAATACCTACTCTTCTGGTATTCAAAACATTTTTGATTTCCCCCTCCCCCTCCTTCCACCCCAAATTTTACTTTGCGTAAAACTACTCCTGTTTTAATTTTGTATGGTATCAAGTTGGGAAAACATTGGCCGAAAATTAATTTTCAGAAAATTTTAGGCGGAGGAGGAAGATGCCGAAAACTTCGAAAATTCGCTCTTATAGCCATGCTGCATGACTGTGGTTTTTTTTGTTGTACGCCTTTTACGCTTTTGTCCTAAAAAATTCGTTCTTTCGCAAATTTGGGCCCTAATTGACTCCCGCAACTTTGCACCCCGATCGGAATATACCCAGGAGTGTTGCTTATGGGTGAAAAATGGGTGGGCAAGTAGGGTTTTTTGGTTTCTGTAACATGAGCTTGTAACGTATCGTTTTTCGTGTTTTCAGGACGAAGAGACCATATACGAAGTTGATTTTGACGAGAGAGTGGGATTGATGGTCTAACGAAATTTCAGCCCTAAATTAAAGTTAAATTTTGGTCTAAAATCGTCGTTCTTCCGCACACAGTTTGGGTCCCAATTTTGGAACAAATTTGGGCCCTAGTTGTGTCCCGAAACTTAGCAGCCCGATCGGAATACACCCAGGGGTGATATGGGAGAAAGATGGGTGGAAAAATAGGGGTTTTCGAAGAATTTTTGGGGTTTTAGTGAACAAGAGCTGGCGAGGTATAGTTTTCCATGTTTTTTTAGGGCGAGAAGACCGAATATGAAGTTGATTTTGACCGAAAAGTGAAGAATTGAGGTTGTAACGAAGGTTAAGCTACCGAAATTAATTTTTTATGAGCCAGAAACCTGGGAAATTGGCTGAAATCACCAACAATTTTCGCCGGCCAGAACTCAAAACTCCTTACCCCTAATGAGGGGGAAACGCCGGTAAACAGGAGTTTAGGTCTAACAAGAAATAAACAATCTTCCCGTGCAAATACGTAATTCAGCTGTATAAAAACAATCTTCGAGATAGCAGTTCATGCGGGCGTATTTTGAAGCATTTCCACACACAACTGTATGGGAAATGCTCGTAATGAGGATGAATTCGGAGGATAGAGCCCCAAATGGTCCATTTCAAGTTTATCAAAAATTGACCCGGCTCTGACTGTACCCAACTTTCTTCTCCGAATGTGCAACATAAAATTTGAAATTCTCCGCAGTTGTGATATGATTCGGATTTGAGCCGTAGTGACGTCTGCCAATACAGTTTATTCTGAAAGGCTGGAAGACCCCATCAATCCGCCAGTTAATCCAAAAGAGATTTTATTCAAACAGGCGATAACGATGTGAGGAGGTAATTGGAATTCGGAATGTGTAATTGAGTTTGAGATGTGTGAGAAAAATACTCCCAACCCGCCCTTGTGCCACAAAAACGAGAAGAGAGACGAAAAAGAGAGGGCAAAAAGGTATTTTTTTCTCTCTTTTTTATCATTCAGTGAAAAGCAAACGAATCCGGTTCCATACGGGTAAAACGAATGAGGGTTTTGAAGGAAAAAGAGGGCAGATATATGTGAAAGCAGGAAGATGTAGATATTAATTGAGGGGACCAGAGCCGGGACTGATAAGGGTTGATAAGAGGGTGGGGATGGGAGAGTGAATGGTAGTGGGGGTAGGAGAGTCCCAAGGCCGCTAGATAAAGACCTTTAGAGAGGAAGCGGTGCATAAAATTCGGTCGGTATTCGGAATCCCTCTGCGAGGAGGAAGTCGGACTGTGATGGAAGTGGGGCTTACTGCTCTGATAACGCAATGGCAGGGGTGGGGCGCTGCGATAGGTGTTGAAGGAGGGGAGCTTTGATAAGATAAGACCTCCAAGGATTGCTTTGTGCCAGCAATCAATGTGACCCGTGGGTCTGAATGTGTACGATTTTCCCTGGAATCAGGTTTTTGGTTTATTACTCTGCAAATAATAGTATTCGCTCAGCACAAAATATTTATAACACCACCTCAAAATATTTTCTTTTACGTTTCAAGGTGTGCAGATTCCAAAAATGCAACGTCCGTCCACCGTCCGCCGTATCACGCATATCTCCTTCAATTTCGGTCTTTAAAAAAATCTTTCTTTCGCAAAGAGGCTCCACTTGGGCCCTAGTTGTGCCCCCGAAACTTTCCGCCCGATCGGAATATACCAAAGGGAGTTATGGGTGAAAAATGGTGGGGGGGGATGGGTTTTTTTGGTGTTTTAGTAACATGAGATTGTGAGGTATCTTTTTCCATGTTAGCGAATTTACAAAAAAAAAGAAACTATTGCAATGGCTTCGAAATTTAAATAATATAAATTTTTGGAAATTTTCTTCATAGAAATCCGTTTCAGACCATTCTAAAACGATTCCTGAAATTTAACACTTTTTTATATGTATATATATATTTATATTATGTGTCACTCCAGACGATAACTCTCGATAGAATTGAGATAAACAGCTCAAATTTGCACAAAAAATCTATCTTGGCAATCGAAAGGCTAAGTTTGAAGATGGGCGAAATTGGCCTACTCTAAGGAGGGTTTTGGCGCATTTAAAGTGCGCAAAAATTACCCAAAAATCCCCAAAATGTTATTTTCCAACAAGTGACCCCTCATTTTAAAGGTTTTTGCACGCTGAACACGATGGTGGAATCGGATTTTAGATATCTTGATCCGTTCTCAAATTAGAGCATTTAAAGTGCGCAAAAATTACCCAAAAATCCCCAAAATGTTATTTTCTAACAAGTGACCCCTCATTTTAAAGATTTTTGCACGCTGAACACGATGGTGAAATCGGATTTTAGATATCTAAATCCGTTCTTAAATTAGAGCATTTAAAGTGCGCAAAAATTACCCAAAACTAGGATAATCTTTAAACTCTTACCCCACCCCCTTAGAGTGGTCAGATTGAAAAATGTGAGAAGTATTAATTGAAGACGAGAGTTCGAAGCAAAAAAGGGGGAGGCAAACGATTAGTACAACTCCTTGAATTTCCCATTTGACATATAATTGTTATGATACCTTCATAGATAGACAAGTACCGGCCCACGTATTACTAGAAGGAAGACGAAAGAAAAAATCTATTTCAAATTATTCAATTTAGGTACTAACAGTAGGAGGAAGAAGGTTAGGTAGGTATCTTATCAATTTATTATCAGTATCATACGAATATTTGATATTCAAAGGTAGGTAGGTACTTAAGGGGGGCGCGGGACGGGAAGGCCAGTAGCACCCCCAACCACGAGAGTGCGCTGAACATCACTTCCACATCGCTTCCGCGGGAAGATTCCCAGCGAGATTTGGAGATTTGGCGCCCACCGGTAGGGGCGCCTGCCGAATTTCGATGGTTGTTGTAAGTGCGCAGTTAGTTTTTAGTTATCAATTCCATTGCCTTATGGACACTATAACATTCGTGATTAGGTACGTGAGCTTCTCCTCTCCCTCTGCAAGTTTTCCGCTCGACAGGTTATACTCTGTTGTTTTTAGTTCATTCCTTTGTTCTCCTTCTTCTCTCACGCCGTTCATTCACGTTAGTATCAGTATATACTATTGTTCATTCGTAGTGATATCCGTCGAGTGTATCAAAGTGTATGCCTCCACCGCCGAAGAAGTGGACCAGGAGAAACATCGGTAACAAAGGCGAAAAAAAGAGGCGCAGAACAGTAAGTTGATACCGCAGATTTACATAATTAGGTACCTAATTAATCCTTAGTGTTTTCTGTGTAGAGCAACAAATTGAAATAGTTTTCAGATGTAGTAGTAGTAGTATACAGATTTTGTGTTAGTCTAATGATTGTCACGTAATTAGTACCTACGTTCTCCGTAGTTTGGGAGTAAAACTCAACCCAGCATTCCACGAAAATCTTTAACCTTCGTTGGAAAGTTATTGTAAAATATCCTGCGGCTAAATCTCCGTAGTTATGATTCCGTTGGACATCTACAGAAATGTTGGCTGTTCCTTTACTGTTTCTTTCAATTCAATCAGTCAAAATATCAAGCAGATACAATCTGCGATGAGCAATGAATAAAAAAATCTTTAGGTAGCTACCTACCCTACTCTGAACGTCAAAATTGAATTGCAATTTAGTTTAAAAAAAAAAAGAATGTTTCCATGGTTAATATAGATGGATGTGTTTCCAAGGTTTTTTGGTTTTGTAGATTAGGAAACCTCAATAAAAACCTAAGAAATACTGTAAATTCCCAACTCTTCACATCTACCTATCAGTCAAAACACCAAGCAGATACTCGATAGATTAAAATGTATTTCTAAGGTTTTCATTGATATTTCTAATTCATTGCAATCAGTATACCCAAATTTACTGATTTTATGTTATTTTCTGTTCTCAGTTCATGTCCAAACAACATCCGATCCAGAGTCTGGCAGACAGTGATGTCTCCCACCAAATGGTCTTTCTTTGAGTAAAAATCAGGTAATACTTCTTATTATTAGAAGCAGATCAAATATTTCGCTGTAATATCACATTCCCCAGATTCTTCATGCGCTTCTCTGAACCTGCAAAACTTTGACACGCTCTCCTGTAAAATCATCTGTATTGGACTTACCTACCACGTTTTGCCAGATCAGCACAGATTTATAATACGCAGTGGCGTAGTGTTGAAAAGGGGGGGGGGGGGGGGTTATCGGAAATAGAAAAAACATCCTTTCACGTAGCATGGCTATAAGAGCGAATTTTCAAAGAAATATTCCTGATATTGTGTAAAAAGATGATATAGTGAGAATCCATACCACTTTTCTTAAAATTATAACTTTTCGTGATTTTACCCATTTTTACCGATGTTTGACCCTAATAACGTCAAATTTGACCCACTTGCTTTTGAGAAAAATAGTTTTATCATCGAGGTAGTCCCTCCGTCGTCATTAACCACCCCACACAACGTCAGGTGAATTAATATTGATTTTACCATTAATACCAATTTTTTACCCCAAAAAATCAAAATCTGACCCCTATTCTGTGTGAAAAACAACTGAAATGGTATTTTTCTGTCTTCACTCAACCTTCCGTACAACTTCCAATGATTTTTATAGCAATTTTAGCCGACATGTAGCCCCTAAAAACTCCAATTTGACTCCCTTGGCATTTGAAAATTGCTCATCTTCGAACTCATCCTTTCGTTTGGCAATACAAACGGTTTGGAGAAATCTGGAATTTTTACCATGTGCCTACCCAAGGACAGAAATCATCTGTAGTGGCACATAAATCTACGTAATAAATTTTTGCTAAAATCTAGGGATGAACTTAGGATGCTCTGAACCGGATTTGCCTATAAAAATATTTCAAAAATTCATGTTCTGAAAATGTTACCCATAGCAATAGCTTTATTTTCTTTGAAAATTCGGTAATAAGGTTTGAAATTACAAAGAAAGCTGAATTTAAATTAAATTTAACAAAGCACTAAATGTTACAGATAACATTAGGTAAGATAAACTGATGAAATACACACAACAATGTTCGCGAATTTTTAAGGAAAATGAAGGTATTGCAATGGGTCCAAAATTTTCAGAACATAAGTTTTTGAAATTATTTTATAGACGAATCCGTTTCAGATCATCCTGATTTCATCCTTAGATTTTAACAAAAATGTATACCTATATTTATATACATTTATTTATGTGTCACTCCAGACGATACCTGACCTTGGTTACGTGATAAAAATTCCAAATTTCGCCGAAATGTTCTTATCGCCAAACAAAAGAATAAGCAATTTTATAAAATTTGAAGGGGGTCAAATTTGAGTTTTTAAGGGGTCAAAAATTGGTAAAAACTGCTAAAATTGATATATAAAATCACTGAAAGTGGCATGGAAGGGTGAGTGAAGGCAGAAAAATACCATTTCAGTTGCTTTTCACACAGAACAGGGGTCTAATTAGGATTTTTGGGGGTCATTGACATTATTTATTAACATTATAGAAGATAGCACCTATACATGAAACAAGTGTATGTAGGAAAACTTTATTTACATTACATTCACTTTATTTACATTTACATTTAATATTATAGAAATGCCTGTTGTAATTTGCTACTGTGTATTTTTGTTCAGGAAGACGATCAGAATTGACGAGATATCCGAAGTTGACAACTCCAGTCGTATATACAGCAAGAAGCGAGTTTGAACTCCGATTTAAATGAATATGAACCTAAATGGATTTCCGAATACCTACCTAGATCCAGACTAACTCAGTGACCAATAAAATAAAATAAAAGCTAATGTTGTGAGCAGTGTAACTGTATAATGTTATTCATGAGCTTTCCAATTTACTTTTCTATTTGTTTACATTTCAGTCATTGAATAAAACAAACACCTGAAAAGTTATTTGTTACTATCTAATCCTCTTCCTATTGTCGTTCAATTCAAGTAGGTAGTGAAAGGTATGATGATTAAAAGTAGGTACTTGAAATCATGTTGGATAATTTGTCTTTGAATTGATTCTGTATTAGTATGACAGGTAGAACACTTTAGACAGTGTGTAATCAATCTTTAAAAAAGTCATGTCTAATTTTGAGTGAAGTACACATAAGTATTAATAAAAATGAAATGAAATTACAAATCTCACACTGTGTGGGAGTACCTAAGTTATTTGTCTCACACAGGTAGGTATCTGTGTCCAGTCGATACATTCATTGGTCACACATTGATTTACATAAATAAAAAATAAACAGTCAAATTTACATACATATATAAATGCCCAGTAAAACTCCTCTCAAAATTAAATTATTACGTAACATAAAAGTACCCCAGACAGAAAAATAATAGTACCTACAACAATCCGGATGGGTCAGAGATTGCGCCACTCAGCCGGCAAGGTAAGTTTCGAGGCTTTCAGATAATATTATGTGACGAACAAGAAGTTCGAGCAGAATAGTTAAAAAATAAGAAAATTAAGTAGGTACATGCCTATACTTCCTCAAATGAATTCAGGTATGCACCTAGCGATTGTGGTGTCAACTTTCGATCTACCTAGCGGATTATTTCTCAAACAATTGTTTACCCACTTAAAACAATCATCCCCTATTTTTTTAAATTGATTTTGCTAAATTTAATCCAGTTTATGAAACATTTAATTGATATACGTAATTAATACGTACCGTAAATAGGTAGGTAGCTACCTACTATGAATAATAAAATTATGGCTGATTGGATTGTAGCTTTAATTAGGAAAGTAGGTAACCAACATAATTGGAAAAATACTGTAAAAATTACTTATCCAATCATGTGAAAACTATGACGGTAATTAGGCTGAGGTAGGTGAGCATGTGGAAGGAAGGGTGGAAGGGTAGGCCAGCTCAACAGCACAGAAAACCCTACTAATATTCTGAAGCTTAGCTGGGATGCAGACTGTGAGGGTTACAGCGATGCCATTCGTTCGGTGAATATGGCAACACCGCCTCCTCCCTTGCCCCTCCGACCAAGAACGTTGAAAATTACCTCCTTCCCAGGCAAAGAGCCGCTGGAACTGTTAATGCCATGGATACTATACTAGACTACACGACGAGCGAAGCGACAGGGCAGGGTGGCTGCGTGTGAAGGGGGAGAGACTCGGCACATTGCCCGCAGAGAGCGCCTACAGGCGGCGCCCCCTTTCTCGAGCCTTTTTTCAAAATACGTAAAATTTTTCTTCACGTTTTCTTTCTTATTTTACAAAACAAAATTTTGATTCTTGGATTATCAACTTTATTATCTCTCCGAAAATGTCGTAAAACACAAACATTCAAGAAAAAGTTCTTTAAACTACATTTTTGAATTTGAATTTTCGGAAATTTCAGGAATCATTTAGAGCTATGACCCTAACTCTATTCACGGATTAATATAATGCGTATTAAGACCTTCCCCAGAACTGTAAGTTAACCACAGCCAGAGAAAACGTGAAGAAACTGACAAAAAACAGGGTCTGCGCCCCCTTAACATGATAAAAATAATATCAATGAAGAAGGAAGGATCTACCTACCTAGTAGAGCAAATCTTGAACTGGTTTTAGATACCAGGCCTGAAATCGTAGTCAAGAGGAAAGGCCATTCAGAAGGAACAAGGAATCTACTCATAACAAACGGTAGAATCAGGATGGACAAAACGTACAAATTAAAATAAATACGAAGAGAATATACATAGAAAACCAAATTTTAGACCGAAGTTTTCCTTTATTCAAAACCATAGCCATTAATTCGAATATTTCTTTGAAAATTCGCTCATTAAGTCATGCTGCATGACTGGTTTTTTTTTTTAGAACGAGGAGACCGAATATGAAGCCAATTTCGACCAGAGTGTAAAATCGAGGTTTAACGAAGTTTTAGCCTTAAATTCACGTTAAAATTTGCTCTAAAATCGCCGTTTTTCCGCAATACGTTTGGGTCCCCCATTTCGGAACACATTTGGCTCCTTGTTGTGCTCCGAACTCTGCAGCAGGATCAAAATACACAGAGGGGTGTTCGGGTGAAAAATTGGTGTAAAAATAGGGGTTTTTGAGGTTTTAGTGAACATGAGCTCGTGAGGTATCATGTTCCATATTTTTTAGGACGAGGAGACCGAATATGAAGTCAATTTCGACCAAAGAGTGTAAAATCGAGGTTTAACGAAGTTTTAGCCTTAAATTCACGTTAAAATTTGCTCTACAATCATCGTTCTTCCGCAATAAGTTTGGGCCCCCATTTCGGAACACATTTGGCTCCTATTAGTGCTCCGAACTCTGCAGCAGGATCAAAATACACAGAGGGATGTTAGGGAGAAAAATTGGTGTAAAAATAGCGGTTTTTGAGGTTTTTTCGAGGTTTTAGTGAACATGAGCTCGTGAGGTATCTTTTCCATGTTTTTTAGGGCGAGAAGACCGAATATGAAGTTGATTTTTACCAAAGAGTGAGAATTGAGGTTGTAACAAAGGTTCAGCTTCCAAAATTCGTTTGTATGATTCAAAAACCTGGGAAATTGTCTGAAATTACCATAAACTTGTATAACAACACTAGAAGTAGTTTCAACAGGTGAATCAATATAATTAAATGACACTATCAATGATCAAGGACAATTTGTCAAAAATAAGACCTTATTTCATGTTTTTGGAGGCCAAAATTGGTGGAAACCATCAACAATAGTTATTTCGATAATTTCACATGAAATTATCGCATTTCTGTAAGTGTGTCCAATAGAATAATAATCCCATGTGACAAGGACTTTGCAGCGTTTTCGTCAATTTATGTAGGTAACAGAATCAAATTAGACGGACGAAACAGTGGATGTCTACTCTGGCTTACGATAGTATTTACTTATAGATAATACATAAAGAGAGAAATAACTCCTTATTAAAAATTTCCTGATGGGACCTACAAACCAAATTTCATTAATTTTGGTTCACGGTAACTTGGGAAAGTGCGAAGCACGCTTTACCGGGGGCGGACAGAAATGTTCTTCATTATATTTCGAATTCTATGTACCTTGAAACCGAAACCATCAAATTTCGGGAAGGGGGGGGGGCACCCTTCACTCATGACTCATGAGATTGTATTAAATGCATAAACCGGCGACGTATTTAAAATTCTCGCAAGACTTTTGAATAGGAATAAAATAGCAAATTTACTTCACTGGAAGGAAAGTGACATATTGAAGGCATCGTGAAATACAGCAATTTCTATTTCTTCGTTCACATGTTATCACACATTAAAATATTCATTAGATCACAAAACATAATAAAATAATTATTCATTACTATGCATGAAGTATATAACGTGTACTTAGGGTAAACCACCCACAGACACACGGTCAAGCAAAACACAAACGGTGGGTACAGCTTCCGTACAAGTACGCAACCACGAGGGACATTTTATGTCTTAGCGCCCCCTCCCGCACCCACACCAAGTACTTCGTACTTAATTGTTTTGGTCAAGATTTCCAACGAATGGTACCTAGTCCGAACAGCCTTCAGTCCCAATTAGTTCGGATTAGCCGGAATCCACTGTATTATGTACGTAAACATTCATTTAAACAATCAAGCAGGGTTCACATCCATCCGGAGCCGTCTGGAAATACGGATAGGGGAAGCTAGTGAAAAGCAGTGGAAGGGATGGAGGGGAATCGCGGAAGTTGGGAAGGCGTTCATAACCATCCGGAATTTTGGCTGACAACTCGTTTCCCGCGCTTCCTCCCACAGCTGTTTCGGTTGCCGACGCCATTCTGTATGCGCAGTAGTGAACTGCGCAGATGCGGAGCGGAAAATATCTGAAAAATCAGATGCGTACAGTTCGCTTCAAAAGTGCTTCTCCGGAAAGAATATTCCCCCCTCCCCAGCTGATGTCCAACCAATCAGCTGCTCGTACGCACGTTCCGGATAGCTTTCCGGATGGATGTGAACCCTGCTTTACGCTCATACCGCAGCTTGTTGGCCACGCAGTCCGCAGTG
The DNA here is from genome assembly GCA_954871275.1 of Leptopterna dolabrata. Taxonomy (NCBI): domain Eukaryota; kingdom Metazoa; phylum Arthropoda; class Insecta; order Hemiptera; family Miridae; genus Leptopterna; species Leptopterna dolabrata. Next base: position 47,352,356 of record OX940982.1, on the reverse strand, counting down.
TAAAACGTAGTATGGTTAGGTAAATCGAGAGCTATCCAACGAGTGGTGAACGATTTTTGTACGATGATAACTGGCGAAGATAAAGTTCCGTAGCAACGAATCGGTTGTAAGCGAAAATCATCAGAAATATTTTCGTGACGTTGTTTCCGTTGCATGTCCCGCGTTTCATTTTCGAGTTTATGTAGCAAAGTAAAGACATAAAATGTCAATATTGATAGTATGTGTTAAATTTTACTGAGCTAATGATATAGCCACTACTATGCATACTGAGCTAATAATAACAAGAATAAATTCAGCAAAATTCTTTCAACCTGTACAATTCTGTATAATAATTATGTATTGTAAGCCTATTTCACGTAGTGTAACAACACGCCAGTGGTTCCGATTTCCGATACCGTTCGAGCAGTGCTGCCAACGTTTACTGCAAAAACTGCCCAGAGCTAGGTGACACAACCACAGTTACCCTCAACTACCTCTTTCGGCGTGGAAAATTGTATTACGGTAGAAATATACGAATATAGGGCGAGGGGAAAGGATTGTTATGAACAAGCAACTTTTTAAAAGAAACGTCAGCCAAATCGAGTAGGCAGTATAGAAAAGTTGGGTGGGTTCATTCAGTGGACAGGTGGAGTATCCATGCATGGGTTAGACTAAACGACTCAGCTCACATGGAATAACAGAATTAGTTAGTCCAATACCTCACCCCCATCAGTCTTCCAAATTTCACCGCTTTACGTTGATTTGCAGCGTAGTTATGGGAGTTTCAAGTATTTCACGTTTGCGCATACGCAGACGACAGTTACAGTACGATTCCAGTGATTATGATAACGGGCCATCTGCGATCCAACTCGCTTGTACCCTCATAATTCCAGCTCTCTACGACTATTTTTCGCGTAGTTAGAAGCGCTACAAGAAAAATGGTCAACATTTCATCTTCACGCATGCGCAGACGAAGGTTACAGTACGATTCCGATGAAATTCATAAGAACTATCAAAGTTCAATTCCTGATCTAACCTCCAAGTTTGAACTCATTTCAACGATATTTAAGGTAGTTATGGGTGTTTCATGTATTTTGCGCCTGAGCAGAAGAAAGTTACAGTACTTTTTCAATGATTTGACCATCTGTGACCCAACCCGCACCTATCCTCCAAATTCCCATTATTTCGGGTAGTTATGGTCGTTAAAAGGAATTGACCACAGACAGGAGGACAGGCATGGAACCAAAAATTGTCCTCGATGCCTGAAAATCAAAATGTCTGAAAAGGATGCCTCACAAGCTCACGTTCACCAAAAGCTCAGAACGATCCCTCGAAAACACCTATTTTTACACCCATTTTTCTCCCATAACACCCCTCGGTGTATGCCGATCGGGCAGCCGAGCATTGGAGCACAACTAAGACCAAAATGGGGCCCAAACTTTATGCGGAAAAACGACGAATTTAGACCAAAATTTAAAGTAAATTTAAAGCTGAAACTTCGTTAAAACCTCAATTTTCCACTCTGGTCAAAATCGACTTCATATTCGGTCTTCTCGTCCTAAAAAACGTGTAAAACGATACCTCAGAAGCTCATGTTACTAAAACACGCACACACAAAAAAAAACGTTTAAACCCATTTTTCACCCATAACACCCCTGGGCATATTCCGATCGGGATGCAATGTTTCGGGACAAAACCTGGAGCCTGTGTGCGAAAGAACGAATTGTTATGATGCGGCGGACGGACATTGCATTTTTGGAATCTGAGCACCTTGTAACGTAAAAGAAAAAACGCTGCAAATTATTACACAACGGCTTATTATTTACCTGTATAGATGCCCCTTCTGCGTAGATCACTGTTTTCTGTGGTCAGTACCCTCGAGCTCCCCCTAGTATAAAGCCCTAAACTGAGTACTGGAGCCAGCCCGGGAATTAAAGTTTCATACAAATACGCGAAATTCAATCATTTAATCATAAATGATTATTTATAGTTGTTCATGAAGCATAAGGTAAATAATAAAACGTTGAGTAATAATTTACCTGTATAGGCGCCCCTTCTGCGCAGATAGTATAATAATCAGTTGTGTAATAATTTACCGTTGTGTAATAAATTACCCATCAATCATACATCAACGTTTGTTCAAGTTTCGCTGCCTATCAACAAACTCCAAAAGAGCCATCACTTATCAAATGAAATAATATCACAGAACAACCAACTCGGCTTCATACAGCCATCCTTGATTATAATCAGGTGCTCCCTAGTGATGATATCCCGGCCGGATTTATACCGTTTGATTCACAATCATGTTGACTAAGCTTTTCGGTACAAACGAACGGCTGGACGCACAATGCTCCGGGTGGTCTCAAAAAAGGACCAACTATAACCCGAATTTCATCAATTTTTATTCACGGTAACTAAGAAAAGTGCGTATAGTACAGCGTACGGCGGACAGAGAATTTTTTTTTTTTTTTTGCATTTCGGATTCTACACAACTTGAAACGGAAACCATCAAATTTTGAGGGGGGTGTTAAAAAAAAGTTCATGCTCGATTCCGAAGGTTTATTATTGAGAATAATAAAGCAAAAGGGGTTTTCGAGGGTTTTTGAGGTTTTAGTGAACATGAGCTCGTATTCCATGTTTTTTTAGGGCGAGAAGATCGAATATGAAGTTGATTTTGACAAAAGAGTAAGAATTGAGGTTGTAACGAAGGTTCAGCTCCCAAATTTTTTTTTATCAGTCAAAAACCCGGGAACTTGTCTGAAATTACCATCAATTTGTTTAATAACACTTGAAGTAGTATCAACAGGTGAATCAAGAGAGTTAAATGGCACTATCAATGATCAAAGACATTACTTTCTTTAACGAGGAGCTTAATTTGTGTTTCTGGTGGACAAAATTGGTGGAAACCATAATATAAATAGCTATTTCAATTGTTGCACATGAAAGAAACAATAAATGAACAACCAACATTTCTGTACGTATGTCCAGTAGAATAATAAACCCATGTGACAAGGACTTTGCAGCGTTTTTTGATTTTTGCTTTCCGTTCCAGAGCATTTGGAATCCTTCCCACGTTCGTAATGGCTTGAAGATGAGTTCGCAGATGAACAATTTTCGAAAACAAGAAGACGGTTCAAAGTTTGATATTTGACGCTTAAATAGGTACAAACCGCTCAGACTGAATCAGAAGTTTAACGTTCAACATGGCCCTCCTCCCATTTTAGCATTTTTCAAATTTATTCCAGTTTAAGACATTTTCAATTAAAAAAGAATAGAAAAAAATTTGGACGTAATATGGTCGAGAGGTTTTCCTGCATCAAGCCAGCATTTTTCTGCTCAATCGTATGCGGTTTTGGATGATTTCAAACAATTTTGACGATTTTTAGTGATTTTTTGTGGATAAAAACTGAAATTTAACCCACTTTTTAAAAATTGCTCATCCTCGAACTCAACCTTTCGTTTGCCATTACAAACATTTCTGGGACATTTTCAGTTTTACGTAGCCAAAATACTGTGTGGGCCAACGACAGATATTGTCTGGAGTGACAAATAAATAAGTAGGAAGGTATGTAAATAAATAATACCTGCATATAAATAATATATTTAAACTATGGCGAACGGTAAGAAACCGATTCCTGCCTAAAATTTGGTCAACAATTCGTGAAGGTACTAAAAATTTTGATCCGCTGCTGCAAAATTTTGAATTAGAAAATTCGCTGATTTATGATTTCGTGTTTGTGCTACGATTATGACGTATGTCTGCAGTATCTGTGGTGAGGTGGCTTCTGGGGAAGGTGCGAGATAAGTGGAAGGCGATAAGTGGGAGAAAAGTTGCCTACCTTGACAACAGCTTGGAGTTGCAGGAGATCAACAGGTGAGAAAAACAAGGGCGGGCAAGTGGGTTTTTCTCCCGAGAAAACCGAAGGGCAGCCGGGAAAACAGGAGCGGGCGGGCGGACAAGATAGCGCACTCTGCCGGCGCTCAAGCGAGGGCCGCCTGGATACCCCCCCACCCCTCACCTCGACGCCGCGCACCCACCCATCCCTCGCTATCCCACCCGCCCACCCACCCCTCCAGACAACCACCTTAGCGGTGTGGCCTGGGGGTCCCGGGTGCCCAAAGCATGCGCGAGCCCTGGAGGGAGTGCGAGGGCCGGCGGGCGGGACAGTTAATTCCACCCACCTTCCCACCACCCACCACTCGCCCCATCGCACTGTACTTTCAGTATGTTTGTGAAAAAATTCGAAAATCCTATCATTTTAGCGAATTTTCAAAGAAAATGAAGCTATTGCAATGGCTTCGAAATTTAAATAATATAAATTTTTGGAAATTTTCTTCATAGAAATCCGTTTCAGACCATTCTAAAACGATTCCTGAAATTTAACACTTTTTTATATGTATATATATATTTATATATATATGTGTCACTCCAGACGATAACTCTCGATAGAATTGAGATAAACAGCTCAAATTTGCACAAAAAATCTATCTTGGCAATCGAAAGGCTAAGTTCGAAGATGGGCGAAATTGGCCTACTCTAAGGAGGGTTTTGGCGCATTTAAAGTGCGCAAAAATTACCCAAAAATCCCCAAAATGTTATTTTCCAACAAGTGACCCCTCATTTTAAAGGTTTTTGCACGCTGAACACGATGGTGGAATCGGATTTTAGATATCTAAATCCGTTCTTAAATTAGAGCATTTAAAGTGCGCAAAAATTACCCAAAACTAGGATAATCTTTAAACTCTTACCCCCCCCCCCACCCCCTTAGAGTGGTCAGATTGAAAAATGTGAGAAGTATTAATTGAAGACGAGAGTTCGAAGCAAAAAAGGGGGAGGCAAACGATTAGTACAACTCCTTGAATTTCCCATTTGACATATAATTGTTATGATACCTTCATAGATAGACAAGTACCGGCCCACGTATTACTAGAAGGAAGACGAAAGAAAAAATCTATTTCAAATTATTCAATTTAGGTACTAACAGTAGGAGGAAGAAGTTTTCCTTTATTCAAAACCATAGCCATTAATTCGAATATTTCTTTGAAAATTCGCTCATTAAGTCATGCTGCATGACTGGTTTTTTATATTCATGAAATGATGGCATTAACCTGTCACTACATAACAAACTCTTGAGTACGGTTTGAATGGTTTCCAAACTCAACATGTTGTTTTCGGGTCAATGTCAACGCTAGACGACGATCGTCTTCTTATGTCAACAACTCCTTCTACCTCTTTCGCAAATGTTGAACTACCTGTTCAGTTCAAGTTTAGTTATCACCCCGGAACGTTATCCACCAATTTTTTATGCCGTGTTCTGGCACTGGTAAGTGAGTAATTCGTAATGTCCAATCGTTTTTTGATGGTAAATTTTCCACGATTCTGTAATATAGAACTCAAGTACGAGAAATTCTCAAAATTCTTCTTCCTTCGTCAACTTTCAGAGTGAATTTCTCAAAAAAGTCCGAAATGGTCTTTTCGATTGTTTCAGATCTGTTTTCTGCTACCCCATCCCAATCCCATAACATTTTGCCGCGACTAGCCGCGATTTAATTTCTTATAATTTTTTGAATCTTTTCAGTCTGAATTCCAACAAACCGGACCTTGTAGGGAAAAATCCTGGATTAAGAAGAAGTTAATAAAAATTTCAGATTTTTAATATTAATTTATGCCAAAAATGGAGGGAGCGCAGTAAAAAAAACAGAGCGTTTTTGAAAAAACGTCACAGCAAGTGGCTCTACCTCCGCAGTGCACTCTTCGCGCCCTTATTTTCATCTCGCTCAAGGATGGGAAGACCAGTGAAGCCGTTCGCGGAGTGTGCATTGTTGGTCAGTATTTTGGTTTATTATTCTGTGAATAATACACCTATGTATTCGCTCAGCAAAAAATTTTTATAACACCCCCTCAAAATTTTTTCTTTTCCGTTTCAAGGTGCGTAGATTCCAAAAATGCAATGTCCGTCCGCCGTCCATTTGCTCCATTTGCTCCACATGCTCCATTTGGGCCCTAGTTGTGTCCCGAAACTTTTCAGCCCGATCGGAATATACCCAGGGGTGTTATGAGTGAAAATGTGTATAAAAATAGGTACTTTTTGCGTTTTAACAACATGTTAGTAACATGAGCTTTTGAGGTATCTTTTTCCATGTTTTTGAGGACGAGAAGACCGAATATGAAGTCGATTTTGACCAAAGACGCGGAAATTGAGGTTTTACCAAAGGTTCAGCTCCCAAAATTGGTTTTTTATGAGTCAAAAACCTGGAAAACTGTCTGAAATCACCATCAATGTGTACAATAACATTGGAAAAAGTGTAAACAGGTGAATCAAGACCATTAAATGCCACTACCAATGATCAAAGATGATCTTAAAAAAAAAAGAAAAAAAAAGCGTACCTATTTCATGTTTTGGGGGCCAAAATTGGTGGAAATCATCAGAAATAGCTACCTATTTCAATCATTCCACATGAAAGAAACAATACATCTAACAGCCAACAAAAATCTCTAGAACTCCAATAGAATAATAAACCCATGTGACAAGGACTTTGCAGCGTTTTTGGTTCATTATTCTGTGAATAATACACCTATGTATTCCCTCAGCAAAAAATTTTTATAACACCCCCTCAAACTTTTTTCTTTTACGTTTCAAGGTGCATAGATTCCAAAAATGCAATGTCCGTCCGCCGTACGCCGTCCGCCGTAGGCCGTACGCCGTCCGCCGTATCACGTGTACAGGCTTCATTTTCGGTCTAAAAAAATCGTTCTTTCGCACACATTCTCCATTTGGGCCCTAGTTGTGTCCCGAAACTTTTCAGCCCGATCGGAATATACCCAGGGGTGTTATGGGTGAAAATATGTATAAAAATAGGTACTTTTTACGTTTTAGCAACATATTAGTAACATGAGCTTCTGAGATATCGTTTTCTATGTTTTTGGGGACGAGAAGACCGAATATGAAGTCGATTTTGACCAAAGAGTGGAAAATTGAGTTCTACCAAATGTTCAGCTCCCAGAATTGATTTTTTATGAGTGAAAAACCTGGGAAATCGTCTGAAATCACCATCAGTTTGTATAATAACACTGGAAAAAGTGTCAAGACGTGGTTCAGGACGATTAATAGGCGCTACCAATGATCAAAGATAGTTTAAAAAAAAAGAAAAAAAAAAAGAGCGTACCTAATTTGTGTTTTGGGGGCCAAAATTAATGGAAACCATCAGAAGTAGCTATTTCGATTATTACGCATGAAAGAAACAATTAATGAACAGCCAACATTTCTGTAGGTATGTCCAATAGAATAATAAACCCATGTGACAAGGACTTTGCAGCGTTTTTAATGAGGGACGGACCCAATTACGTCAATGATGGTGATGATTTAAATGCAGCGCAACTGAGTTGCGAGGGCGTGAGCCTTGAGCACAGCAGCGAATCCGATTGATTTTTATTCTTCTCAATACATACATCAATAAATCAATACATCAATACATCAATATATACATCAATCAATCAGTCATCAAATCAATACGTCGTCATCATCTTAATCAGTACATGATAATTACTTTTTATTCTATCAAAAAAGTCATCCGATTGAATTGATTTTAAAGTATGTACGAATATATTTTTAGTATTTGTACCTTCTCTATATTATTTGCGTTATATATCTCATTCCACAGTACCTATGTGATACCTACCTAGTTGTTTTGTCAGCTGTGGTTTCAAAAGTAAGATTTTCTATACTTTTTACTGGTGATAATGAAAAAATTACATTATTTTGGTTTATTATTTTCAATAATGAACCATTGGAATCCAGCAAGAAAAAAAAAATTCTTACCCCCCCCCCCCCCCCCCAACAAAATTTGATGGTTTACGTTTCAAGGTATGTAGAATCCAAAACTGCAATAAAAATATTTCTGTCTGTCCGCTGTACGCCGTACGGGCCACTTTTCTTAGTGATGAAATTGATGAAATTCGGGTTATAGGTTCCGTTCGGGGTCTAGTTGGTCCTCGAAGCTCGACGTTACTGTCAGTCATCTCTAAGGGGTTCAAAATAGGGGTTGAAATTTTCAAAACGCCTATACCTTTTTTTTACGTGAATCTTTTTACGGTTTCAAATAGTTCTTGAACTTACGAGTTTTTTAAGACCATCCGGAGCATCGTACGTCCAGCCGTTCGTTCACAGTAACGCCCCGAAGTTTGCACCGACAGGCATTTTCGACTCCTGTGTGAATGAAATTGTACACAACAGACGAAATCTCGTCACCAGGGACGCGCCGATTTTATTGGTGGGGTACCTAAGAGGCCGAGTTGGTTGTTCTGTGATATTATTTCATTTGAAAAGTGATGTGCGTTTCTTTTAGCGAATTTTCAAAGAAAATGAAGCTATTGCAATGGCTTCGAAATTTAAATAATATAAATTTTTGGAAATTTTCTTCATAGAAATCCGTTTCAGACCATTCTAAAACGATTCCTGAAATTTAACACTTTTTTATATGTATATATATATATATTTATTTATATATGTGTCACTCCAGACGATAACTCTCGATAGAATTGAGATAAACAGCTCAAATTTGCACAAAAAATCTATCTTGGCAATCGAAAGGCTAAGTTCGAAGATGGGCGAAATTGGCCTACTCTAAGGAGGGTTTTGGCGCATTTAAAGTGCGCAAAAATTACCCAAAAATCCCCAAAATGTTATTTTCCAACAAGTGACCCCTCATTTTAAAGGTTTTTGCACGCTGAACACGATGGTGGAATCGGATTTTAGATATCTTGATCCGTTCTCAAATTAGAGCATTTAAAGTGCGCAAAAATTACCTAAAAATCCCCAAAATGTTATTTTCTAACAAGTGACCCCTCATTTTAAAGGTTTTTGCACGCTGAACACGATGGTGGAATCGGATTTTAGATATCTTGATCCGTTCTCAAATTAGAGCATTTAAAGTGCGCAAAAATTACCCAAAAATCCCCAAAATGTTATTTTCCAACAAGTGACCCCTCATTTTAAAGGTTTTTGCACGCTGAACACGATGGTGGAATCGGATTTTATATATCTTGATCCGTTCTCAAATTAGAGCATTTAAAGTGCGCAAAAATTACTCAAAAATCCCCAAAATGTTATTTTCCAACAAGTGACCCCTCATTTTAAAGGTTTTTGCACGCTGAACACGATGGTGGAATCGGATTTTAGATATCTTGATCCGTTCTCAAATTAGAGCATTTAAAGTGCGCAAAAATTACCCAAAAATCCCCAAAATGTTATTTTCTAACAAGTGACCCCTCATTTTAAAGGTTTTTGCACGCTGAACACGATAGTGAAATCGGATTTTAGATATCTAAATCCGTTCTTAAATTAGAGCATTTAAAGTGCGCAAAAATTACCCAAAACTAGGATAATCTTTAAACTCTTACCCCCACCCCCTTAGAGTGGTCAGATTGAAAAATGTGAGAAGTATTAATTGAAGACGAGAGTTCGAAGCAAAAAAGGGGGAGGCAAACGATTAGTACAACTCCTTGAATTTACCCACAGCGATCAAATAAATAAGCACTTAGTACAATTACGTAATAAACAAACGGTAGAATCAGGATGGACAAAACGTACAAATTAAAATAAATACGAAGAGAATATACATAGAAAACCAAATTTTAGACCGAAGTTTTCCTTTATTCAAAACCATAGCCATTAATTCGAATATTTCTTTGAAAATTCGCTCATTAAGTCATGCTGCATGACTGATTTTTTTTTGTTAGGTAGGTACTGTTTGCAATCGACAGAATTATTTTAGCAACATTTACCTCGTGATTTAGGTAGGTACCTAGTAACGAGGACGGGGCTAGGTACTAACCTACGGAGGGTGTGCGATCCGGCTGGATTTTGTTGATAGGTACTTTTGCAACTTGAACAACCGAAGAAGTATTATTGATGGGTAAATTATTACACAATGGCAAATTATTACACAATGGCAAATTATTACACAATGGCAAATTATTACACAACGGCTCATCTACCCAGAAGGGGCTGGATTTTGTTGATAGCTACTTTTGCAACTTGAACAACCGTTGAAGTATTATTGATGGGTAAATTATTACATAATGGCAAATGATTACACACCGACAAATTATTACACAACGGTAAATTATTACACCACGGTAAATTATTACACAACGGCTAATCTACCAAGAAGGGGCTGGATTTTGTTGATAGGTACTTTTGCAACTTGAACAACCGTTGAAGTATTATTGATGGGCAAATTATTACACAGCGGTTCATTATTCTATCTCCGTAGAAGTGGAACCTAAACAGGTAAATTATTACACAACGGTTTAGGGAGGTACCTAGTAACGAGTACGGGGTTAGGGACTAACCTACGGAGGTCCGCGATCTACATAATATGTGTAGAATAGTACATATATGTTATATAGAAGGGTTATCTATACGGAGACCTGTGATCTGTAACAGGAGGGTATTCTGTACAAAATAATAAACCGTTGTGCAGGGATTTGCAGCGTTTTTTGTCTGTAACTGTAGTTCCAATGTTTATTTCACCAAAAATCGGTCAGTGACTCCAAATTCGAGTCTTACGAGGAGAAGAAAATTATGATAACCTTCCAGTACGACTTTTTTCCATGATTCCCATACAGTCGAAGTACTGTGCATCGTCCTCACATCAGACTATTAGAAAATTCACTTGTTAGGACAAAGGGCGATGTGAGGGTTGGTTACCCGCAGTACCAATTTAAAATTTGCGTGACCCAGTAGTATTATAACCTGTCACCATCCACATATACAAATACAATTGTATTTGTATATTATTATATTTGTATAGATGTACACAATTGTATTAATTGTCGTATACACTTGTATACAATTTTATTTGTATATTATTATATTTGTATAGATGTACACAATTGTATTAATTGTCGTATACACTTGTATACAATTTTATTTGTATATTATTATATTTGTATACTTTTATACAATTGTATTAATTGTTGTGTACACTTGTATACAATAATTGTATTTGTATAGTATTATATTTGTATACTTGTACACAATTGTATTAATTGACTTATATACAATTGTATTTGTATAGTATTATATTTGTATACGATTGTATTTGTCTATTATTATATTTGTATACTTGTATACAATTGCAATAGTTGTTGTATACACTTGTATACAATTGTATTTGTCTATTATTATATTTGTATACTTGTATACAATTGTATTAGTTGTTGTATACACTTGTATACGATTTTATTTGTATATTATTATATTTGTATAGATGTACACAATTGTATTAATTGTCGTATACACTTGTACACAATTTTATTTGTATATTATTATATTTGTATACTTGTATACAATTGTATTAGTTGTTGTATACACTTGTATACGATTTTATTTGTATATTATTATATTTGTATAGATGTACACAATTGTATTAATTGTCGTATACACTTGTATACAATTTTATTTGTATATTATTATATTTGTATACTTGTATACAATTTTATTAGTTGTTGTATACACTTGTATACGATTTTATTTGTATATTATTATATTTGTATAGATGTACACAATTGTATTAATTGTCGTATACACTTGTATACAATTTTATTTGTATATTATTATATTTGTATAGATGTACACAATTGTATTAATTGTCGTATACACTTGTATACAATTTTATTTGTATATTATTATATTTGTATACTTTTATACAATTGTATTAATTGTTGTGTACACTTGTATACAATAATTGTATTTGTATAGTATTATATTTGTATACTTGTACACAATTGTATTAATTGACTTATATACAATTGTATTTGTATAGTATTATATTTGTATACGATTGTATTGGTCTATTATTATATTTGTATACTTGTATACAATTGCAATAGTTGTTGTATACACTTGTATACAATTGTATTTGTCTATTATTATATTTGTATACTTGTATACAATTGTATTAGTTGTTGTATACACTTGTATACGATTTTATTTGTATATTATTATATTTGTATAGATGTACACAATTGTATTAATTGTCGTATACACTTGTATACAATTTTATTTGTATATTATTATATTTGTATACTTGTATACAATTGTATTAGTTGTTGTATACACTTGTATACGATTTTATTTGTATATTATTATATTTGTATAGATGTACACAATTGTATTAATTGTCGTATACACTTGTATACAATTTTATTTGTATATTATTATATTTGTATACTTGTATACAATTGTATTAGTTGTTGTATACACTTGTATACGATTTTATTTGTATATTATTATATTTGTATAGATGTACACAATTGTATTAATTGTCGTATACACTTGTATACAATTTTATTTGTATATTATTATATTTGTATAGATGTACACAATTGTATTAATTGTCGTATACACTTGTATACAATTTTATTTGTATATTATTATATTTGTATACTTTTATACAATTGTATTAATTGTTGTGTACACTTGTATACAATAATTGTATTTGTATAGTATTATATTTGTATACTTGTACACAATTGTATTAATTGACTTATATACAATTGTATTTGTATAGTATTATATTTGTATACGATTGTATTTGTCTATTATTATACTTGTATACTTGTATACAATTGCAATAGTTGTTGTATACACTTGTATACAATTGTATTTGTCTATTATTATATTTGTATACTTGTATACAATTTATTAGTTGTTGTATACACTTGTATACGATTTTATTTGTATATTATTATATTTGTATACTTGTACACAATTGTATTAGTTGTTGTATACAATTGTATTTGTCCATTATTATATTTGTATACTTGTATAAAATTGATTAGTTGTTGTATAGGTACACTTGTATACGATTTTATTTGTATATTATTATATTTGTATACTTGTACACAATTGTATTAGTTGTTGTATACACTTGTATACAATTGTATTGTTGATGATTTCTTCAATAATTAGCAGGTATTTGGTGTATGAGTGATCGTGGTGCAGGTGGAATTTCCATTTATAAGTCTGGCTAGGATTTCCATGTCATGATGGTGAAATATTTTAAGCATGAAATATGCGAAAAGGGCCTCAGTGTATTTTTCATGGGATTCGATTTTTTATGGCTTTGTGTCCGATATGGCACGCTGTTAAAAACGCTGCAAATCCCTGCACAACGGTTTATTATTTTGTATAGAATACCCTCCTGTTACAGATCACAGCTCTATGTATAGATAACCCTTCTATATAATATGATATGTACTATTCTATTATATACATAATATGTAGATCGCAGACCCTCCGTAGGTTAGTACCTAACCCCGTACTCGTTACTAGGTACCTACCTAAATCACGAGTTAAATGTTGCTAAAATAATTCTGCCGATGACAAACAGTACCTAACAAAAAGAAACACACATAATGAAGTTCTGAAAAGAAATTGTTGATGAGGAGTGAAAAAAGTTGCAAAAGTACCTACCAACAAACTCCAGCCCCTTCTACGTAGATGGTATAATGAACCGTTGTGTAATAATTTACCGTTGAGTAATGATTTACCGTAGTAATAATTTACCCATCAATAATACTTCAACGTTTGTTCAAGTTTCACTACCTACCAACAAACTCCAAAAGAGCCATCATTTTTCAAGCGAAATAATATCACAGAACAACCAACTCGACTTCATACTCCGCCAATATAATCAGGTGATCCCTACCAATGATTGGCCGTATTCACAAATTCCTATTGTGGGCGCGTCTCTGGTTACGAGATTTGGTTTGAATTGTATACAATTTCATTCACACTGGAGTCGAAAATGCCTGTCGGTGCAATCTTCGGGGCCTTACTGTGAACGAACGGCTGGACGTACGATGCTCCGGATGGTCTTAAAAAACTCGCAAGTTCAAGAACTATTTAAAACCGTAAAAATATTTACGTAAAAAAATGGTATAGGCGTTTTGAAAATTTCAACCCCTATTTTGAACCCCTTAGAGATGACTCACAGTAACGTCGAGCTTCGAGGACCAACTAGACGCCGAACGGAACCTATAACCCGAATTTCATCAATTTTTTTCATGGTAACTAAGAAAAGTGGCCCGTACGGCGTACGGCGGACAGACAGAAATATTTTTATTGCAGTTTTGGATTCTACATACCTTGAAACGTAAACCATCAAATTTTGAGGGGGGGTAAGAATTTTTTTTTTCATGCTCGATTCCAATGGTTCATTATTGAAAATAATAAACCAAAAAAAGTGTTCGAAAAAATGATCCTCAGGCCCTTTTGCCTGTTACACTTTTTTAAAAAGAATATTAATTTTTTTTGTTTTTTTCTACTGCAGGCATGACATGAGGTCTTCCAGTTTTTGTTTTATTAAAAAACATACCTACCTACAGAATGTTTTTTTAATTATAATAATATTATACTGAGTTTTTGTTGTATTATATCAAGTTTACCTACTAGTAAACAGTATAGGAGTGTAGCTTGTCAGTGACCTTACAGAAGACTTGGTTGAGGTTTCAGTGTTCTCATTTGATCCTTCCTTTAGGGCTCTTGTCATAACGCAAAAACAAACGTTTTGAACAAAAACTATTTTAATCATAAATACAGAATTAATGATTATGGAATATGAAACGAAAAAAAAAATCAACCGAAATATGGGGTTCGATGGTCGATGGAAGTCTTGACTTGGCAAAGCTGGGCGGGACAAAGCCGATTTGTTCATCATTGTTGTCAAGGCTGCGGAAGTTTCCGCACCTCCTTTCCGCATCCATGTGAACACATTCCGAACTTCCGCAGTCTCCCCCACTACTTTTCCGCACTTCACACATTTCCGCACTTTCCGCATCCATGTGAACGCAGCTTTAGACCCCCAACTCTGACGTCACAACCCCGCCCGTCAGGCCTGCACATTCTGTTGGAGCTGCGCGGGGCTCCTCCTTCCGTTCTTTTCAAATCGAACTGTAGAAACTCACCCCAAACCATAATTGCGCTAGACTGATTTCAAAGGTAATGGACACAGGCATTGTAAACTACATCAACTGAAGTTGGCCACATGTAATGTTAGGAGTATTTTCAGTGAAGGAGCTGGTCGTGCTTTGATAAATGAACTTGTCAGGTATCCGATGGTTAGATTTAATTGCTCTATAGGAGTTGAGATAGAATTTTTTTAATAGTAATAACGCAGAGGCTGGATTTCTATGCATTAGCATATCCATTTTGCTTCATCTAATGCGAGCGAAAATTCTTCCTTTATCCGAGTTGTCTTCTGGAGATGCCCTGATTTGAATTTTATTCTGCATATTTTTGCATATTCGAACTGTTGCAGCATATTATTGCATATACGGGGAAAAAATCGTAATGATGCATATTTTATATATAATCAATAACTTTTAAAGATTTTGCTTTCTCACTACTGAACGTAGAGAAGGCTTGTATTAGTGATAGAGAAAAATTTATATCCTCCAAAATGAAAATTTCCACAACCATTTTGCGTTTCAGACATCAAGGAACATTTTTGGTTCCGTTTCTGTCTGTGGCAATTCCTTGTAACGCCCATAACTACCCGAAATATCGTTGAAACGGGTTCAAACTTGGAGGGCCGATCAGGAATAGTGCTGTAATAGTTCCAAATGAACTTCATTGGAATCGTAATGTAACTTTCGTCAGCGCATGCGCGAACATGAAATATTGAACATTTTCTTGTAACGCTTCTACCTACGCGAAAAGTAGTCATCGAGTGCTGAAATTTTGAGGGTACACGTGGGTTGGATCGCAGATGGTTCCATTTCAAAATCATGGAAATCGTCTCGCCTGCGCTTGCGTAAACGTGAAATACTTGAAACGCCCATAACTACATTAATATCCTTGAAATGAGTTCAGATTTGGAGGGTCGATCGGGAATAAAACTTTGATAGTTCCATGACTTTCATTCGTCTGCGCATGCGCGAACATGAAATGTTGACCGTTTCCTTGTAACGCTTCTAACTGCGCGAAAAATAGTCGTAGAGAGCTGAAATTTTGAGGGTCACGTGGGTTGGATCGCAGATGGTCCCGTACCAAAATGAACCCACCCAACTATTCTACACGTTCATGTGATTCAAGTGAGGAAGCTGTACAGCCTACCCGAATTGGCAGACGTTTTTGGTGACGGGAAGAAAATAAAACAATGTTCCTACTAAAATCAGACGGATAGGTTGAAGTAGTTTGTAATTTACCTACGAATAATGTAAACGTTGTAAAGTTGTAAATAGTAAAAAATAATGTTCCGTGAAAGCATCAATTTTATTACAAAATATTTTTATGAAATCAGGATTTCATTCAGATAATTCCTTATTGAAATTTACTGGTAGAGTGGTTTTTCCAAGTATTTAACTTAATTTCTCGAATTTCACAATATTTTTTGTTTGATATTTGTTGCATATTTCATTAGTTTTTACTGCATATTCTATGGCATATTCGGGGCAATTATGCTGCATAGAAATCCGGTCAGTAAGTAAATAAATAAATGAAAATACACTGCCAAGGTGATGGCACAGGAGCTTCCTCGTCACAATCAGAGTGACCCATTATAAAATAGAACAGACTCGGAAGCAAAATAAAATAACATAACATTACATTACATTACAGAACATAACATAACGTTAAATATACATATTACATAACATTACATTACATAACATTACATTACATTACATAACATAACATTACATGAAATATACATATTATACATAACATGACTTCCATAATACATTACGTCCATTATACATAACTAGCCTGACCGCTCGCTTCGTTCGCTATCCGAGATTCGCCGTTCGCAGTATCGTGGAACCAACAAACGACGGAAAAATCCCATACCCTACCGGGTATTTGTGCCCAATTTTATCAAAATCCGTCAAGCCATTCAGGAGTTGACCATGGTCGACCATATTTCCGCTATGGTCAGGGAATTAAAAATGCGCCTACGTTCAACTTGGGAGGCTACCGGATATTGGTGCCAAATTTGGTCGATATCCGTTGAGAAATTCGGGATTCGACCATGGAGGGGCCCATGGATGCGCTAAGGTCGACCGCGGGGGTAGTCCGAAGGGTCGATCGTAGATAGAATTTCACGTAGATTACGAATACGCGATAAAAAATAGGGGTTACCATTTCAATTAACGAAGTTGAACATGGTCGACCATAGTTCCGCTATGGTCAGGGAATTAAAAATGCGACGGTGCACAACTTGGGAGCCTACTGGATATTCGTGCCAAATTTGGTCGATATCCATCAAGCCATTCAGGAGTTGACCATGGTCGACCATAGTTCCGCTATGGTCAGGGAATTAAAAATGCGACGTTGCACAACTTGGGAGCCTACTGGATATTCGTGCCAAATTTGGTCGATATCCATCAAGCCATTCAGGAGTTGACCATGGTCGACCATAGTTCCGCTATGGTCAGGGAATTAAAAATGCGACGTTGCACAACTTGGGAGCCTACTGGATATTCGTGCCAAATTTGGTCGATATCCGTCGAGCCGTTTGGCCGTGCATAGAAGGACAGACAGACAGACAGAGCGCATGCGCAGGGCGAACCGCTGGCTCTATCATGTTGAAATTTATATGGGACCTCAATGGGCCCTACCCGCTTAATCCCTGAGAATTACATTGAAATTGGGTGAAATCTTTGGTTACTACGGCTGTAACAAGGAAATTGAATCTATTTCACGCCAGCGCATGCGCAGAGCGCACCGAAAGTCCGATCATGCTGAAATTCATACTGGAACTCACTAGGCCTTGTCCAAACAACCCTTGAAAATTTGAGCGAAATTGAATCAAAATTGTGAAAGTTATGCGTGTTTGTTGAATTTAACGTTAGCGCATGCGCAGGGCGTACCGCTGGATCAATCATGTTGAAATTTGTATGGGACCTCAAGGGGCCTTATCCGCACCATCCCTCAAAATTTGAGCTGAATCAATTCAAAATCGTGGAAGTTATGGCTGTAACAAGGAAATGCGGACAGACTCACAGACCGACAGACACGGAACCAAATTTGTTCAGTAGGCTTTGAAACGCAAAATGCAAGTGGAAATTTTGATTTCTGAAGACAAAAATTTTTTGGCTCACGAAAGTGAACACAAGGCTTCCGCTGCTTCGCAGACTCGGAAGCAAAATGAAAGAAGTAGGTGGATGGACCGAAATTATTCTACACCAAGTTTCGGATTCTACGTACCTTGAACCATCACCTTTGGGGAGGGGGGGGGGGGGGTTAAATTTTTCTTTTTTTCCCCTATGCTCTATTCCAGTGTTACTTCTCTTCGGGTCTCTTAGGCCTGCACGTCACGTTACGGGTTAAGGAGCATTGAGGCCCCCAACTGTGACGTCACAACCCCACCCGTCAGGCCTGCACATTCTGTTGGAGCTGGATGCGGGGCTCCTCCTTCCCTTCTTTTCAAATCGATCTATAGAAACTCTCCCCAAACTATAATTGCGCCTATTGAATCCCCCAACCACACACTCAGCCCAGTTCGACGGCTAATGACTGCCGAGGAAAGATTTTTTTTGTTCCCCAGTTTTTCCACCTCTTTTGATTGTGTTCTTTTCTCTTTTTGCCTCCTTCCTCTCTCGCAGCCCTTCGCAACTATTCAGGATTTTCACATCTCCCGTGTCGCTGAGGGCTTCGTAACACACAAAACAGACCCCACCACAGTGCTGATTTTTTATAGGAACCTACAAATCCCCCTGCATGTTTGATGTTTCATCGCCGTTTTTTTTAAAGGGCAGTTTCATCTCCCGTCATTTCAGACTATAAATGGATGACCCGCATTAATTTCACAGTTTCTAAATGCTTAGTGTTTGAGCGAATGTTCGTTGAAGATGTGCTCAAAATTTCACTAAAATATAATGGCAAACGAAATCATGTGATGGAAGACGGGCAGTTTTCAAAAATAAGAAGTTGATCAAATCTGAGTTTCACTTGGCGGGTTAATAATATTGTGAATACTTCAAGAAACTGCTTAATGACCAACAATAACTGCTAAATTGTAACAAGTTCATTGTAACGTCACCGGTACACACCCACCGGCCCTACCGCCTGGCGTCACCACAACTTTATCCACCAGTTCTTGATCGATCAATTTCACGCCTTTCGAACAAATTGAATAAGAAAATAAAAACGCCTGCCATGTTGGGTGGGCAGTATAGGTGAAAATACACTGCCAAGGTGATGGCACAGGAGCTTCCTCGTCACAATCAGAGTGACCCATTATAAAATAGAACAGACTCGGAAGCAAAATAACATAACATTACATTACATTACATAACATTACATAACGTTAAATATACATATTACATAACATTACATTACATAACATAACATTACATAACATTACATGAAATATACATATTATACATAACATGACTTCCATAATACATTACGTCCATTATACATAACTAGCCTGACCGCTCGCTTCGCTCGCTATCCGAGATTCGCTGTACGCAGTATCGTGGAACCAACAAACGACGGAAAAATCCCATACCCTACCGGGTATTTGTGCCCAATTTTATCAAAATCCGTCAAGCCATTCAGGAGTTGACCATGGTCGACCATATTTCCGCTATGGTCAGGGAATTAAAAATGCGCCTACGTTCAACTTGGGAGGCTACCGGATATTGGTGCCAAATTTGGTCGATATCCGTTGAGCAATTCGGGATTCGACCATGGAGGGGCCCATGGATGCGCTAAGGTCGATCGCGGGGGTAGTCCGAAGGGTCGATCGTACATAGAATTTCACGTAGATTACGAATACGCGATAAAAAATAGGGGTTACCATTTCAATTAACGAAGTTGACCATGGTCGACCATAGTTCCGCTATGGTCAGGGAATTAAAAATGCGACGTTGCACAACTTGGGAGCCTACTGGATATTCGTGCCAAATTTGGTCGATATCCGTTGAGCAATTCGGGATTCGACCATGGAGGGGCCCATGGATGCGATATGGTCGACCGCGGGGGTAGTCCGAAGGGTCGATCGTAGATAGAATTTCACGTAGATTACGAATACGCGATAAAAAATAGGGGTTACCATTTCAATTAACGAAGTTGACCATGGTCGACCATAGTTCCGCTATGGTCAGGGAATTAAAAATGCGACGTTGCACAACTTGGGAGCCTACTGGATATTCGCGCCAAATTTGGTCGATATCCGTCAAGCCATTCAGGAGTTGACCATGGTCGACCATAGTTCCGCTATGGTCAGGGAATTAAAAATGCGACGTTGCACAACTTGGGAGGCTACCGGATATTCGTGCCAAATTTGGTCGATATCCGTTGAGCAATTCGGGATTCGACCATGGAGGGGCCCATGGATGCGCTATGGTCGACCGCGGGGGTAGTCCGAAGGGTCGATCGTACATAGAATTTCACGTAGATTACGAATACGCGATAAAAAATAGGGGTTACCATTTCAATTAACGAAGTTGACCATGGTCGACCATAGTTCCGCTATGGTCAGGGAATTAAAAATGCGACGTTGCACAACTTGGGAGCCTACTGGATATTCGTGCCAAATTTGGTCGATATCCGTTGAGCAATTCGGGATTCGACCATGGAGGGGCCCATGGATGCGATATGGTCGACCGCGGGGGTAGTCCGAAGGGTCGATCGTAGATAGAATTTCACGTAGATTACGAATACGCGATAAAAAATAGGGGTTACCATTTCAATTAAACGAAGTTGACCATGGTCGACCATAGTTCCGCTATGGTCAGGGAATTAAAAATGCAACGTTGCACAACTTGGGAGCCTACTGGATATTCGTGCCAAATTTGGTCGATATCCGTCAAGCCATTCAGGAGTTGACCATGGTCGACCATAGTTCCGCTATGGTCAGGGAATTGAAAATGCGACGTTGCACAACTTGGGAGCCTACTGGATATTCGTGCCAAATTTGGTCGATATCCGTCGAGCCGTTTGGCCGTGCATAGAAGGACAGACAGACAGACAGAGCGCATGCGCAGGGCGAACCGCTGGCTCTATCATGTTGAAATTTATATGGGACCTCAATGGGCCCTACCCGCTTAATCCCTGAGAATTACATTGAAATTGGGTGAAATCTTTGGTTACTACGGCTGTAACAAGGAAATTGAATCTATTTCACGCCAGCGCATGCGCAGAGCGCACCGAGGGTCCGATCATGCTTAAATTCATACTGGAACTCACTAGGCCTTGTCCAAACAACCCTTGAAAATTTGAGCGAAATTGAATCTAAATTGTGAAAGTTATGCGTGTTTGTTGAATTTAACGTTAGCGCATGCGCAGGGCGTACCGCTGGATCAATCATGTTGAAATTTGTATGGGACCTCAAGGGGCCTTATCCGCACCATCCTTCAAAATTTGAGCTGAATCAATTCAAAATCGTGGAAGTTATGGCTGTAACAAGGAAATGCGGACAGACTCACAGACTCACAGATTCACAGACTCACAGACTCACAGACCGACAGACACGGAACCAAATTTGTTCAGTAGGCTTTGAAACGCAAAATGCAAGTGGAAATTTTGATTTCTGGAGACAAAAATTTTTTGGCTCACGAAAGTGAACACAAGGCTTCCGCTGCTTCGCAGACTCGGAAGCAAAACGCTGCAAATTATTACACAAGGTTTATTATTTACCTGTAGAGATGCCCCTTCTGCGTAGATCACTGTTACCTGTGGTCAATACCCTCGAACTCCCTCCAGGAAAGCCCTAAATCAAGTACTGGAGCCGGCCCGGGAATTCATACAAACATTCATACGAACAGTTTAATGTAGTGTGTTTTGTGTGTAATAATTTACATGTATAGATACCCCTTCTCCGTAGTATAATAAACCGTTGTGTGACCATTTACCGTTGTGTAATAATTTACCCATCGATAATACTTCAACGTTTGTTCAAGTTGCAGAAGTACCTACCAACAAGATACAAAAGAGCCATCGATTTTCAAATGGAACAAATTTCACAAAATAACCAACTCGACTTCATACAGCCATCCTTGATTATAATCAGGTGCTCCCTGGGGATGATATCCGGGCCGGATTTCTACCGTTTGATTCACTATCATGTTGACGAATTTTTTCGGTGCAAACGAACGGCTGGTCGTACAATGCTCCGGGTGGTCTCAAAAAATTGTTTAGGTCAAGAACTATTTAAAAACTTGAAAAAAATTCGAGGTAACGGCAAGCTGGAGATTTCAACCGCTATTTTGAATCCCTTAGATATGGCTGACATTAACGCTGAGCTTCGATGACCAACTAGACCCCAAATGGGACCCTACAAATCAAATTTCATCAATTTTGTTTCATGGTAACTAAGGAAAGTGCGAAGTAGGGCGTAGGTACAGCAATAATGAACCTTTGGAATCGGGATTGAAAAAATAAAATAAAAATTAACAACAACCCCCCCCCCCCCCCAACCCACCAATTTGATGGTTTCCGTTTCAAGGTATGTAGAATCCGAAAATGCAACAAAACTTCCGCCCGTCCACAAAAATGTCTGCCCGTCCACCGTACTTTGCACTTTTCTTAGTTACCATGAACCAAAATTAATGAAATTTGGCTTTTAATCTTTTGTAGCTTTTGGGGTTTAGCTGGTCCTCGAAGCTCGGCGTTACTGTCAGTCATCTCTAAGGCGTGAAAATAGGGGTAGACTTTTTTTTCCCAGAACGCTGTATCTCGAAAACTTTCAATAGAAATGTATGGTTTTTTTTACGTTTTAGCGAATTTTCAAAGAAAATGAAGCTATTGCAATGGCTTCGAAATTTAAATAATATAAATTTTTGGAAATTTTCTTCATAGAAATCCGTTTCAGACCATTCTAAAACGATTCCTGAAATTTAACACTTTTAGCGAATTTTCAAAGAAAATGAAGCTATTGCAATGGCTTCGAAATTTTAATAATATAAATTTTTGGAAATTTTCTTCATAGAAATCCGTTTCAGACCATTCTAAAACGATTCCTGAAATTTAACACTTTTTTATATGTATATATATATATATTTATTTATATATGTGTCACTCCAGACGATAACTCTCGATAGAATTGAGATAAACAGCTCAAATTTGCACAAAAAATCTATCTTGGCAATCGAAAGGCTAAGTTCGAAGATGGGCGAAATTGGCCTACTCTAAGGAGGGTTTTGGCGCATTTAAAGTGCGCAAAAATTACCCAAAAATCCCCAAAATGTTATTTTCCAACAAGTGACCCCTCATTTTAAAGGTTTTTGCACGCTGAACACGATGGTGGAATTGGATTTTAGATATCTTGATCCGTTCTCAAATTAGAGCATTTAAAGTGCGCAATAATTACCCAAAAATCCCCAAAATGTTATTTTCTAACAAGTGACCCCTCATTTTAAAGGTTTTTGCACGCTGAACACGATGGTGGAATCGGATTTTAGATATCTTGATCCGTTCTCAAATTAGAGCATTTAAAGTGCGCAAAAATTACCCAAAAATCCCCAAAATGTTATTTTCCAACAAGTGACCCCTCATTTTAAAGGTTTTTGCACGCTGAACACGATGGTGGAATCGGATTTTAGATATCTTGATCCGTTCTCAAATTAGAGCATTTAAAGTGCGCAAAAATTACCCAAAAATCCCCAAAATGTTATTTTCTAACAAGTGACCCCTCATTTTAAAGGTTTTTGCACGCTGAACACGATAGTGAAATCGGATTTTAGATATCTAAATCCGTTCTTAAATTAGAGCATTTAAAGTGCGCAAAAATTACCCAAAACTAGGATAATCTTTAAACTCTTACCCCCCCCCCCCCCCCCCCCCCTTAGAGTGGTCAGATTGAAATATGTGAGAAGTATTAATTGAAGACGAGAGTTCGAAGCAAAAAAGGGGGAGGCAAACGATTAGTACAACTCCTTGAATTTACCCACAGCGATCAAATAAATAAGCACTTAGTACAATTACATAATAAACAAACGGTAGAATCAGGATGGACAAAACGTACAAATTAAAATAATACGAAGAGAATATACATAGAAAACCAAATTTTAGACCGAAGTTTTCCTTTATTCAAAACCATAGCCATTAATTCGAATATTTCTTTGAAAATTCGCTCATTAAGTCATGCTGCATGACTGGTTTTTTTTTATATGTATATATATATTTATATATGTGTCACTCCAGACGATAACTCTCGATAGAATTGAGATAAACAGCTCAAATTTGCACAAAAAATCTATCTTGGCAATCGAAAGGCTAAGTTCGAAGATGGGCGAAATTGGCCTACTCTAAGGAGGGTTTTGGCGCATTTAAAGTGCGCAAAAATTACCCAAAAATCCCCAAAATGTTATTTTCCAACAAGTGACCCCTCATTTTAAAGGTTTTTGCACGCTGAACACGATGGTGGAATCGGATTTTAGATATCTTGATCCGTTCTCAAATTAGAGCATTTAAAGTGCGCAAAAAATTACCCAAAAATCCCCAAAATGTTATTTTCTAACAAGTGACCCCTCATTTTAAAGGTTTTTGCACGCTGAACACGATGGTGAAATCGGATTTTAGATATCTAAATCCGTTCTTAAATAGAGCATTTAAAGTGCGCAAAAATTACCCAAAACTAGGATAATCTTTAAACTCTTACCCCCCCCCACCCCCTTAGAGTGGTCAGATTGAAAAATGTGAGAAGTATTAATTGAAGACGAGAGTTCGAAGCAAAAAAGGGGGAGGCAAACGATTAGTACAACTCCTTGAATTTCCCATTTGACATATAATTGTTATGATACCTTCATAGATAGACAAGTACCGGCCCACGTAATACTAGAAGGAAGACGAAAGAAAAAATCTATTTCAAATTATTCAATTTAGGTACTAACAGTAGGAGGAAGAAGGTTAGGTAGGTATCTTATCAATTTATTATCAGTATCATACGAATATTTGATATTCAAAGGTAGGTAGGTACTTAACATGATAAAAGTAATATCAATGAAGAAGGAAGGATCTACCTACCTAGTAGAGCAAATCTTGAACTGGTTTTAGATACCAGGCCTGAAATCGTAGTCAAGAGGAAAGGCCATTCAGAAGGAACAAGGAATCTACTCATAACAAACGGTAGAATCAGGATGGACAAAACGTACAAATTAAAATAAATACGAAGAGAATATACATAGAAAACCAAATTTTAGACCGAAGTTTTCCTTTATTCAAAACCATAGCCATTAATTCGAATATTTCTTTGAAAATTCGCTCATTAAGTCATGCTGCATGACTGGTTTTTTAAATTGGTCTTGAAGTAAAGAATTTTTTGAGACCACCCGGAGCATTGTACGTCCAGCCGCTGGTGTGCACCAAAAAGCTTCGTCAACACAATCGTGAATCAAACGATATATATCCGGCCCGGATATAATCTCTAGGGAGCACCTGATTATAATCACGGATGGCAGTACGAAGTCGAGTTGGTTGTTCTGTGAAATTAATTCATTTGAAAAATGTTGGCTCTTTTGGATTTTGTTGACAGGTACTTTTGCAACTTTAACAAACGTTATTTTTCATGAATAACAACAACAAATAATTAATCATTAAATTATTGAATCCTCGCATTTTTATGAAACTGTAATTCCCAGGCTGGCTCCAGTACTCAATATAGGGCTTTCCTGGGGGGAGCTCGAAGGTACTGACCACAGAAAACAGTGATCTACGCAGAAGGGGCATCTGTACAAGTAAATAATAAACCGTTGTGCAATAATTTGCAGCGTTTTTGTCGTGAGGACTGGGACAATAACCACCAGCGGAGGTTTGGTACTGTTGTACGTATGGGTTTGTTCAAAATGAATATACTAACGTGCAGTGAGTGGCGTAGCCAGGATTGTTGAATGGGGGGGGGGGGGTTTATCGGAAATAGAAAAGGTCCAGTCATGCAACATAGTATTAAGAGCCAATTTTCAAAGAAATGTTCGTGCTATTGTGTAAGAAGATGATATAGCAAGAAACCATACCACTTTTCGTAAAATTGTACCGATTTGTCACACTGATAAAGTCAAATTTGACCCACTCGTTTTTTAAGAAAAGTATTTTTATCATCGAAGTAGTCTGTCCGTCGTGTTTCAACATCCCGCATAACTTCAGGCGAATTAATTGTGATTTTAGCCCTCAGTACCAATTTTTGACCCCCAAAAATCAAAATTTGACCCCTATTCTGTATGAAAACACAGTGAAATGGTATTTTTCTGTCTTAACTCACCCTTCTATTCCACATTTAGTGATTTCCTATCAATTGTTAGCTATTTTAGCAGTTTTTACCGACTTTTGTCCCCTAGAAACTCAAATTTGACCCTTAGAACTGTTGAAAATTGCTCATCATCGAACTTATCCTTTTGTTTGGCAATAAGAACGTTTTGGCGAAATTTGGAATTTTTATCACATACCCAAGGACAGATATCGTCTGGAGTGACATATAAACATGAATACATATAAATCTTTGTTACCATCTAGGGATGAATTGAGGATGCTCTGCAACGGATTTACCTATAAAAAAATTTCAAAAATTCATGTTCTGAAAATGTTGGACCCATTGCAATTTTCTTTGAATATTTGCTAATAAGGTTAGAATTTAAAAAGCTGAATGTAAATTTAATAAAGCACTAAATGTTACAAGTAACGTTAGGCAAGTTAACCGTAAAATAGAACATAATATATTACTTAGGTACCTATTTGGCAACAATGTTTGCGAATTTTCAAAGAAAATGAAGTTATTGCGATGGGACCAAAATTTTCAGAACATACATTTTTGAAATTGTTTTATAGGAAAATCCATTCCAGAGCATCCTGAGTTCATCCCTACAGTTTAACTTATTTATACGTATATTTATATTTATTTATTTATGAGTCACTCCAGACGATACCTGACCTTGGATAGGCGATAAAAATTCCAAATTTCGCCAAAATGCTCTTTATTGCCAAACAAAAGGATGAGTTTGAAGATCAGCTATTTTCAAAAATTCCAATGGTGTGTAGTTTGTTTTTAGGGTAAACAATTTGTAAAAAAGGCTAAAATTGCTATATGAAATCACTGAGGGTGATTGGAAGGATGAGTAAAGACAGAAAAATTAATTCACCTGGGATGGTGTGGGATGGTCACGACAAAAAGAGGGACTATTTTGATGATGGGAATATTTTCCGAATTCATATACACATTTGCTCGTTTGTAATAAAATAAACGTAATATTATTTAAATGTTTATTATGTTTGATTTACCGTGTAATCTGTTATTGTTGTAGTTGTTTGTTACTGCAGTGTTTGATATCGTTCTTGAAATTTTGGTAAAAATTTCGAGCCAATGGGGGGGGGGGGGGGGGGGGTTATGACACCCCCCCCCCCCCTAACCCCACCCTGGCTACACTGCTAACGTGAATATCTTCATTTACCCTCAACGACGTTGTTACTGCATGCTAGAGCTCTTAATACTGGTAGTTTTGGCTGCATTAAAACACGACACAACACGGCGAAGTGTTTGAGCGCATAATTCCGAAATCATATACACATTTGCTCGTTTGTAATAAAATAAACGTAATATTATTTAAATGTTTATTATGTTTGATTTACCGTGTAATCTGTTATTGTTGTAGTTGTTTGTTACTGCTGTGTTTGATATCGTTCTTGAAATTTTGGTAAACATTTCGAGCCAATGGGGGGGGGGGGGGTTATGACACCCCCCCCCCTAACCCCACCCTGGCTACACTGCTAACGTGAATATCTTCATTTACCCTTAACGACGTTGTTACTGCATGCTAGAGCTCTTAATACTGGTAGTTTTGGCTGCATAAAACACGACACAACACGGCGAAGTGTTTGAGCGCATAATCGACAAATCAAACGCCTTTACGACAATTTGCACAACACAGATATTTCGTTGACGAGCTGCGCGTTCCGACGTGTCGCCTCATGTTTTCCATTAGAATGATATTCATTCACGTTGTGCAAACGAATTTTATCTTGAGAAGGAAACAAAAGACCTTGGCACGGGGTTTCCCTTGACACTGCCCCCCTCTGCCACCCCCACAATCCCCCCCCCCCCCCTTCACAAGCCGCGTAGTTTACTTTCCAGTTTTCATATCGCGCACTTTTGAAAGCTGCGACGATAACCTGCACGCGAGGAACTTTGAAACCTCTGTCGACCTTCGTGGCCTCCTTTAATTTCTCCGTGGCGGCGGAGGATACGCATTTATAGAGCTGCTAGGATTTAAGGGCCTGGACACACATGTCCGTACCGGGCACACATATTCGCACGGAGCCCATACCTAGCCCTCTCCGCATCATGGCCGAGTTTCGCTGACGGGATGTCACAGTTCCTGGTGTTGGCCGCGCATATGTTCCGGCTTAGTATTCATTTGCCCTCCAAGACGCAGATATGTTCAGGAATTTTTCAGTGATTTGGATATTTTGGCACTCGCATAGAGGAAGAAGACGAGGGCTGGAGGCAAATCGACCCCAAAGAAGAATGTGGGTTCACAGTGCTTGGAAGAAAATATGGGTTGAAGGGGAATTTGTCTCGCTGCTGCCTCGTCTGATGCGCAAATTAGACGAAGTTTTACGAATATTTTGAATGTCGATGTAAACATTCAACCAGCTGGAACTGAAATTACTGGAGAAAATGAGGAAAGGAAATCCTGATCCGCACCGTGTCCGCAAAAAACTAAACTGAACTAGTCGGATGCGATGCGGGCACGGAAAGGAGGTGTCGGTACGGAAAGGTGGGGACTTAAGGCCGGGACACACATATCCGCACCTTGTCCACACCGCATCACGGCCGTGTGCTGGACAACACACGGATGGAAAGTTCCACAAAGGAAGTTTACACCAGTAGTCCCCACCTTTCCCTACCAACACCTCATTTCCGTGCCCGCATTGCATCCGACTAGTTCAGTTTAGTTTTTTGCGGACACGGTGCGGATCAGGATTTCCTTTCCTCATTTTCTCCAGTAATTTCAGTTCCAGCTGGTTGAATGTGTACATCGACATTCTAAAATATTCGTAAAACTTCGTCTAATTTGCGGCATGAGATGAGGCAGCAGCGAGACAAATTCCCCTTCAACCCATATTTTCTTCCAAGCACTGTGAACCCACATTCTTCTTTGGGGTCGATTTGCCTCCAGCCCTCGTCTTCTTCCTCTATGCGAGTGCCAAAATATCCAAATCACTGAAAAATTCCTGAACATATCTGCGTCTTGGAGGGCAAATGAATACTGAGCCGGAACCATATGCGCGGCCAACACCAGGAACTGTGACCTCTGTCGGCTCGGCCATGATGCGGAGAGGGCTAGGTATGGGCTCGGTGCTGATAATTATGTGTGTAGTCCAGTCAAAACAGAGCTTAAAATCAGAATAATCCGAAAGTTTTGAAACTTTGCACACTAATTTGTAGGGCCCTAGTGATGAATATACCAAAAGTCCTCATGAATTGGAAGCGAGCTCTATTGGTAATTAACGTAAATAGGGCACTTTTTTAGGATTTTCGTCAATATCTTGAGAACCGTTGGTCGGAGGTAAAAGTTTACTATGTACAAAATTGAAGCTTGTCAAATTTGCAACAAAAATGATTATATACATTTTTCTTGTATTCCCAACGGTTACCGAGTTACAGGACAATAAAGATATGTTTTTCCTACTTCTTACTACTAACCTACTACTACAACTATCCTACTAACCTACTTCTCATTTTTTTAAATCTCCATCTTCCCTTCTATTTCACTTAAATATTGTTCCAAGTACCACGTTTTTTTCAAAATAATATGTATTTATTGTGCACGAAATATTATGTATTTATATATATTTATTTATTTATTTAGTGTCACTCCAGACGATATCTGACCTTGAGTACATGATAAATATTCCAAATTTCGCCAAGAGTTTCGTATTGCCAAACAAAAGGATGAGTAAGAAGATGAGCAATTTTCAAAAATTCTATGGGAGGCATAGTTTTCAGGCGTCAAAAATATGTAAACCCGGATAAAATCTCGAACAATTGATGTAAATTCACTGAAAGTGTTATGGAAGGGTGAGTAAAGGCAGAAAATGTCCATTTCAGTTGTTGTTTGACTATTTTTATTATGAAAATACTTTTCTCAAAAAAGAGTGTGCCAAATTTGATTTTATAAGGGTCAAAAATCGGTAAAAATGGCTAAAATTACGAGAAGTAACATGGTATCTTGTTATTATCATCTTTTTACACAATAGCACGGATACTTATTTGAAAATTCGCTCTTGCAGCCGTGCTGCATGACAGGAATTTTACACTAGTACTTATTATTTATTGTTATTACCCAAGTTAGACTACGAGGTAGCATTATATCCTATGTAACCCAGAATGTCAAGTGTTGAAAATTTGATTCTGAATAGCTATTAATAGAGTTCTGGATGCTGTTAATAGAGGTGGCAACCGGTGGAAATGCCGCGCTGAATTATATTGGGCTACACAAGGGCGTATGGCGAAAGGAAAAAAAACGCTGCAAAGTCCTTGTCACATGGGTTTATTATTCTATTGGAGTTCTAGAGATTCTTGTTGGCAGTTAAATTTATTGTTTCTTTCATGTGGAATGATTGAATTAGCTATTCCTGATGATTTCCACCAATTTTGGCCCCCAAAACATGAAATAGGTACACTTTTTTTTCCCCCCAGATCATCTTTGATCATTAGTAGTGCGATTTAATGGTCTTGATTCAGCTGTTTACAATTTTTCTAATGTTAGTATACACATTGATGGTGATTTCAGACAGTTTTCCAGGTTTTTGACTAAAAAAAAACCAATTTTGGGAGCTGAACCAATGGTAAAACCTCAATTTCCGCGTCTTTGGTCAAAATCGACTTCATATTCGGTATTCTCGTCCCCAAAAACATGGAAAACGATACCTCAAAAGCTCATTTTACTAACATGTTGCTAAAACGCAAAAAGTACCTATTTTTACACACATTTTCACTCATAACACCCCTGGGTATATTCCGATCGGGCTGAAAAGTTTCGGGACACAACTAGGGCCCAAATGGAGCATGTGTGCGAAAGAACGACTTTTTTAGATCTAAAATGAAGCCTGCACACGTGATACGGCGTACGGCGGACGGCGTACGGCGTACGGCGGACGGACATTGCATTTTTGGAATCTACGCACCTTGAAACGGGAAAGAAAAAAGTTTGAGGGGGTGTTATAAAAATTTTTTGCTGAGCGAATACATAGGTGTATTATTCACAGAATAATAAACCAAAACGCTGCAAAGTCCTTGTCACATGGGTTTATTATTCTACTGGACATACCTACAGAAATGTTGGCTGTTCAAGTGTTCATTTATTGTTTCTTTCATGTGAAATAATGAAAATAGCTATTCCTGGTGTTTCCACCAATTTTGGCCCCCAAAAGACGGATTAGGTACGCTCCTTTTTTTTTTTTTTTTCAAATTATCTTTGATCATTGGTGCCATTCAATCGTCTTTATTCACGTGTTGACACTTTTTCTCGCGTTATTAAAACTGATGGTGATGTCAGACGATTTCCCAGGTTTTTGACTCATAAAAAAATCAGTTTTGGGAGCTAACGTTTGGTAGGAGCTCAACTTCCCACTCTTTGGACGAAATCGACATCATATTCGGTCGTCTCGTCCCAAAAACACGGAAAACGATACAACACAAGCTCATTTGACTAAAACACCAAAAAAAACTATTTTTGCACAAATTTTACAAAAGTACCTATTTTGTGTACATTTTCACTCATAACACCCCTGGGTATATTCCGATCGGGCTGAAAAGTTTCGGGACACAACTAGGGCCCAAATGGAGCATGTGTGCGAAAGAAAGAATTTTTTAGACCGAAAATGAAGTAGATATGCGTGATACGGTGTACGGCGGACGGACATTGCATTTTTTGGAATCTACGCACCTTGAAACGCGTAAGAAAGAATTTTGAGGGGGGGTTATAAAAACTGTTTGCTGAGCGAATACATAGGTGTATTATTCACAGAATAATAAACCAAAAGAGAGAGAAAAAAGACTCTGGACAGTCAGCGTTGATTTGTTATTCTCCCTGAAGTCATCATCAGGAAGAATCTTTCTGGTCCTTTCCGTTTACAAACAAACAAGCAAAAAATCTCTGCACACTACGATTATAAAATATCTTATTGCGCTATAATTATCTTCCTATTAATTAATACTAAAAACCAGCGATAATTTAAACAATTTCAATGACATTTAGGTGAAATACTATGGTAGGTACAGGCCATCGTGCGCTCCTCGACTTTTTTTTAGAAAAACATTATCATTTATCGTCCTGTAACTCGGTGACCGTTGGGAATACAAGAAAAATGTATATAATCATTTTTGTTGCAAATTTGACAAGCTTCAATTTTGTACATATAGAACTTTTACCTCCGACCAACGGTTCTCAAGATATTAACGAAATTCCTTTAAAAAAAGTGCCCTATTTACGTTAATTGCCGCTAGAGCTCGCCTCCTATTCATGAGTACTTTTGGTATATTCATCACTAGGGCCCTACAAATTAGTGTGCAAAGTTTCAAAACTTTCGGATTTATTCTGAGGTTGGGTCATTTTTGGGTCTGTTTTGACTGGACGAGTGAAGCCGGACTAACCGTGCGTTGCGCAGGTTGGTATCAATTTGTATTTAAATATCATCTTGACACCACACAAAAACCTTCTGAAGGGACTAATGAACACTCAAGTGCAACTTATTTTTAGGGCCGTCAGAAGTGGCCCATGTTTTTTTACACTTTTTAGAAAAATTTTATTATTTTGGGGCACGAGAGGGGGGGGGGGGGGAGGTTGAAAGAGGATTCCTCTATTTTCGACAAACGCTCAACACGAATCCAACTCAAAACGCTGCAAATTATTACACAACGGTTTATTATTTACCTGTACAGACGCCCCTTCTGCATATATATCACTGTGTTCTGTGGTAAACACCTACTCTCCTGCTCACCCCAGGAAAGCAAGTACTGGAGCCAGCCCGGGAATTACAGTTTAACAAGAACCAATCATTCCATCATTAATATTATTTGTTGTTAATCATGAAGAAAACGTTTGCACAGGTTCCAAAAGTACCTATCAACAAAATCAAAAAGAACCACCATTTGTCAAATGAAATGATATCACGGAACAACCAACTCGACTTCGTACAGCCATCCGTGATTATAATCAGGTGCTCCCCAGCGATGATTATCCGGGCCGGATTTATACCGTTTGATTCACGATCATGTTGACAAGCTTTTTGGTACAAGCGAAAGGCTGGTCGCACAATGCTCCGGGTTGTCTCAAAATATGCTTTAGTTCAAGATCAATTTAAAAACATGAAAAAAACCATACCCTTCTACAGAAAACTTTCGAGCTACGGCGTTCTGAAAATTTCAACCCCTATTTTTCACCCCTTAGAGATGACTGACAGTAACGCCGAGCTTCGCGGACCAACTAGACCCCAAACGGAACCTATAAACCGAATTTCATCAATTTTGGTTCATGGTAACTAAGAAAAGTGCGAAGTACGGCGTACGTCATCAGGCGGATAGAAATGTTTTTTAGTCCATTTTCGGATTCTAAATACCTTGAAACGGAAACCATCAAATTTGGTGGGGAGGGGGGTTAAAATTGTGGTTCATTTCAATAATGAACCTTTGGAATCGAGAATGAACAAAACATTTTATGCCCCCCCCCCCCCCCCCCCAGCAACCAAATTTGACGGTTTCCGTTTCAAGGTATTTAGAATACGAAAATGAAATAAAAACATTTCCGTCCGCCTTAAGCCGTACTTCGCACTTCCCTTAGTTACCATGAACCAAAATTAATGAAATTTGGTTTGTAAGTCCCGTTTGGGGTCTAGTTGGTCCTCGAAGCTGGGAGCTACTGGCAGTCATCTCGAAGGGTTGAAAAATCGAGGTTGAAATTTCCAAAGCACCGTTATCTCGAACTTTTTTACGGTTTTAAATAGTTCTCGAACTTGGGAGTTTTTTGGTACGTCCAGCCGTTCGTTCTGGTGTTATTATACAAAAGCATGGTGATTTCAGACGATTTCCCAGGTTTTTGACTCATAAAAAAATCAGTTTTGGGAGCTGAACATTTGGTACAACCTCAATTTTCCACTCTTTGGTCAAAATCGACTTCATATTCGGTCTTCTCGTCCCCGAAAACATGGAAAACGATACCTCAAAACTAATGTTGCTAACATGTTACTTAAACACAAAAACGCTTATCTTTGATCATTGGTAGTGCCATTTAATCGTCTTGATACACATGTAGAACATTTTTTCTAGTGTTACTGTACAAACTGATTGTGATTTCAGACGATTTCCCAAGTTTTCGACTCATGAAAAATCAATTTTGGGAGCTGAACATTTGGTAGAACCTCAATTTTCCAATCTTTGGTCAAAATCTACTTCATGTTCGGTCTCCCCTTCCCAAAAACATGGAAAACGATACCTCAAAAGCCCATATTGCTAAAACGCAGAAAGTACCTATTTTTATACACATCTTCACCCATAACACCCCTGGGTATATTCCGATCGGGCTGCAAAGTTTCGGGACACAACTAGGGCCCAAATGGAGCATGTGTGCGAAAGTACGAATTTTTAAGACCGAAAATGAAGCCGGTACACGTGATACGGCGGACGGACATTGCATTTTGGTTTATTATTCTCTGAATAATACACCTATGTATTCGCTCAGCAAAAAATTTTTATAACACCCCCTCAAAATTTTTTCTTTTCCGTTTCAAGGTGCGTAGATTCCAAAAATGCAATGTCCGTCCGCCGTCCGCCGTACGCCGTATCACGTGTACAGGCTTCATTTTCGGTCTAAAAAAGTCGTTCTTTCGCACACATGCTCCATTTGGGCCCTAGTTGTGTCCCGAAACTTTTCAGCCCGATCGGAATATACCCAGAGGTGTTGTGAGTGAAAATGTGTGTAAAAATAGGTACTTTTTGCGTTTTAGCAACATGTTGGTAACATGAGCTTTTGAGGTATCGTTTTCCATGTTTTTGGGGACGAGAAGATCGAATATGAGGTCGATTTTGGCCCAAGGAGTGGAAAATTGAGGTTGTACCAGATGTTCAGCTCCCAAAATTGATTTTGTATGAGTCAAAAACCTGCGAAATCGTCTGAAATCACCATCAGTTTGTAGAATAACACTAGAAAAAGTGTCAACACGTGGATCAAGACGATTAAATGCCACTACCAATGATCAAAGTTAATTTGAAAAAAAAAAAAAAGATCGTACCTACCTAATTTGTGTTTTGGGGGCCAAAATTGGTGGAAACCATCAGAAATAGCTATTTCAATTATTGCACATGAAACAAACAATAAATGTAGAATAATAAACCCCATGTGACAAGGACTTTGCAGCGTTTTTGGAATCTGCGCACCTTGAAACGTAAAAGAACATATTTTGAGGGGGTGCCATAAAAATGTTTGCTGGGCGAATACATAGGTGTATTATTCACAGAATAATTTAAACCAAAAGAAAAGCTGATGTTGAGTATATAATAATTATTAGATGAAAATTATCTAAACATTATGAATACAAAATTGTCTTAAGTTTATTGGATTTATAGATTTGGATTGGGGTCCAATGACAATACCAGTGAGGTGGGTACTCACAGTTGTGGAGGTCGAGTTTTTCCACATCCGATGAAGAAGCGCAGGGTCGCACTGAATCCGAACAGTTTCACGCCAAGAAAAACGAAATAATTTCAAATTCGGCTCTCGTTCTCACGCACCAACGTCAGGAAACAAACTGACCAGGGGATTTCTAATTTGCAGGTCAGCCTTATCACATAATAAAATGGTGCGGTCACGGAAACTGCTCATGCGGTCACGACGAAACTCGGATGGTATTGTTTACTCCTGTGACCGCACAACCCCTGAAAATTTCATCGCAATCGGTTAATCCCTACTGGTACTTTACCTTGTACCTAAAACTTAAACAGTTGCGGTCACAGAAACTAATAATGCGGTCACGCTGAAACTCAGGAAATATTCATTTCCACTGATACCAAAACATCCCTGAGAGTTTCATCGAAATTGGTCAACTCCTACTGGTACTTTACTCAGTACCTAAAATGTAAGAAAGTTGCGGTCACAGAAACTAATAATGCGGTCACGCTGAAACTCAGGAAATATTCATTTCTACTAATAACAAACCATCCCAGAACATTTCATCGAAATTGGTTAACTCCTACTGGTACTTTACTCAGTACCTAAAATGTAAAAAAGTTGCGGTCACACAAACTAATGATGCGGTCACGCTGAAACCCAGGAAATATTCATTTCCACTGATACCAAAACATCCCTGAAAGTTTCATCGAAATTGGTCAACTCCTACTGGTACTTTACTCAGTACCTAAAATGTAAGAAAGTTGCGGTCACAGAAACTAATAATGCGGTCACGCTGAAACTCAGGAAATATTCATTTCTACTAATAACTAACCATCCCCGACAATTTCATCGAAATTGGTCAACTCCTACTGGTACTTTACTCAGTACCTAAAATTTAAAAAAGTTGCGGTCACAGAAACTAATCATGCGGTGACGCTGAAACTCAGGAAATATTCATTTCCACTGATAACAAAACATCCCTGAAAGTTTCATCGAAATTGGTCAACTCCTACTGGTACTTTACTCAGTACCTAAAATGTAAGAAAGTTGCGGTCACAGAAACTAATAATGCAGTCACGCTGAAACTCAGGAAATATTCATTTCTACTAATAACCAACCATCCCCGAAAATTTCATCGAAATTGGTTAACACCTACTGGTACTTTACTCAGTACCTAAAATTTTAAAAAGTTGCGGTCACAGGAACTAATAATGCGGTCACGCTGAAACTCAGGAAATATTCATTTCTACTAATAACCAACCATCCCTGAAAGTTTCGTCGAAATTGGTTAACTCCTACTGGTACTTTACTCAGTACCTAAAATGTAAGAAAGTTGCGGTCACAGAAACTAATAATGCGGTCACGCTGAAACTAAGGAAATATTCATTTCCACTCATAAAAAAACATCCCTGAAAGTTTCATCGAAATTGGTCAACTCCTACTGGTACTTTACTCAGTACCTTAAATTTTAAAAAGTTGCGGTCACAGGAACTAATAATGCGGTCGCGCTGAAACTCAGGAAATATTCATTTCTACTAATAACCAACCATCCCTGAAAGTTTCGTCGAAATTGGTTAACTCCTACTGGTACTTTACTCAGTACCTAAAATGTAAGAAAGTTGCGGTCACAGAAACTAATAATGCGGTCACGCTGAAACTCAGGAAATATTAATTTCTACTAATAACCAACCATCCCCGAAAATGTCATCGAAATTGGTTAACTCCTACTGGTACTTTACTCAGTACCTAAAATTTTAAAAAGTTGCGGTCACAGGAACTAATAATGCGGTCGCGCTGAAACTCAGGAAATATTCATTTCTACTAATAACCAACCATCCCCGAAAATTTCATCGAAATTGGTTAACTCCTACTGGTACTTTACTCAGTACCTAAAATGTAAGAAAGTTGCGGTCACAGAAACTAATAATGCGGTCACGCTGAAACTCAGGAAATATTCATTTCCACTGATAACAAAACATCCCTGAAAGTTTCATCGAAATTGGTTAACTCCTACTGGTACTTTACTCAGTACCTAAAATGTAAGAAAGTTGCGGTCACAGAAACTAATAATGCGGTCACGCTGAAACTCAGGAAATATTCATTTCTACTAATAACCAACCATCCCCGAAAATTTCATCGAAATTGGTTAACACCTACTGGTACTTTACTCAGTACCTAAAATTTTAAAAAGTTGCGGTCACAGAAACTAATAATGCGGTCACGCTGAAACTAAGGAAATATTCATTTCCACTGATAACAAAACATCCCTGAAAGTTTCATCGAAATTGGTTAACTCCTACTGGTACTTTACTCAGTACCTAAAATTTTAAAAAGTTGCGGTCACAGGAACTAATAATGCGGTCACGCTGAAACTCAGGAAATATTCATTTCTACTAATAACCAACCATCCCTGAAAGTTTCGTCGAAATTGGTTAACTCCTACTGGTACTTTACTCAGTACCTAAAATGTAAGAAAGTTGCGGTCACAGAAACTAATAATGCGGTCACGCTGAAACTAAGGAAATATTCATTTCCACTCATAAAAAAACATCCCTGAAAGTTTCATCGAAATTGGTCAACTCCTACTGGTACTTTACTCAGTACCTTAAATTTTAAAAAGTTGCGGTCACAGGAACTAATAATGCGGTCGCGCTGAAACTCAGGAAATATTCATTTCTACTAATAACCAACCATCCCCGAAAATTTCATCGAAATTGGTTAACACCTACTGGTACTTTACTCAGTACCTAAAATTTTAAAAAGTTGCGGTCACAGAAACTAATAATGCGGTCACGCTGAAACTAAGGAAATATTCATTTCCACTGATAACAAAACATCCCTGAAAGTTTCATCGAAATTGGTTAACTCCTACTGGTACTTTACTCAGTACCTAAAATTTTAAAAAGTTGCGGTCACAGAAACTAATAATGCGGTCACGCTGAAACTAAGGAAATATTCATTTCTACTAATAACCAACCATCCCCGAAAATTTCATCGAAATTGGTTAACACCTACTGGTACTTTACTCAGTACCTAAAATTTTAAAAAGTTGCGGTCACAGAAACTAATAATGCGGTCACGCTGAAACTAAGGAAATATTCATTTCCACTGATAACAAAACATCCCTGAAAGTTTCATCGAAATTGGTTAACTCCTACTGGTACTTTACTCAGTACCTAAAATTTTAAAAAGTTGCGGTCACAGGAACTAATAATGCGGTCACGCTGAAACTCAGGAAATATTCATTTCTACTAATAACCAACCATCCCTGAAAGTTTCGTCGAAATTGGTTAACTCCTACTGGTACTTTACTCAGTACCTAAAATGTAAGAAAGTTGCGGTCACAGAAACTAATAATGCGGTCACGCTGAAACTAAGGAAATATTCATTTCCACTCATAAAAAAACATCCCTGAAAGTTTCATCGAAATTGGTCAACTCCTACTGGTACTTTACTCAGTACCTTAAATTTTAAAAAGTTGCGGTCACAGGAACTAATAATGCGGTCGCGCTGAAACTCAGGAAATATTCATTTCTACTAATAACCAACCATCCCCGAAAATTTCATCGAAATTGGTTAACACCTACTGGTACTTTACTCAGTACCTAAAATTTTAAAAAGTTGCGGTCACAGAAACTAATAATGCGGTCACGCTGAAACTAAGGAAATATTCATTTCCACTGATAACAAAACATCCCTGAAAGTTTCATCGAAATTGGTTAACTCCTACTGGTACTTTACTCAGTACCTAAAATTTAAAAAAGTTGCGGTCACAGAAACTAATAATGCGGTTACGCTGAAACTCAGGAAATATTCATTTCTACTAATAACCAACCATTCCTGAAAATCTCAACAAAATTGGTTGATCCCTACTGGTCAAAAAACTTGAAAATTTTCTTCTGAAAAGTTATTATTTCTTATGTTGGCCCAGACATAAAACAAAGAAAAACACTGCAAATTATTACACAACGGTTTTTTATTTTCTATATATAGATCACCCATCTGTAAAGTAATAATGCGGTCACGCACGTTATTTCTTAAATTTTAGGTACTGAGTAAAGTACCAGTAGGAGTTAACCAATTTCGATGAAACTTTCAGGGATGGTCGGTTATTAGTAGAAAAGATTATTTCCCGAGTTTCAGCGTGACCGCATTAGTAGTTTCTGTGACCGCAACTTTTTTAAATTTTAGGTACTGAGTAAAGTACCAGTAGGAGTTAACCAATATCGATGAAACTTTCAGGGATGGTTGATTATTAGTAGAAATGAATATTTCCCGAGTTTCAGCGTGACCGCATTAGTAGTTTCTGTGACCGCAACTTTTTTAAATTTTAGGTACTGAGTAATGTACCAGTAGGAGTTAACCAATTTCGATGAAACTTTCAGGGATGGTTGATTATTAGTAGAAATGAATATTTCCCGAGTTTCAGCGTGACCGCATTAGTAGTTTCTGTGACCGCAACTTTTTTAAATTTTAGGTACTGAGTAAAGTACCAGTAGGAGTTAACCAATTTCGACGAAACTGTCAGGGATGGTTGGTTATTAGTAGAAATGAATATTTCCTGAGTTTCAGAGTGACCGCATTATTAGTGTCTGTGACCGCAACTTTTTTAAATTTTAGGTACTGAGTAAAGTACCAGTAGGAGTTAACCAATATCGATGAAACTTTCAGGGATGGTTGATTATTAGTAGAAATGAATATTTCCCGAGTTTCAGCGTGACCGCATTAGTAGTTTCTGTGACCGCAACTTTTTTAAATTTTAGGTACTGAGTAATGTACCAGTAGGAGTTAACCAATTTCGATGAAACTTTCAGGGATGGTTGATTATTAGTAGAAATGAATTTTTCCCGAGTTTCAGCGTGACCGCATGATTAGTTTCTGTGACCGCAACTTTCTTACATTTTAGGTACTGAGTAATGTACCAGTAGGAGTTAACCAATTTCGATGAAATTTTCGGGGATGGTTGGTTATTAGTAGAAATGAATATTTCCTGAGTTTCAGAGTGACCGCATTATTAGTGTCTGTGACCGCAACTTTTTTAAATTTTAGGTACTGAGTAATGTACCAGTAGGAGTTAACCAATTTCGATGAAACTTTCAGGGATGGTTGATTATTAGTAGAAATGAATATTTCCCGAGTTTCAGCGTGACCGCATTAGTAGTTTCTGTGACCGCAACTTTTTTAAATTTTAGGTACTGAGTAAAGTACCAGTAGGAGTTAACCAATATCGATGAAACTTTCAGGGATGGTTGATTATTAGTAGAAATGAATATTTCCCGAGTTTCAGCGTGACCGCATTAGTAGTTTCTGTGACCGCAACTTTTTTAAATTTTAGGTACTGAGTAATGTACCAGTAGGAGTTAACCAATTTCGATGAAACTTTCAGGGATGGTTGATTATTAGTAGAAATGAATATTTCCCGAGTTTCAGCGTGACCGCATTAGTAGTTTCTGTGACCGCAACTTTTTTAAATTTTAGGTACTGAGTAAAGTACCAGTAGGAGTTAACCAATTTCGACGAAACTGTCAGGGATGGTTGGTTATTAGTAGAAATGAATATTTCCTGAGTTTCAGAGTGACCGCATTATTAGTGTCTGTGACCGCAACTTTTTTAAATTTTAGGTAGGTACTGAGTAAAGTACCAGTAGGAGTTGACCAATTTCGATGAAATTTTCGGGGATGTTGTGTTATTAGTAGAAAAGATTATTTCCTGGGTTTCAGCGTGACCGCATGATTAGTTTCTGTGACCGCAACTTTTTTAAATTTTAGGTACTGAGTAAAGTACCAGTAGGAGTTAACCAATATCGATGAAACTTTCAGGGATGGTTGATTATTAGTAGAAATGAATATTTCCCGAGTTTCAGCGTGACCGCATTAGTAGTTTCTGTGACCGCAACTTTTTTAAATTTTAGGTACTGAGTAATGTACCAGTAGGAGTTAACCAATTTCGATGAAACTTTCAGGGATGGTTGATTATTAGTAGAAATGAATTTTTCCCGAGTTTCAGCGTGACCGCATGATTAGTTTCTGTGACCGCAACTTTCTTACATTTTAGGTACTGAGTAATGTACCAGTAGGAGTTAACCAATTTCGATGAAATTTTCGGGGATGGTTGGTTATTAGTAGAAATGAATATTTCCTGAGTTTCAGAGTGACCGCATTATTAGTGTCTGTGACCGCAACTTTTTTAAATTTTAGGTACTGAGTAATGTACCAGTAGGAGTTAACCAATTTCGATGAAACTTTCAGGGATGGTTGATTATTAGTAGAAATGAATATTTCCCGAGTTTCAGCGTGACCGCATTAGTAGTTTCTGTGACCGCAACTTTTTTAAATTTTAGGTACTGAGTAAAGTACCAGTAGGAGTTAACCAATATCGATGAAACTTTCAGGGATGGTTGATTATTAGTAGAAATGAATATTTCCCGAGTTTCAGCGTGACCGCATTAGTAGTTTCTGTGACCGCAACTTTTTTAAATTTTAGGTACTGAGTAATGTACCAGTAGGAGTTAACCAATTTCGATGAAACTTTCAGGGATGGTTGATTATTAGTAGAAATGAATATTTCCCGAGTTTCAGCGTGACCGCATTAGTAGTTTCTGTGACCGCAACTTTTTTAAATTTTAGGTACTGAGTAAAGTACCAGTAGGAGTTAACCAATTTCGACGAAACTGTCAGGGATGGTTGGTTATTAGTAGAAATGAATATTTCCTGAGTTTCAGAGTGACCGCATTATTAGTGTCTGTGACCGCAACTTTTTTAAATTTTAGGTAGGTACTGAGTAAAGTACCAGTAGGAGTTGACCAATTTCGATGAAATTTTCGGGGATGTTGTGTTATTAGTAGAAAAGATTATTTCCTGGGTTTCAGCGTGACCGCATGATTAGTTTCTGTGACCGCAACTTTTTTAAATTTTAGGTACTGAGTAAAGTACCAGTAGGAGTTAACCAATATCGATGAAACTTTCAGGGATGGTTGATTATTAGTAGAAATGAATATTTCCCGAGTTTCATCGTGACCGCATTAGTAGTTTCTGTGAC
The DNA here is from genome assembly GCA_954871275.1 of Leptopterna dolabrata. Lineage (NCBI taxonomy): Eukaryota > Metazoa > Arthropoda > Insecta > Hemiptera > Miridae > Leptopterna > Leptopterna dolabrata. The sequence goes on along the minus strand of OX940982.1, from coordinate 47,309,728 downwards.
CGCAACTTTTTTAAATTTTAGGTACTGAGTAATGTACCAGTAGGAGTTAACCAATTTCGATGAAACTTTCAGGGATGGTTGATTATTAGTAGAAATGAATTTTTCCCGAGTTTCAGCGTGACCGCATGATTAGTTTCTGTGACCGCAACTTTCTTACATTTTAGGTACTGAGTAATGTACCAGTAGGAGTTAACCAATTTCGATGAAATTTTCGGGGATGGTTGGTTATTAGTAGAAATGAATATTTCCTGAGTTTCAGAGTGACCGCATTATTAGTGTCTGTGACCGCAACTTTTTTAAATTTTAGGTATTGAGTAATGTACCAGTAGGAGTTAACCAATTTCGATGAAACTTTCAGGGATGGTTGATTATTAGTAGAAATGAATATTTCCCGAGTTTCAGCGTGACCGCATTAGTAGTTTCTGTGACCGCAACTTTTTTAAATTTTAGGTACTGAGTAAAGTACCAGTAGGAGTTAACCAATATCGATGAAACTTTCAGGGATGGTTGATTATTAGTAGAAATGAATATTTCCTGAGTTTCAGCGTGACCGCATTATTAGTTTCTGTGACCGCAACTTTCTTACATTTTAGGTACTGAGTAAAGTACCAGTAGGAGTTGACCAATTTCGATGAAACTTTCAGGGATGTTTTGGTATCAGTGGAAATGAATATTTCCTGGGTTTCAGCGTGACCGCATCATTAGTTTGTGTGACCGCAACTTTTTTACATTTTAGGTACTGAGTAAAGTACCAGTAGGAGTTAACCAATTTCGATGAAATGTTCTGGGATGGTTTGTTATTAGTAGAAATGAATATTTCCTGAGTTTCAGCGTGACCGCATTATTAGTTTCTGTGACCGCAACTTTCTTACATTTTAGGTACTGAGTAAAGTACCAGTAGGAGTTGACCAATTTCGATGAAACTCTCAGGGATGTTTTGGTATCAGTGGAAATGAATATTTCCTGAGTTTCAGCGTGACCGCATTATTAGTTTCTGTGACCGCAACTTTTTAAGTTTTAGGTACAAGGTAAAGTACCAGTAGGGATTAACCGATTGCGATGAAATTTTCAGGGGTTGTGCGGTCACAGGAGTAAACAATACCATCCGAGTTTCGTCGTGACCGCATGTGCAGTTTCCGTGACCGCGTATTTTTATTATGTGATAAGGCTGACCTGCAAATTAGGTGGTCCCAACTGACCAGCGCCAACCGAGAGGCCCCAAAGAGGCAGCGGACCGAGCGAACGAAGGAATTTTGGAACAAGCCAATCAGAGACGAGCTGACAGTTTGTTTACACGACTTCTGAAAACACCTTTGAACCTGATTCTTAAAGTCCTTTTCACCTCTCAACGGTCGGCGGTTGTTTGCACCGGACTAATTTTTCTAGAACTCAGAACCCCAAGTTCGAGGAGGAAGGCAGGTGGCTCAGCTCTGCAGGTTTATTCCCCTTTCATCGCTTCCAGTATTGGTTTATTGTTCTGTGAATAACAACACACCTATGTATTCGCTCAGCAAAACATTTTTACAACACCCCCTCAAATTTTTGGTTTATTATTTTCAATAATGAACCATTGGAATCGAGCATGAAAAAAAATCCCTGCACAACGGTTTATTATTTTGTATAGAATATCCTCCTGTTACAGGTCACAGCTCTATGTATAGATAACCCTTCTATATATGATATGTACTATTCTATTATATACATATTATGTAGATCGCAGACCCTCCGTAGGTTAGTACCTAACCCCGTACTCGTTACTAGGTACCTACCTAAATCACGAGTTAAATGTTGCTAAAATAATTCTGCCGATGACAAACAGTACCTAACAAAAAGAAACACACATAATGAAGTTCTGAAAAGAAATTGTTGTTGAGGAGTGAAAAAAGTTGCAAAAGTACCTACCAACAAACTCCAGCCCCTTCTACGTAGATGGTATAATGAACCGTTGTGTAATAATTTACCGTTGAGTAATGATTTACCGTAGTAATAATTTATCCATCAATAATACTTCAACGTTTGTTCAAGTTTCACTACCTACCAACAAACTCCAAAAGAGCCATCATTTTTCAAATGAAATAATATCACAGAACAACCAACTCGACTTCATACTCCGCCAATATAATCAGGTGATCCCTACCAATGATTGGCCGTATTCACAAATTCCTATTGTGGGCGCGTCTCTGGTTACGAGATTTGGTTTGAATTGTATACAATTTCATTCACACTGGAGTCGAAAATGCCTGTCGGTGCAAACTTCGGGACCTTACTGTGAACGAACGGCTGGACGTACGATGCTCCGGATGGTCTTAAAAAACTCGCAAGTTCAAGAACTATTTAAAACCGTAAAAATATTTACGTAAAAAAATGGTATAGGCGTTTTGAAAATTTCAACCCCTATTTTGAACCCCTTAGAGATGACTCACAGTAACGTCGAGCTTCGAGGACCAACTAGACCCCGAACGGAACCTATAACCCGAATTTCATCAATTTTTTTTCATGGTAACTAAGAAAAGTGGCCCGTACGGCGTACGGCGTACGGCGGACAGACAGAAATATTTTTATTGCAGTTTTGGATTCTACATACCTTGAAACGTAAACCATCAAATTTTGAGGGGGGGTAAGAATTTTTTTTTTCATGCTCGATTCCAATGGTTCATTATTGAAAATAATAAACCAAAATTCTTACCCCCCTCAAAATTTGATGGTTTACGTTTCAAGGTATGTAGAATCCAAAACTGCAATAAAAATATTTCTGTCTGTCCGCCGTATGCCGTACTGACCACTTTGCTTAGTTACCATGAATAAAAATTGATGAAATTCGGTTTATAGGTTCCGTTCGGGGTCTAGTTGGTCCTCGAAGCTCGACGTTACTGTCAGTCATCTCTAAGGGGTTCAAAATAGGGGCTGAAATTTTCAGAAAGCCTATACCTTTGTTTTACGTGAATTTTTTTACGGTTTTAAATAGTTCTCGAACTTGGGAGTTGTTTAAGACCACCCGCAGCATCGTACGTCCAGCCGTTCGTTCACAGTAAGGCCCCGAAGTTTTCACCGACAGGCATTTTCGACACCAGGGTGAATGAAATTGTATACACTCTCGTCACCAGGGACGCGCTCGATTCAATCAATCAATCAATTTATTCAATCAATCGAGCAATCAATCGATCAATTTTTTCAATTGCAATTGGAATTCACTTAGATTTTGAATTGCAATTGGCCACTGCTCACCAATCTACCTAACATCCCCATCTAAATTCCCGACACATTAATCATATAAACATACACTCCACATTCGCCAAAATTGGCAAAGTTTTTTCAATTGCAATAGGAATTCACTTAGAATTGTCAATATTGGTATAATGAATTGGACTTTAATTTGAATTGGAATTTTTTTCGAATTGCCTAATTATTGGCATTGTGCGCTCGTCAACAGGGAAGCGCTCGATTCCATCAATCAATCAATTTATTCAATCGATTTCGAATTGGAATTCATTAATTGAATTGGAATTCATTAATTGGATTGGAATTCATTAATTTGAATTCAAATTAATTTGAATTGGAATTCATTTCGAATTGTCTAATTGGTATGGTGCGCATTGGCATGGTCCGAAATGGTTTTGCAATTCTATTGGCCAACGCTGATACAGAGAGCTGTGATCTGTAACAGGAGGGTATTCTATACAAAATAATAAACCGTTGTGCAGGGATTTGCAGCGTTTTTTCTTTTACGTTTCAAGGTGCGCAGATTCCAAAAATGCAATGTCCGCCGTATCATCCATATCAACTTCATTTTCGGTCTAAACAATAATTCGTTCTTTCCCACACATGCTCCATTTGGGCCCTAGTTGTCCCGAAACTTTTCAGCCCGATCGGAATATACCCAGGGGTGTTATGAGTGAAAATGTGTTTAAAAAACCAGTCATGCAGCATGACTTAATGAGCGAATTTTCAAAGAAATATTCGAATTAATGGCTATGGTTTTGAATAAAGGAAAACTTCGGTCTAAAATTTGGTTTTCTATGTATATTCTCTTCGTATTTATTTTAATTTGTACGTTTTGTCCATCCTGATTCTACCGTTTGTTTATTACGTAATTGTACTAAGTGCTTATTTATTTGATCGCTGTGGGTTCATATTAGGTAGGATAGGGTAGTTAGGACTTTTGACTTACCTACTCAAGAGAGTGCAGTAGGTAAAGGAGTTGTTATAGAAAATCATGAGTGCTTCAAGTGCAGGTTGTTTTTCATGCAGGCTCAATCTTGAAATAAACTATGAAGGAAGGATGTGGTTTCTGGAAGGATCACTTGGAAGAACATGTGGGTGCTACGCTGACCACTCTAAGGGGGTGGGGGGGGGGGTAAGAGTTTAAAGATTATCCTAGTTTTGGGTAATTTTTGCGCACTTTAAATGCTCTAATTTAAGAACGGATTTAGATATCTAAAATCCGATTTCACCATCGTGTTCAGCGTGCAAAAACCTTTAAAATGAGGGGTCACTTGTTAGAAAATAACATTTTGGGGATTTTTGGGTAATTTTTGCGCACTTTAAATGCTCTAATTTGAGAACGGATCAAGATATCTAAAATCCGATTCCACCATCGTGTTCAGCGTGCAAAAACCTTTAAAATGAGGGGTCACTTGTTGGAAAATAACATTTTGGGGATTTTTGGGTAATTTTTGCGCACTTTAAATGCGCCAAAACCCTCCTTAGAGTAGGCCAATTTCGCCCATCTTCGAACTTAGCCTTTCGATTGCCAAGATAGATTTTTTGTGCAAATTTGAGCTGTTTATCTCAATTCTATCGAGAGTTATCGTCTGGAGTGACACATATATATTATATAAATATATATATACATATAAAAAAGTGTTAAATTTCAGGAATCGTTTTAGAATGGTCTGAAACGGATTTCTATGAAGAAAATTTCCAAAAATTTATATTATTTAAATTTCGAAGCCATTGCAATAGCTTCATTTTCTTTGAAAATTCGCTAAAATAGGTACTTTTTGTGTTTTAGTAACATGTTAATAACATGAGCTTTTTAGGTGCCGTTTTCCACGTTTTTGGGACGAGGAGACCGAATATGAAGTCGATTTGACCAAAGGGTGGAAAATTGAGGTTTTAACGAAGTTTCAGTCTTAAATTTACGTTAAATTTTGGTATAAAACCGTCGTTTTTCCACACACAGTTCGAGTCCCCATTTGGGAACACACTCGGGTCCTAGTTGTGCTCCAAACATCGGCAGCCCGATCGGAATACACCGAGGGGTGTTATGGGGGGAAAATGGGTGTAAAAATAGGGGTTTTCGAGGGATTTTTGGGGTTTTAGTGAACATGAGCTTGTGTGGTATCGTTTTCCATGTTTTTAGGGCGAGAAGACCGAATATTAGGTTGATTTTGACAGAAGAGTGAAGAATTGAAGTTGTAATGAAGGTTAAGCTCCCGAAAATCATTTTTTGTTAGTCAAAAACCTGGGAAATTGTCTGAAATCACCATGCATTTGTATAATAACACTAGAAATAGTATCAACAGGTGAATCAAGACAATTTAAATGGTACTATCAATGATCAAAAATAATCTGTTTAAAAAAAAAGCCGAGCCTAATTCGTGTTTTTGGGGGCCAAAATTGGTGGAAACCATCAAAAATAGCAATTTCAATAATTGCACATGAAACGAACAGCCAAAATTTCTGTAGGTATGTCCAGTAGAATAATAAACCCATGTGACAAGGACTTTGCAGTGTTTTTGTATTTTTAGGATCGGCGGATGTGTTCGATTATCCAATAATTGAAGTATATGAAATTCGCTCATACGGTCATTCTGCATGACTGGTTGGTTCAACATTCGTGATGGGGTGGGTGGGGGTGGTGGGGGGATCTCCGTTCAACCCCGGGGGTATCGCGGGAAACGCGAGGCAGGTCAGCGCGCAAGCGCTGAGGGGTTGTGGGGGGTAACGCAGGGGCGGTTGAGGGGGTAACGCAGGGGGGAGTTTGTTGGTGGGGAAGGGGCGCCGGGGGAGGTCGGCGATGGGCGCCGGGGGCGACGTCTCCCACTCACCCCTCCGCGCCTCACGCGCTCAGGGTGCCAGTGCGGATAGCAGCGAACCTCGAGAGAGTTTTGTATTAGGAGATGAGGGTCCCCTCCCTCGCCCTGAGTCTCATAAGGTACAAAACAACAAACTACGCAACAACCAAACCACAATACCAAACAAATCGTCTATAAAATTGAAACAAAAATGAAAAAAATGAAAAATAATCAATTTTCATTTTTTTTAAATATATACTATTCAAAAAATTGCGATGATTGCAAAGCTAAGTTTTTCAGGCTGCAGCCCGAAAAACCTCAAATACCTCACAGTTCACGCATCTAACAATTTATTTGCACCAAAACCCCACCGCTTCGTCGTTCAATTTACACAATGGCTGATGAAAACTGTAAAATTTGGAATTTCGATTTTTCGCACCAACTCTGCACGTGGCCTTGTGTGGAAATGGCCAGCTACGCATAAAATGCTTGAAAATCCGTTTACTTATACGTGATTTCAATAACAAATCCATCAGAAATACCGAGTTCCTGAATCAAATGGCACACTAAGGGGCCGGGCAGCAAGTGGAAGGAATATTGTAACATTCGAGCACGCAATTTGATCGCAGTGAGCCAATTTTCTCGACATTTCGGGTTTTGCTGGGTGTTCAGTTTTGGAACACTGGAAACGGGAAATTCGCAAATGGGAAGAATATTGTAATATTCGTGCACGCAACTTGATTACCGTGAGCCGATTTTCTTGGCGTTTCGGGTTGTGTTGGTTTTCACTTTTGGAACACTGGAAACGGGAAATTCACAAATGGGAAGAATATTGTAATATTCGTGCACGCAACTTGATTACCGTGAGCCGATTTTCTTGGCGTTTCGGGTTGTGTTGGTTTTCACTTTTGGAACACTGGAAACGGGAAATTCGCAAATGGGAAGAATATTGTAATATTCGTGCACGCAACTTGATTACCGTGAGCCAATTTTCTCGACATTTCGGGTTGTGTTGGTTTTCACTTTTGGAACACTGGAAACGGGAAATTCGCAAATGGGAAGAATATTGTAATATTCGTGCACGCAACTTGATTACCGTGAGCCGATTTTCTCGACATTTCGGGTTGTGTTGGTTTTCACTTTTGGAACACTGGAAACGGGAAATTCGCAAATGGGAAGAATATTGTAATATTCGTGCACGCAACTTGATTACCGTGAGCCGATTTTCTTGGCGTTTCGGGTTGTGTTGGTTTTCACTTTTGGAACACTGGAAAAGGGAAATTCGCAAGTGGGAAGAATATTGTAATATTCGTAAACGCAATTTGATCATCGTGAGCCAATTTTCTTGACATTTCGGGTTTTGTTGGTTTTTACTTTTGGAACATCGGAATCGGGAAATTCGCAAGTGGGAAGATTATTGTAGTAGTCGTGCACGCAATTTGATCACCGTGATCCAATTTTCTTGGTACCTATTTCGGGTTTGATGGTTAGTAATTTTGGAACATAGGAAACTGGAAATTCGCAAGTGGGAAGAATACTGTAATAGTCGTGCACGCCATTTGATCACCGCGAGCCAATTTTCTTCTTGTAAGAGGATAAAATTTACCGTTTCTGCTACATCATTCAAGTCAAAAGTTAACATCTCTAGAAGGGAACTTCTTGATTCAGCAGTTAGCGATGTAGCATTGTCAACACACTACAAGACGGGTTATTAATTAATATTAATACAGTCTTCTCCGCGTTCCTCTTTTACTTTCGACTTCTTAAAGAGGTTCGCAAGTGTTCGTTGTCGTCTGGGAGTTGGATTTTCCGTAGGAAAAATCACAAAGAACAGTGACCAGCAGAAGTCACAGTAAACGGCAAAGCACAATAAACGTCTGCCAAGTTGTGTGGGCAGTACAGCTTCCTCAGTTATTGTAACATGGACGTGTAGAATCAGTTGGTAAAAAAACTATGAGTCAAAATGATTGAATAGCAATAAATAGAGTAGTACTAAATTACCTAAGATGCGTAATTGGATCAAACATTTCAATATATTTTCAACATTTCATGTTCGGGCATACGCAGACGACAGTCACAGTACGATTCCAATTAAATTCACACGGAAATATCCTATTCCTGATGCTATTCCTGATCGACCCTCCAAGTTTGAACTCATTTCAACGATATTTAAGGTAGTTACGGACGTTTAATTTTTTCACGTTTGCGCATGCCCAGACTTTTTCAATGATTAGTACGGGACCATCTGTGACCCAACCCGCACGTACCCTCCAAATTTCAGTCCATTTCAACCATTATTTCGGGTAGTGATGAGCGTTACAAGGGAATCACCACAGACAGACACGAAACCAAAAATGTTCCCTGATGTCTGAAACGCAAAATGGTTGTGGAAATTTTCATTTTGGAGGACATGATTTTTTTTTTACTCAATCACGAATCCAAGGCTTCCCTACCTTCGGTACTGAGGAAGCGAAAGTACAAAGCTGGCAAAAACGTAAGTAACGTACGAATATCTGTCTGGTCCTTGCAAACGCGGGCTCGAAACGGTGTAAGCTTGGCGCATGAAACAATGGAAGGCCAAATGGTAGGTCAAATTGTCAAAATATCTAGCGTCAGTTTGATATTGAAGGGGGGGGGGGGGGGTATCGAAATACATGAACTAAATATGTTGAACCCATTGCAATAGCATATTTTCATCACTAAAAACGCAGCAAAGTCCTTGTCACATGAGTGTATTATTCTACTGGACATACCTAACAGAAATGATGGCTGTTCATTTACTATTTCTTTCATGTGCAATTATTGAAATGGCTATTTTTAATGTCGGCCCCCAAGAACACGGATTAGGCTCCTATTTTTGATAAAATATCATTGATAATTGACTTAAATTATCTTAATTTGCCATTAAATTTTCTTAATTCACCTGCTAATAATACCTACATTGTTATACTACAAATTTATGGTGATTTCAGACAGTTTCCCAGGTATTAGACTCATAAAAAATGAATTTCGGGAGCTTAACGTTTGTTATAACAACAATCAATTCAATTCACTCAATTCTTCACTCTTTGGTCAAAACCAACTTAATATTCGGTCTTCTCGCCCTAAAACACATGGAAAACGATACCTCACAAGCTCATGTTACTAAAACACAAAAAATGCCTATTTTTATACCCATTTTTCACTCATAACACCCCGGGGTATATTCCGATCGGGCTGCCAAGTTTCGGGACACAACTGGGGCCCAAATGGAGCCTGTGTGCGAAAGATCGACTTTTTTAGACCGAAAATGAAGCATTTTTGGAATCTACGCACCTTGAAACGGAAAAGAAAAAATTTTGAGGGGGTGTTCTAAAAATATTTCGCTGAGCGAATAAATAGGTGTATTTTTCACGGAATAATAAACCAAAAGACCGTTGCATCAATTGAAAATATTTCCCAACTGTCAAACTGGTGTTTTTACTGGTCAAAATCGCTGAAAATTCTTTACGGTGGTGACTCGAGGAAGAAAATAAATTATTTGGATGTCAAAAACATCGTTTGCTCTAGAAAGGTGGAGAATTGCGTTCTTTTCAGTCTTAAGGATTGTCGAAAACAATATTGAGTAACACAACCGTTTGGAAGGAAAACACGAATAATCTTCGACAGTTTAATTAGGCAGGTACACTTTGAAAATTCGTTCTTATTGTCATCCTGCATGGCTTATTCCCCGCCTCGGGACTGCAAGGTCCAACTAAATCCATCTCACCGTGGATCCGCTGTGTTAAGGCATTTCCCGATATCCAAAGCCAGTGCCGATCGAGGAGCAGATCGGGTCGGGCCGTAATTGGATCAGCGTTCCAATTCTGTGTCATGTTCTCCGGTATGATAAGTACAAATTAAGGTGAGAGGGGAAGTGAGTGAGGGGGTCGATGGAGTTGCATGGAGATGACGAGGATCTGATAAGAAGACCGTAGCAATTTGCATCTCTCTAACAAACCCCACCAACAACACACAACTCAATATAACTAAACCAACCGCCACAAGCCCCGCATTGCTTGACCGGCCTAGATTTACCCGCTGAATAAAAATAAAAATCATTACCTGCAATTTCGCTTCCTCACTACAGGAAGGTAGGGAAGCCTTGGATTCGTGATTGAGTAAAAAAAGTCTGCCAATTCGAGTAGGCAGTACAGCTTCCTCACTTGAATCACATGAACGTATAGAATAGTTGGGTGGGTTCATTTTGAAATGGGACCATCTGCGATCCAACCCGCGTGTACCCTCAAAATTTCAGCTCTCTACGACTATTTTTCGTGTAGTTAGAAGCGTTACGAGGAAACGGCCAACTTTTCATGTTACCGCATGCGCAGACGAACGAAATTCTTATGCAATTATCAAAATGTTATTCCTGATCGACCCTCCAAATCTGAATTCATTACAGCGATATTTAAGGTAGCTATGGGCGTTTCAAGTATTTCACCTCTGCGCATGCGCAGACCATGATTTTGATACGGGACCATCTGTGACCCAACCCGCATGCACCCTCAAAATTTCAGCTCTCTACGACCATTTTTCGCAGACAGAAGCGTTACAAGGTCAACATTTCATGTTCGCGCTTGCGCAGACGAATGTTACAACACGATTGCAATGAAATTCATTTGGAACGATCAAAGTATTATTCCTAATCGACCCTCCAAGTTTGAACTCATTTCAACGATATTTAGGGTAGTTATGGGCGTTTCAAGTTTATTTATTTATTTATTATTTATTATTTCACAAAAAGCAATATAAGGAAAGAAAAATACATCACAATACACCTTAAGAATATAAGAAATTAAATCAAAACAAGAAGTGAAATGTCAACGAAAAGCTATGAAGCTAGTGTTCGCTGACAGCCGCGTTCATCCGTTCCTTATAATATAGTACATACTTATTTATTTATTTATTTTTGATTATTATTATTTTATTTCATTATTATTTTTCATCGTACGTACTGCTTGGTTATTATATTACATCTGAAAATTTGTGGATCACACTTTGTGATATGTTCTGTTATTTTTTTTGTAATTAATTTAAGATTTAGGCTGCTATTGTACAAAGGATAGAAGGTGCTGAAAAAGAAATTAAATATACACTCAAGCCTATATGTTGGGGAATTCCGAGTACAACTCAGTCTTAACCTAGGTAGTTCTATTTTATAAGGTATTTCACCTCTGCGCATGCGCAGACGAAAGTTACAGTACTTCTCAACGATATTGTTATCGGACCAACTGTGACCCAACTCGCACCTACCCTCTAAATTTCAGTCGATTTCGACCATTATTTCGGGTAGTTATGGGCGTTACATTGAATTACCACAGATAAACAGACAGACACGGAACCAAAAATGTTCCTGGGTGTTTAAAATGCAAAATGGTACTGGAAATTTCATTTTAGAGGACATACATTTTTTTTACTCAATCACGAATCCAAGGCTTCACTACCTTTGGTACTGAGGAAGCAAAATCATTACCTGCAATTTTCGTTCATCAGTAACGAAGGAAGCCTTGGATTCCTGATGGAGTAAAAAAAATGTATATGTCCTCCAAAATGAAAATTTCCACTACCGTTTTGGTTCCGTATCTGTCTGTTTATCTGTGGTAATTCCTTGTAACGCCCATAACTACCCGAAATAATGGTCGAAATCGACTGAAATTTAGAGGGTAGGTGCGAGTTGGGTCACAGTTGGTCCGATAACAATATCGTTGAGAAGTACTGTAACTTTCGTCTGCGCATGCGCAGAGGTGAAATACTTGAAACGCCCATAACTACCCTAAATATCGTTGAAATGAGTTCAAACTTGGAGGGTCGATCAGGAATAAATACTTTGATCGTTCCAAATGAATTTCATTGCAATCGTGTTGTAACATTCGTCTGCGCATGCGCGAACATGAAATGTTGACCATTTCCTTGAAACGTTTCTAACTACGCGAAAAATAGTCGTAGAGAGCTGAAATTTTGAGGGTACCCGCGGATTGGATCGCAGATGGTCCCGTATCAAAAGAACCTACCCCACTATTCCATAAGTTCATGTGATTGAAGTGAGGAAGCTAAACTGCCTAATCGAACTGGCTAATGTTTTCACCATCGCGCACGGAAGTCTCCACGAACGAAGTTTTTCTATATTTTTTTTCCCCCCTTTTTTTAATAAGGTAATTGAACCGCGCGCATTATTAATATCCTCGGCACACATCGGTTTCGATTAAAATCAACGGTATTTCTCAAACTGTGCGTGCCGAGTTTAGATCACGAAACCGGCGGGTAACGCACCGCAGACGCACGAACGCGTCGAATTCCGAACTCATTGAACAGAATGTGCAGCTGCAAACAAATTGGACGGCGATACGCAAAAAATACCTCAGGAACAGCCAAGTTGCTGATATCGCTGGAACCGTCTCGTCGAGTAGAATCGATATCCCTTCCCCCACACGATATCCCTCCACAGCAAACATCCCTGTGGTAATAATTTACCCGCCAAAAAAACCTCCTCACCCGCAAGAATTTATTTATTGATTTATTTATTTTATTTTTTCATTTATTTATTTGGCAAAAGAAAAATACAGTACCGGTACAGAAGTACAGAAAAATACAGTGCGATGATAGAAAAAGTAGTAACCAAACTTAAATTCTAACTTAAAATATGCATAGAGAATTGCAAAAATAAAGATCCGTTTTGCCCGTCAAAATAGCGTGCTCGGTGCTTCGCACCTCGCTCTTCGGTGTGCATATTATTTATATAGCATTTCCAAATCAAATTCAACGTTTTCCAAACCAAATTCAACGTTTTCAATTTCAAATTCAACTCTTTCTAAGTCAAATTCAACTTTTAACATTTCAAATTAAACTTTATCCATTTTTAATTCAACCTTCCCCGACTTCAGCAAAAAATATAAACGTTAATAAACCGAATTGTGAACCCCATTACTAACTTTTTGTTGCATTATTTAAGGCTTAAATTGAACAACACTATAGTGTTTCAGTGCAGGTAATAGGTACCTATGTGTGTTTTTCAATTTTTTTTCATTACAATTTAAAATTTTCCTTTTGTGAACCTTCAACTGAAGCAAGGAACATGACTTTGGCGTTTGAGAATTCTTCGTGTTATACAAAGAAAATTTCTTCTTTAATGCCTATTTCGTTGCCCATCGAACCTTCTGATTAATCGAAAGTGACAATTTCGTATGACATCAGATGTGATGCGTTCGATTAATCAGAAGGTTGATGAGCAACGCAATAAGTATTAATGAAGTAATTTTCTTTGTACACAAGAAGAATTTGCAAACGCCAAAGTCATGTTCCTTGCTTAAGTTTAAGGTTCACAAAAGGAAAATTTTAAATTGTAATGAAAAGAATAAAAATAAAAACACACATACCTAGCCTGCACTGAAACACTATAGTGTTGTTAAGTTTAGCCTTATATAATGCAATAAAAAGTTATTAATGGGGTTCACAATTTAGTTTATTAAATTTTTTTTTTTTTTTTGAAGTCGGAGAAGATGGAATTTGAAATGGAAAAAGTTAAATTTGAAATGGAAAAATGTTGAATTTGACTTGGAAATGCTATAGACATTCTGAACTTCGCAATTTCCTACTCAGTGCCAAATGAGAAAACGCTGCAAATTATTACACAAAGGTTTATAATTCACCAGTATAGATACCTACCCCTTCTCCGTAGATCACTGTTTTCTGTAGTCAGTACCCTCGAGCTCCCCCCCAGGAAAGCCCTAAACCGAGTACTGGAGCCGGCCCGGGAATCACCGTTTCACCAAAATGCGCGGGATTCAATAATTCAATCATTAATTATTTGTTGTTAGGTATTCATTAAGCATAACGTTTGTTCAAATTAGAAAAGTAGGTACGTGAGTATGTACCAACAAAATCCCAAGGAGCTATCATTTGTCAAATGAAATAATATCACAGAACAACCAATTCGACTTCATACAGCCATCCGTGATTATAATCAGGTGCTCCCTAGCGATGATATCCGGGCCGGATTTATACCGTTTGATTCAAGATCATGTTGACGGAGTTTTCGGCGCAAACAAACCGCTGGTCGTACAACGGTGGTCTCAAAAAATGCTCGAGTTCAAGATCAATAAAAAAGTTAAAAAAACTCTGCAAAGTCCTTGTCACATGGGTTTATTATTCTATCGGACATACCTACAGAAATGTTGACTGTTCATTTATTTTTTCTTTCATGTGCAACAGTATTATTGAAACAGCTATTTCTGATGGTTTCCACCAATTTTTGACTCCCAAAAAACACGAATTAGGCTCCTATTTTTGACCAATTATCTTTGATCATTGATAGTGCAATTTAATTGTCATTCACCATTTTGGTTTATTATTTTCAATAATGAACCATTGGAATCGAGCATGAAAAAAAAAATTCTTACCCCCCCTCAAAATTTGATGGTTTACGTTTCAAGGTATGTAGAATCCAAAACTGCAATAAAAATATTTCTGTCTGTCCGCCGTACGCCGTACGCCGTACGGGCCACTTTTCTTAGTTACCATGAAAAATTTAGCTCCTAAATTTGATTTTTTATGAGTCAAAAACCTGCGAAATCGTCTGAAATCACCATCAATTTGTAGAATAGCACTAGGAAAAGTTTCAAACACGTGGATCAAGACGATTAAATGGCACTACCAATGATCGAGGATAATTAAAAAAAACACTGGAGTCGAAAATGCCTGTCGGTGCAAAACTTTGGGGCCTTACTGTGAACGAACGGCTGGACGTACGATGCTCCGGATGGTCTTAAAAAACTCGCAAGTTCAAGAACTATTTAAAACCGTAAAAAGGTTCACGTAAAAAAAAGGTATAGGCGTTTTGAAAATTTCAACCCCTACATATTTTGAACCCCTTAGAGAATGAATGAATGAATGAATAATTGTTTTATTCCGATAGACAGTAGTATTTACATCAATGTCAGTATAATTACATTATTCAAAGTACCTATAATACTAATACTAACAATACTAAAGAATAATAAATGGAATGTACCCCTAGCCATAGGGAAAACCCTGTGCGGTTAGGGGGAGTTGACGTCGAAAGTTGATTACGAATCTATGTGGTTGGAGTAAAAGAGAGAGAGAAAGATGGAGAGAGAGAAAAAATATTAAATTTAAAATTGAAGGACAGATAATGAATTTTTACTAGAAACACAAACGGTGGGTACAGCTTCCGTACAAGTACGCAACCACGAGGGACATTTTATGTCTTAGCGCCCCCTCCCGCACCCACACCAAGTACTTCGTACTTAATTGTTTTGGTCGAGATTTCCAACGAATGGTACCTAGTCCGAACAGCCTTCAGTCCCAATTAGTTCGGATTAGCCGGACTCCACTGTATTATGTACGTAAACATTCATTTAAACAATCACGCTCATACCGCAGCTTGTTGGCCACGCAGTCCGCAGTGGTTAACGTAGTATGGTTAGGTAAATCGAGAGCTATCCAACGAGTGGTGAACGATTTTTGCACGATGATAACTGGCGAAGATAAAGTTCCGTAGCAACGAATCGGTTGTAAGCGAAAATCATCAGAAATATTTTCGTGACGTTGTTTCCGTTGCATGTCTCCGTTGCATGCCCCGCGTTTCCTTTTCGAGTTTATGTAGCAAAGTAAAGACATAAAAAATGTCAAAAATTGATGAAATTCGGGTTATAGGTTCCGTTCGGCGTCTAGTTGGTCCTCGAAGCTCGACGTTACTGTGAGTCATCTCTAAGGGGTTCAAAATAGGGGTTGAAATTTTCAAAACGCCTATACCATTTTTTTACGTAAATATTTTTACGGTTTTAAATAGTTCTTGAACTTGCGAGTTTTTTAAGACCATCCGGAGCATCGTACGTCCAGCCGTTCGTTCACAGTAAGGCCCCGAAGGCACCGACAGGCATTTTTGACTCCAGTGTGAATGAAATTGTATACAATTCAAACCAAATCTCGTAACCAGAGACGCGCCCACAATAGGAAATTTGGCGGAGATAGAATCATTGGTAGGGATCACCTGATTATATTGGCGGAGTATGAAGTCGAGTTGGTTGTTCTGTGATATTATTTAATTTGAAAAATGATGGCTCTTTTGGAGTTTGTTGGTAGGTAGTGAAACTTGAACAAACGTTGAAGTATTATTGATGGGTAAATTATTACTACGGTAAATCATTACTCAACGGTTCATTATACCATCTATGTAGAAGGGGCTGGGGTTTGTTGGTTGGTATCAACAATTTCTTTTCAGAACTTCATTATGTGTGTTTCTTTTTGTTAGGTACTGTTTGTCATCGGCAGAATTATTTTAGCAACATTTAACTCGTGATTTAGGTAGGTACCTAGTAACGTGTACGGGGTTAGGTACTAACCTACGGAGGGTCTGCGATCTACATAATATGCATAGAATAGTACATATTATATTATATAGAAGGGTTATCTATACATAGAGCAGTGATCTGTAACAGAAGGGTATTCTATACAAAATAATAAACCGTTGTGCAGGGATTTGCAGCGTTTTTAATACTACTTCTAGTGTTACTATCCGAATTTATGGAGTTTTCAGTCCATTTTCTAGGTTTCTGACTAATAAAAAATTAATTTTTGAAGCTGAACCTTCGTTACAACCCCAATTCTTCACTCTTCGGGTCAAAGTCAACTTCATATTCGGCCCTCTCTCCCTGATAAAACACGGAACACAACACTGCCACCTAAAAATCTCTGAAAAGGCCCTCCCTGAATAGGTTAACACTTTCAGTGCGTCACGAATTCCTGTGCAACCCCCAGAACCTGAAATCCTGTGAGCGAAAAAAAATGTCCTTGCAGCCAGATTTCGCTTAGGTGGAACCTCTTGATACATTTCCCCACCAAGCGCGGCACCACTGACACCATTTTGGGTACGGCCGGCATGGTGGCCGTCAGTATGCGGCGAACGCCACCATGCTAACCTTCCCGACCAATGAGCAAGGCGGGTCTCCCACCCCGTGGCCGCTCGCGATGTATTTTCACTGTATTTCGACGTGTATGGTGTGTAGAACCAAAGGAAATTGAACCTGAGGATAGGAAATCAAAGGAGTAAGCACCCTATCCCTACCCTGAGCGTCCATCGCGATTCCTGTATGAAATACAGGAGAATGTACCGTGATACAGAAGTGAACAGTAGAAAAACTTCAGAATTCGAGTTGCTTTTTGTTATTGAACTGAATGTTCCTAGTATATAATAATGTTTTTGACGTTTGAGTGTTATTGGGGAAGTTTTTCGATACTTTTTGTATTTTATTACAAATGTTTATTCTTTTTCAATAATAGTCAAAATACTTTTGATTTTCGAATTTATTTGTTGTAAATCGGGTTTTGGTTATTGAACTGAATGTTTCTAGTTTGTTTTTTACGTTTGAATGTTTTGTTTACAATTTTCGATGTTTTTATTTTTATTACAAATGTTCATGATTTTGGATTTTATTTTCTATTACAAATTATTTTGAATTTCGAGTCTATTATTCCTTCATTTGTAGTGAGTACGACATTACTTCAATTATTTGCAGGGGGTTTGGAATGGAGGTTGGTAGTAGGATGGAAATAGGGATAGGATGTGTCACACAAATTGGCACTGAACCAGTGTTCGCCACCTCGTCAAGGTGTGAAGGACCAGGGGATAAAAGACGCCACAAAGATAAAGGCAAAGTAATAATAATTATAATCATGAATACAAAAGAAATGTGAAAATTTACAATACATACAATAAATTTGTGTTATTTACAATATATACAATATATACAATATTTACAACATATATACAATATTTACATGGTGGTTTGGAAGTTCCTGACCTCACAGTGCCACTGAACAAAACACTCCAAACACAGTCCTCTAGTTGATTGCTGCGGTTCCATTGAGGTAGGTATCTTTATAAAAGAACAGAAACAAAACAGATAGAATAAACGCATACCTATGTGTCGGTAGACATCATACAGAGGAATGTAAAAAACGAGAAATCTCGGACGCAAACACGGGGGAAAAAGGGCCTCTTCAAGCGGGCCGCTCCGTGAAAACTACGTTTTCTCTGTGTTTTTCGCGTTTTTTCCCCCGTTCTTCGTGAAAATAATGGTTTGTCGTGTTGTTTTATTGTACAGCGGTTGTGCATAGAGCAGTAGGAATATACAGAATTGAAAAAAAAAAATTTTACTCACCGGAAAAGATGAAATAAGTTCGAGTTCGGAAAAAAATACGTCAAAAATTAGCAGAACGTCGGATCACACTCCTGAACGTCTTGAACAACACCTTGGGTCCTACTGAAGCCGTGGAGCCCTCCCCATCCCGTTTACACCCAAAGGAGGAGGGGCTAGCGGCCTTCCAGTGTCCCCACCACCGGCTCCTTCCAGGGCCAGCGTGCAGGCCCTCAGTATGCGGCGAATGCCAAGAAGGCCCGCATGGTGGCCCGACGCACAGAAAGTGTTAACGTCAGTTTGGGTAGGTATATATTGAATAACTAAGGCCAGATTCAGAGAAGGCCGCCTCAGTAGAGAATCGGCAACGTCGCACTTCAGGCCGGCCCCAACCAGTGGCCCCAACACCACCCACCAATAAGCCGATTTGTTATTTCCGGGTTTCGATAGTTTACCTATTCCTTCTCGCGAAAATTATTTTCGACAGTAATATTGTTAACACAAGTTATATTGTTTTTAATGATAACAGACTGCAGGAAAATTGTGTCGTGCCAGAGTGCAAAAGTAGGTAATTAGAAATGTACAAAAGAATATGTGACTTGGTTTCGTTTTCACAAGAATGAAGAGAAGAAGTGGATTCGTACGATTCCCCGTACTAATGGGAACCAAAACCTACGTCAGTGGTTTGTATTTATAACATTTTTCCGAAAATGATGTAGGTACTGTAGATAAGTAGGTACCTTCAACAGGGAGAATAAAAAGAATGGACCCTTGCAAAACCTAAAGATACGTACCTACAGTGCTTTCCTTCATTCAGCTACAGTGATGGTATGAAATAGAATATTCTATGACATTCATCATTGAATATTATGAACATTTTAATCTCTCAACAGTTCGAAGATAAGTTTTTGAAGGCTCCTAACCAAAGAGTCGAAAATGCCTGTCGGTGCAAACTTCGGGGCCTTACTGTGAACGAACGGCTGGACGTACGATGCTCCGGATGGTCTTAAAAAACTCGCAAGTTCAAGAACTATTTAAAACCGTAAAAATATTTACGTAAAAAAATTGTATAGGCGTTTTGAAAATTTCAACCCCTATTTTGAACCCCTTAGAGATGACTCACAGTAACGTCGAGCTTCGAGGACCAACTAGACGCCGAACGGAACCTATAACCCGAATTTCATCAATTTTTTTTCATGGTAACTAAGAAAAGTGGCCCGTACGGCGTACGGCGTACGGTGTACGGCGTACGGCGGACAGACAGAAATATTTTTATTGCAGTTTTGGATTCTACATACCTTGAAACGTAAACCATCAAATTTTGAGGGGGGGTAAGAATTTTTTTTTTCATGCTCGATTCCAATGGTTCATTATTGAAAATAATAAACCAAAAGACATCGTAACATTTGCCTCAGAGAGATCGCATTCCAAATTAGAAGACAGCAATACGTGCGGTCAATGTGATTGTATTCCAAGAATGTTCGTGATCAAAAATCGAAGAATGCTGCAAAATCCTTGTCACGTGGCTTTATTAGGTATTCTATTGGACATCAAAAAAGCTGGCTATTCATTTACTGTTTATTTCATGTATAATAATATTGATATATAGCTATTTTTGGCATTTTTCAGAAATTTTGGCCCCAAAAACTCGAATTAGGCTCCTATTTTTGACAAATTATCTTCGATCATTGAATTGTCCGGATTCACTTCTGAGTTATTATACAAACTTCTAGCGATTACACAGGTTTTTGACCCGTAAATATTGAATTTTGAGAGTTAAAACTTCGTTAGAACCTCAATACTTCACTCAGTGGTCAAAATCAACTTCATATTTGTTCTCCTCGCCCTAAAAAACACGGAAAACGATACATCACAAGCTCAAATTCACTAAAACATGAAAAATACCTAATTTTGCACCCGTTTTTCACCCGTAACACTCCTCGATGTTTTCCGACCGGACTGCCGAGTTGGGGGACACAGCTAGGGCCCAAATGGAGGCTGTGTGCAAAAGAACGGGTTCTTTTTTTAGACCGAAAATTAAGGTAAATATCGATGACAGGGCGGACGGACATAGCGTGTTTTTGGAATCTGCACACTTTGAAACGTGGAAAAAATATTTTGAGGGGGTGTTCCAAAAAAATGTTCCGAACCGAATACATAGGTGTATCTGGAGAATAATTAACCAACATAACAGTCGCAAATTGAATAAGATCCAGAAGTAGAATCAGGGTTGCATGATTTAAATCAAATTGAGTTAAATCATGATTTAAATCACGATTTGGTACAAGTATGTTATAGCCCCGCCAATAACGATTGTATCGATTATCTCAAATACATCGATCCTTGTGGTATCGATGACGTGTATCAGACAAGACAGTGGGTGTACAAGAAGTTTAGTTCCCATTCCGCCGCTCGCATTGTCAAGCGATCTGGATGCTCGCTAGCGCTCGCATCTCAAAAAAGATAAACAATCCCAGAAACTATCCCGTGAATGAGCAGGTTGTTTGGGACTTCTGAATAGATGGTACAAGTATGTTATAGTCACTCTTATTTTTTTGTGTCCTTACAATGGTCTTCCCGTATTCATTTTGAAAGTTGATATCGGCACCCGGGATGTAGGCATCGGGACGCCATATTGAGCCGTCATCGATACCTCAAGGATCGATGTATTTGAGATAATCGATACAATCGATATTGGCGGGGCTATAACATACTTGTACCCACGATTTAAATCAGCCAATAAAAATCGTGATTTAAATCAACCGTTGAAAAAACGGGGGGGGGGGGGGGGATTTCTCTAAAAAACGAGAAATTGTTCGGGATCGGCAGAAGTAGCGTGTTTATTTCTTTATTCTGCTCCTTCACTATCTCTTTGCTCCGTTTATCAGTAGATTATTCCTTATAAATTTCCATATTTCTAAGATGCTTCTTATGCCATCTCCTCAATGAACAACATCGCTTACTTTAATGTTACAATAAGTAAAACTTTTGCAAAAAAATGAAAATTTTATATTTAAATTAAAAAAATCCGATTTAAATTAAAAAAAATCCGATTTAAATAAAAAAAATCCGATTAATTTGATTTTTTTTAAATTGTGATTTTTTTTCAACCCTGAGTAGAATACTATAAGCAAACTATAATTAATTCATGTTCCATTTCCTTTTGTCCAAGTCATCTAGCTTGTTCCTTTCTGTTGTTCTAGGTTAAAATAAAGGTACAATACCTTTATTTTAAATAATGCATCATTCAGAAGATGGTTGTTTTCATTAATTATACCTACTCGCAATATACAGGTATAATAATAAGATAAGTGAAGGATTCATTCATGGAGCTAAAAGAAGGCAGTGGTTAGGAAAGGGGCCTGAACCAAGAAGCTATTACAGCGTTGCCAGATCTTGCGCCACCGCCTTCTCTAAAGCCTGCCATGGAATAACCCAACATCTTGAGTCACCGTCCACAACAAGACAAACCTGCGGGATGGGATGGTCGCGTCGCTACCCACATAATTCCAATCCCTGGAAACTCACGGTCGGAAAACTGAGAATAGTAAAACTAAGAACACCTGTTGATAAGAGTGGTCGACTCCCAACACGCACTTCCCTAGAAAGTCACTGTTCGGCAACCCATTGCAAACCGTTCCAAAGTACTTTTTCCTAGTACCCAGTATTTCAACCGGAGTGTAATTCTATAAGAAAGTCTGGGCTGGAATACAACGCTGATTTGTTCTGGGTATTGCTTAGCCCAGGTGTTTCTCAACTTCTTGGTACCCATGGCCCCCCTTCAGTACATGGAATACCCTCACGACCCTTTAGATAGAATGTGAATAGTCAGGGATGGGTACAAGAACCAGTAAACATCACTTTTTTCATAACTGAATTCTTCATTCAATAATACCGAATTGAATCCAATAAATGTATTTCACAGAGTTTAAAAAAGTCTGCCAATTCGAGTGGGCAGTACAGCTTCCTCACTTGAATCACATGAACGTATAGAATAGTTGGGTAGGTTCATTTTGATACGGGACCATCTGCGATACAACCCGCGTGTACCATCAAAATTTCATCTCTCTACGACTATTTTTCGCGTTGTTAGAAGCGTTGCAAAGAAATGGACAACACTTCATGTTAGCGCATGCGCAGACGAAAGTTACAGTACGACTCCAATGAAATTCGTATTATTCCTGATCGACCATCCAAATCTGAACTCATTTCAACAATATTAATTTAAGGTATTTATGGGCTTTTAAGTATTTAAAGTTTGCGCATGCGCAGACAAAATCATTTCCATGTCTTTAAAGCTGGAGCATCTGCGATACAACCCGCGTGTACCCTCAAAATCTCAGCTCGCTACGACTGTTTTTCGTGTATTTGGAAGCGTTACAAGGAAATGGTCAACATTTCATGTTCTCACATGCGCAGACGAAAGTTACATTACGATTCCAATGAAATTCATTTAAAACTATCAAAGTATTATTCCTGATCGACCCTTCAAGTTTGAACTCATTTCAACGATATTTAGTGCAGTTATGGGTGTTCCAAGTATTTCACGTTTGCGCATGCCCAGACGAAAGTTACGGTACTTTTTCAATGATTTTGGTATGGGACCGTCTATGACCCATCCCGCACATACCCTCCAAATGTCAGCCCATTTCGACCATTATTTTGGGGTAGTTATGGGCGTTACAAGGAATCACCACAGACAGACAAACAGACGCGGAACCAAAAATGTTCCCTGATGTCTGAAACGGAAAATGATGGTGGAAGTTTTCATTTTGGAGGACATAATTTTTTTTTTTTTACTCAATCACGAATCCA
Source organism: Leptopterna dolabrata (assembly GCA_954871275.1). Taxonomy (NCBI): domain Eukaryota; kingdom Metazoa; phylum Arthropoda; class Insecta; order Hemiptera; family Miridae; genus Leptopterna; species Leptopterna dolabrata. The sequence continues at coordinate 47,286,720 of OX940982.1, read as the reverse complement.
AGGCTTCCCTACCTTCGGTACTGAGGAAGCAAAAAGTTATATTTTACTCTTACTATAATACTTGACTTCTAGCGAATTTTCAAAGAAAATGAAGCTATTGCAATGGGTCCAAAATTTTCATAACACGAAGTTTTGAAAATTATTTATACGCAAATCCGTTTCAGGGCATCCTGAGTTCATCCTTAGATTTCAACAATAATTTGTAATATGTGTTATATATAATAATGTGTCACTCCAGACGATATCTGTCCTTGGGTACACGATAACAATAACAAATTTCATGAAAACGTTCGTATTGCAAAACAAAAGTATGATTTAAAGATGAGCAATTTTCAAAAGTTCTAAGGGGTCAAATTTGAGTTTTAAGGGTAAAAAAAACGGCAAAAACGGCTAAAATTGCTAAAAATTTATAGGTAGGTAGTTAATGAGAGTGGTATGGAAGGGTGTCCAGAATGGGGGTCAAATTTGGATTTTTGTGGGTGAAAAATTGGTATTAAGGGCTAAAATTAAAATTGACTTAAAATTAGTATTAACTCACCTGATGGTGATTCAATAAAGAGAGGGCTTTGATGATAAAAATAGGTTTCTCAAAAATAAGTGGGTCAAATTTGACTTTATCTGGGTCTAAAATCTGTAAATTCGAGCTGGGCCCAAGCCGGGAATGTCAGCCTTTCCGTGTGAAGTTGTCAATGACAAATTCAAATTTAAAAATAAGTGATAAAACCCTGCAAAGTAATTGTCAGATGGGTTTATTATTCTACTGGACATACCTGCAAAAATGCTGGCTGTTCATTTGTTGTTCCATTCATGAGCAGTAATTGAAATAGCGATTTTTGATCGTTTCCACCTATTTTGGCCCCCAAAAAACACGAATTAGGATCCTATTTTTGATAAATTACCTTTGATCACTGGTAGTGCCGTTTAATCGTGTTGATTCACCTGTTGATACTACTTCTAGTGTAATTATACAAATGTATGGTGATTTCAGACAATTTTCCAGACTTTTGACTACCTAACTGAATTTTGGGAGCTGAAATTTCGTTTGAATCTCAATTTTTCACTCTTCGGTCAAAATCTGCTTCATATTCAGTCTAATGAAATCTACACTCTTGAAATGTAAAAGAAAAAATTTTGAGGGAATGTTCACTTTTTTGCTGAGCGAATCCGTAGGTGTATTGTATTATTCACAGAACAATAAACCGAAATGCAACGTCCGTCCGCCGTATCATCAATATCTGCCTTTATTTTCCGTCTGAAAAATTCGTTCTTTCGCACACATGCTCCATTTGGGCCCTAGTTGTGTCCCGAAACATTGCAGTTCGATCGGAATATACCCAGGGGTGTTATGGGGGGAAAATGGGTGTAAAAATTGGTTTGTTGGTGTTTTAGTTACATGAGCTTGTATGTGAGGTATGGTCTTCCATGTTTTTTAGGGCGAGAAGACCGAATATGAAGTCGATTTTGACCAAAGAGTGGAAAATTGAGGTTCAGACGAAGTTTCAGCTCCCAACTTTTAGCGAATTTTCGAAGAAAAGGAAGCTATTGTTCTCGGTCCTAAATTTTTAAAACTCGAATTTCCGAAAGATTTTTATACCAAAATCCGTTTCAGACCATCCTGAATTCACTGCCGAAAGACACCAAAAATTATATGTATATATATATTTATATTTATATATATATTTATATATTTATATATGTATGTGTCATTCCAGACGATAACTCTCGAAAGAATTGAGATAAATAGTTCAAATTTGCACGAAAAATCTGTCTTGGCAATCGACAGGCTAAGTTCGAAGATGGGCAGAATCGGGTCACTCTAAGGGGGAGTTTTGGGGAGTTTTAGGGGGGGAAAATTACCCATAAATTCCCAAAATGAAAAAGTCTGACAAGTGACACCTCATTTTAAAGGTTTTTGTACGCTGAACACGATGGTGAAATCAGAATTGCGATATCTCATTCCATTCTCAAACTGGAGCACTTTGAAGATGAAGGAACGTGGTTATTTCTTGAGATGTTCTTCCTGGTTCGTCTGCTCTAATCTGATAACGGAATGGGATATCGCAATTCTGACTTCACCATCGTGTTCAGCGTTGGAAAATCTACAAACCGAGGTGTTACTCGGCAAAAAATGGAACAAAAAATTTGTTACGTATCCAATACCTACTCTTCTGGTATTCAAAACATTTTTGATTTCCCCCTCCCCTCCTTCCACCCCAAATTTTACTTTGCGTAAAACTACTCCTGTTTTAATTTTGTATGGTATCAAGTTGGGAAAACATTGGCCGAAAATTAATTTTCAGAAAATTTTAGGCGGAGGAGGAAGATGCCGAAAACTTCGAAAATTCGCTCTTATAGCCATGCTGCATGACTGTGGTTTTTTTTTTTTTTTTTTTAATGAGTCAAAAACCTGCAAAAATTGTCTAAAATCACTTTAAATTTGTATAATAACACTAGAAGATGTATTAACAGGCGGATCAAGACAATGAAATTGTAATATCAATGATCAAAGATAGTTTTTGTCAAAAGTAGGAGCCTAATTCGAGTTTTTGTGGGCCAAAATTGGTGGAATCCATTATAAATAGCTATTTCAATTATTTCCCTTGAAAGAAACAATAAATGAACAGCCAACATTTCTGTAGGTATGTCCAATAGAATAATAAACCCATGTGACAAGGACTTTTCAGCGTTTTTCTCTAAAATTCGCTAAATAACTACGGTTACCTTGGGAGCCATAATTCGTAAAACAATAACTTCTATCGTTCTCAATGAACGGAAAGGAGACAGAGTTTAATAAGTTCAACAATGCCTTCTCAGAGCAGTGACATGTCGAAAGCGATAACCAAGCTATGACCCCCCAACATCGGTAGAAAATGATGAGAAATTTCGGTATGAAGGATGAAGAAGAGAAAAATATATTTGCAAGGTTACGAGCCGTTCTCCGGACCTAAAGTGAGTTTCGCCGTTCATTGGGGCGCCAGAGAGCTCCCCCACGAAAGTTGTCGTGCTAAGGAACCGTCCAGGTCTTTTGATTGTTCAAGATCACGTTTGGAGGTTTATTTTATATTCAAAACGCCGACTATTGATTCGACCCTCGGCACACATTATACGTCGTACACTACTTCTCGGCTCCGCGAAAATTAGCGGGCAAAACACCGTTGCGAGGGAATGAGACGTCGGGATGGACACGAAACCAAAAAACGCTGCAAATCCCTGCACAACGGTTTATTATTTTGTACAGAATACCCTTCTGTTACAGATCACAGGTCACAGGTTCTATATAATATTATGTACTATTCTACACATATTATGTAGATCGCGGACCCTCCGTAGGTTAGTACCTAACCCCGTACTCGTTACTAGGTACCTACCTCAACCGTTGTGTAATAATTTACCTGTATAGGTTCCGCTTCTACGGAGATAGAATAATGAACCGTTGTGTAATAATTTGCCCATCAATAATACTTCAACGGTTGTTCAAGTTGCAAAAGTACATATCAACAAAATCCAGCCCCTTCTTGGTAGATGAGCCGTTGTGTAATAATTTACCGTTGTGTAATAATTTACCGTGGTGTAATAATTTACCGTTGTGTAATAATTTACCGTTGTGTAATAATTTGCCGTTGTGTAATAATTTGCCATTGTGTAATAATGTACCCATCAATAATACTTCAACAGTTGTTCAAGTTGGAAAAGTAGGTACCTATCAACAAAATCCAGCCCCTTCTGGGTAGATGAGCCGTTGTGTAATAATTTGCCGTTGTGTAATAATTTACCGTGGTGTAATAATTTACCGTTGTGTAATAATTTACAGTTGTGTAATAATTTGCCATTGTGTAATAATTTGCCATTGTGTAATAATGTACCCATCAATAATACTTCAACAGTTGTTCAAGTTGGAAAAGTAGGTACCTATCAACAAAATCCAGCCCCTTCTGGGTAGATGAGCCGTTGTGTAATAATTTGCCGTTGTGTAATAATTTACCGTGGTGTAATAATTTACCGTTGTGTAATAATTTACAGTTGTGTAATAATTTGCCATTGTGTAATAATGTACCCATCAATAATACTTCAACAGTTGTTCAAGTTGCAAAAGTACATATCAACAAAATCCAGCCCCTTCTTGGTAGATGAGCCGATGTGTAATAATTTACCATGGTGTAATAATTTACCTTTGTGTAATAATTTACCGTTGTGTAATAATTTACCCATAAATAGTACTTCAACGTTTGTTCAGGTTTCAGAAGTACCTACCAACAAAATCCAATAGTCCGTCACTTGTCAAATGAAATAATATCGCAGAACAACCAACTCGACTTCATACACCCATCCTTGATTATAATCAGGTGCGATGATATCCGGGCCGGATTTATACCGGTTGATTCACAATCGTGTTGACGAAGCTTTTTGGTGCACACGAACGGCTGGTCGTGCAATGCTCCGGGTCGTCTCAAAAAATTGTTTAGTTCAAGACAAATTTAATAACGTAAAAAAACGCTGCAAAGTCCTTGTCACATGGGTTTATTATTCTACTGGACATACCTACAGAGATGTTGGTTGTTCATTTATTGTTTCTTTCATGTGCAATTATTGAAACGGCTATTTTTGATGGTTTCCACCAATTTTGGCCCCCAAAAACACGAATTAGGCTCGGCTATTCCTTTCAAAAGATTATTTTTGATCGTTGATAGTACCATTTAATTGTCTTGATTCACCTGTTGATACTACTCCTAGTGTTATTGTACAAACTTATGGTGGTTTCAGACAATTTCCCATGTTTCTGATTCATAAAAAAATTAATTTCGGGAGCTTAACCGTCGTTACAACCTCAATTCTTCACTCTTCGGTCAAAATCAACCTAATATTCGGTTTTCTCGCCCTAATAAAACATGGAAAACGATACCTCGCAAGCTCATGTTCACTAATACATAAAAAATCCCTCGAAAACCCCTATTTTTACACCCATTTTCCCCCCATAACACCCCTGGGTGTATTCCGATTGGGCTGCCGAGTTTTGGAGCACAACTAGGACCCAAATGTTTTCCCAAATGGGGACCAAACTGTGTGCGGAAGAACGACGATTTTAGACCAAATTTTACGTAAATTTAAGGCTGAAATTTCGTTAGAACCTCAATTTGTCGCTCTTTGGTCAAAATCGACTTCATATTCGGTCTTCTCGTCCCAAAACCATGGAAAACGATACCTCAAAATAATAATTGTACATTTGGTTAGGCAAGCAAAATTTATGATACCGTTGCAATCATAGAGTGTCTGATGACTTCTCTAGTCAGCGTCTGAATTTTAAGTACAATGATTCTATGATAAACACTTCTATGATAAGTGATTGTATGCCTGATGAAGTTTATTGAACCTGAAGCGTTTAAAAAATGTTTTCCTTGAAGAATACACTTGTATTTTATCGCTGGAATACAGCTGTTGTTTATTTATTACAATCCAGATATCTCAAAGCAGCTCAATCACGGAAAAACTATGTGGGGTCCGAACAGACTCCTGGCAACTGTGACGTAGGAAGTAGTGGAATCTTAGAAAAATCGTAGAAAAAGAGCTGTGCGATTGGTCTAAAACCTCTTAGAATGGAAACTAATTTCATTTTTAAAAAACATAATAAATAAATACGTTGGCATAGCCCACTCTCGCATCAAGTTCTAAATCGACCTTCTCCGTCAACACACGAGCCAGACGATCCTATCGCGCAATATCAACTACGTACTGCCCGGTTGATCTTGACAAGAAAACCGAACCGTAATGGAATACTAGAGCGACCACGACCAACATGAATATTCTAATGATGAAACAGGGAAAAGGTTACCTACGGCCGGTAAGTTTAAAACTATGTGCAACGAGTTTAGTTGCAAAATCCACCACCACGTGGTAGCACCAAAATGAATCAATTTTATTCTACTTCTCATTGGAGAATGGAGCGAAATATTTCAACTCGGAAAACGGATTTCACATCAATATTCACGTAGAATTCCGGGTAATTGGTACAAAAAGTGCGCAAAGTTTTTTTGTCCACTGTTCCAAAATAAATTTGTTCAAATTTTGAACATTTTCAAAAAGTGGCTTAATAGGGACTTGCAATGGACTCTAGAGAATACAAATCCGTTTTCAGAATTTTGTAGGTACCTTATGGAAGAAGTGAATCGATTGTCACGACCACGAGAAAAAGGAATCAACGTAGAAAAACTCTATACTTGAATTCTTACGCACACGCACGCACACAAACACACACAATCACACGTTAATAGCAGACTCGACTAAATGTGCTTCATTGTGCTTCAAGTCTGCGAGTGATTTGTCTTTCTCATAAGAGCAATAAAAACTTGAGAACAACTATCCACAACTACTGACCGTTAAATGCAATGAAGTTCGATTAATCTGATCTGTCCAACTGTTCTGCTGATAGGATTAACGGGAGGATGTTTTCTGCAAGGAGCGAGGCGAGCATTAAGGTGACATTCATTTATATCACACATTCATGGAAATGTGAGATATATAATCCCAATTTATCTACACTTTTGCGTTTCAGACATCGAGGAACATTTTTGGTTCCGTGTCTGTCTGTGGTGATTCCTTGTAACGCTCATAACTACCCGAAATAATGGTCGAAATGGGCTGACATTTGGAGGGTATGTGCGGGTTGGGTCATAGACGGTCCCATACCAAAATCAATGAAAAAATACGGTAACTTTCGTCTGCGTATGCGTAAACGTGAAATACTTGAAAAGCCCTTAACTACCCTAAATATCGTTGAAATGAGTTGAAATTTGGAGGGTCGATCAGGAATAATACTTTGATAGTTCCAAATAAATTTCATTGGAATCTTACCGTCACTTTCGTCTGCGCATGCGCGAACATGAAATGTTGACCATTTCCTTGTAACGCTCCCAAATACACGAAAAACAGTCGTAGAGAGCTGAGATTTTGAGGGTATGTGCGGGTTGGATCGCAGATGGTCCACTTTTAAAGTCGTGGAAATAATTTTGTCTGCGCATGCGCAAACTTGAAATACTTGAAAGCCCATAACTACCTTATATCGTTGAAATTAGTTCAGATTTGGAGGGTCGATCAAGAATAATTCTTTGATAGTTCCGTATGAATTTCATTGAAATCGTACTGTAACTTTCATCTGCGCATGCGCGAACATGAAATGTTGGCCGTTTTCTTGTAACGCACCTAAACTACGCGAAAAACAGTCGTAGAGAGCTGAAATTTTGATGGTACACGCGGGTTGTATCGCAGATGGTCCCGTATCAAAACATGACTTAATGAGCGAATTTTCAAAGAAATATTCGAATTAATGGCTATGGTTTTGAATAAAGGAAAACTTCGGTCTAAAATTTGGTTTTCTATGTGACAACCTTTTTCAATCTGACCACTACGGGTTGTCACATCTGACCACTCTAAGGGGGTGGGGGGGGGGGGTAAGAGTTTAAAGATTATCCTAGTTTTGGGTAATTTTTGCGCACTTTAAATGCTCTAATTTAAGAACGGATTTAGATATCTAAAATCCGATTTCACCATCGTGTTCAGCGTGCAAAAACCTTTAAAATGAGGGGTCACTTGTTAGAAAATAACATTTTGGGGATTTTTGGGTAATTTTTGCGCACTTTAAATGCTCTAATTTGAGAACGGATCAAGATATCTAAAATCCGATTCCACCATCGTGTTCAGCGTGCAAAAATCTTTAAAATGAGGGGTCACTTGTTGGAAAATAACATTTTGGGGATTTTTGGGTAATTTTTGCGCACTTTAAATGCGCCAAAACCCTCCTTAGAGTAGGCCAATTTCGCCCATCTTCGAACTTAGCCTTTCGATTGCCAAGATAGATTTTTTGTGCAAATTTGAGCTGTTTATCTCAATTCTATCGAGAGTTATCGTCTGGAGTGACACATATATAAATATATATATACATATAAAAAAGTGTTAAATTTCAGGAATCGTTTTAGAATGGTCTGAAACGGATTTCTATGAAGAAAATTTCCAAAAATTTATATTATTTAAATTTGAAAGCCATTGCAATAGCTTCATTTTCTTTGAAAATTCGCTAATGAACCTACCCAACTATTCTATACGTTCGAATTGGCAGACTTTTTTTAAAAGGAAATTTTGATTAAAACCGATTAAGTGAACGATGACCCGAAACAGAAGATATTCTGTTTTGGGCCACCGTTGAATACCACTTGTGGTGAATATAAACCAATTTTCGTAGATTTCTGCCATTTTTACCTATTTTGTCAACTTTAACCCTCCAAAACTTATCTCTTTAACCGACCTTTTGATCGCCTTAACAGGCCAGTTCCCTGTGTGTTTACATACAGCCGATCGGGACCAGACCGTTCCTGTCCTCATATCCGACTTATTCCTTTAACCGCCTTTCTAGTAAGCGACTTCTACTGTACATATTTTCAACTTAGTTGGATGAACTCGCTAAACGGCTGATCGATTTCATCAGCAATGGCAGGTGGGAATTAGATTGTTTGAAAATCGCCTTGTCAGTCGGCTCTTCCATTTGATTAAGTTCCCCAACAGCACCCAACAGGTGGGAGCACCCGCAGTGGAGTCAGCAGTTCACTTATTGATGGAACCTTAATCCTATCATTCTCGCATCACTCGCATTATTATCTGTGGTCGATGGTTTATCCCATTAGGATCTCCACGCTATCCGCTACAAATAAATCCGACCGCCCATTGACGTATTAAATCGGCCTTTATGCCTGAACGCAGGTGAGCGGTGAGGGCCTTTCATGCCGTTTAAAAGGTTAAAACTGTCATAGAACCGATAAAAATCATCAACGTGAGCCTGAACCGTACGGCAAAACTGTAGCCCGGTAGGGACCGGCTCAGTGAAACCGCTCGTGTTTTTGTGAAATGGAGTGTTTTGTTTCAAGATACCTAATTGTCTTGTCCAAAATAAGGTACATAGCTACTATTGTGGGATATAATTGTAAGTAGGTAGCTACCATCTTCTCGATAGAGACGTTTCAAGTTAGTATTCAGTACAAGCAATATCTGTAATCCACTGCCACTCCTAAATAGCACCTCAATCAGGAAATTACCTAATTAACCCATGGCATATATGTTTGGTAAATTGGTTTATTATTTTCAGTAATGAACCTTTGGGATCAAGCATGGAAAAAATTTACCCCCCCCCCCCCCTCCCTCTCAAAATTTGATGGTTTCCATTCCGAAAATGGAATTAAAAAATTTTCTGCCCGTCTGTATTTCGCGCTTTTTTTAGTTACCATGAAACAAGTTTAATTAAATTTGGTTTGTAGGTCCCATTTGGGGTCTATTTGGTCCTCGAAGCTGGTGTCTTGATCCCCCTGTTAGTACTACTTGTGTTATTATACAAAAATTTATGGTGATTTCAGTGTGATACAGGAGAATTTCACCACTGATAATTTTTTTAATTTTTTTCATTTTTTTCATTTTTTTCAGAGAATATGCTGCACAGTGGTGTGCTAAATAATTTATTATACAGGGTGATCCGCTCGTAGACGCAAAAAAATTTTGAGTAAAACTACATCAAAAATGGAGTAAAATGCCGCCAACCGCATATTTTTATCTCAATCCGTTCTCGAGATATATGATTTTTTACAGGTTTTTTCAGGAAAACCGTGTTTTGGTTTATTATTCTGTGAATAATACACCTATGTATTCGCTCAGCAAAAAATTTTTATAACACCCCCTCAAAATTTTTTCTTTTCCGTTTCAAGGTGCGTAGATTCCAAAAATGCAATGTCCGTCCGCCGTACGCCGTCCGCCGTATCACGTCTTCCGGCTTCATTTTCGGTCTAAAAAAGTCGTTCTTTCGCACACATGCTCCATTTGGGCCCCAGTTGTGTCCCGAAACTTTTCAGCCCGATCGGAATATACCCAGGGGTGTTATGAGTGAAAATGTGTATAAAAATAGGTACTTTTTGTGTTTTAGTAACATATTAGCAAAATGAGCTTTTGAGTTATCGATTTCCATGTTTTTGGGGACGAGAAGACCGAATATGAAGTCGATTTTGACCAAGGAGTGGAAATTTGAGGTTGTACCAGATGCTCAGCTCCCAAAATTGATTTTTTATGAGTCAAAAACCTGGGAAATCGTCTGAAATCACCATCAATTTGTAGAATAACTAGGAAAAGTATCAAAACGTGGATCAAGACGATTAAATGTCACTATCAATGATCAAAGATAATTTGAAAAAAAAAGCGTACTTTATTCGTGTTTTGGGGGCCAAAATTGGTGGAAACCACCAGAAATAGCTATTTCAATTATTTTACATGAAATATACAATAAATGAACAGCCAACATTTCTGTACGTATGTCCAGTAGAATAATAAACCCATGTGACAAGGACTTTGCAGTGTTTTTTCCTTTTAAACTCAAATTTCTTTCGCTTTACGTCATTTAATTTTGCTTTTTGACCTCATTTTCGGAATCAGCGTTAAATTTTCCATACGCATGGTGTACTTCAAGTCATGAAAAGTACCATCTAGAGACCACAACAACAGCTCAAACATTAGACGAATTTGAAAAAATAAAATTTCTGAAATTTTAAAAAACGTTACTACTCCTCCGAAAAAAATCCTGGAAACTGGCAAATCTCTTGAAAACTTCTTCATTTAATAAACTTTCCAATGGTATGGTCATCTTTGCGATTATCTTGTTTCTTTGATGAAAAATTCAAGTTTAAATGCAAGAAAACGTTAGGCAACTCAAAAGGGGGAATTTGATCAGAGGGTAGAAAAAATGTAAAAAAAAGTTTTTGATGTTTTCAATTGAAAACGCTGCAAATCCCTGCACAACGGTTTATTATTTTGTATAGAATACCCTTCTGTTACAGATCACAGCTCTATGTATAGATAACCCGTCTATATAATATGATATGTACTATTCTATTATATGCATATTATGTAGATCGCAGACACTCCGTAGGTTAGTACCTAACCCCGTACTCGTTACTAGTTACCTACCTAAATCACGAGTTAAATGTTGCTAAAATAATTCTGCTGATGACAAACAGTACCTAACAAAAAGAAACACACATAATGAAGTTCTGAAAAGAAATTGTTGATGAGGAGTGAAAAAAGTTGCAAAAATACCTACCAACAAACTCCAGCCCCTTCTACGTAGATGGTATAATTTACCGTTGTGTAATAATTTACCGTTGAGTAATGATTTACCGTAGTAATAATTTACCCATCAATAATACTTCAACGTTTGTTCAAGTTTCACTACCTGCCAACAAACTCCAATAGAGCCATCATTTTTCAAATTAAATAATATCACAGAACAACCAACTCGACTTCATACTCCGCCAATATAATCAGGTGATCCCTACCAATGATTGGCCGTATTCACAAATTCCTATTGTGGGCGCGTCTCTGGTTACGATATTTGGTTTGGATTGTATACAATTCCATTCACACTGGAGTCGAAAATGCCTGTCGGTGCAAACTTCGGGGCCTTACTGTGAACGAACGGCTGGACGTACGATGCTCCGGATGGTCTTAAAAAACTCGCAAGTTCAAGAACTATTTAAAACCGTAAAAATATTTACGTAAAAAAATGGTATAGGCGTTTTGAAAATTTCAACCCCTATTTTGAACCCCTTAGAGATGACTCACAGTAACGTCGAGCTTCGAGGACCAACTAGACGCCGAACGGAACCTATAACCCGAATTTCATCAATTTTTTTTCATGGTAACTAAGAAAAGTGGCCCGTACGGCGTACGGCGTACGGCGTACGGCGGACAGACAGAAATATTTTTATTGCAGTTTTGGATTCTACATATCTTGAAACGTAAACCATCAAATTTTGAGGGGGGGTAAGAATTTTTTTTTTCATGCTCGATTCCAATGGTTCATTATTGAAAATAATAAACCAAAAATTGAGTCAATAGTGCCAATTTAATTAGTTTAAATGCAAGAAAACGTTAGGAGATTTTATGTTGTTTGTCATCAGGGGGGGGGGGGGGGGGGAGTGACCCTGAACAGTAAATTAGTTCTAAGGTTCAAAATCAACGCATTACAGGGTATCTAAATGAGTTCGTGTATCCAACTGTTTAAACAACAACGTGATGGGAAGTTATTCCCAATGCAGTTTGATGTTAGAAATGGCATGGTTCACTAACCGCGAGTACCCCAACATACATTTCGTGTACGGGTTGTGCGATGGAAATGCGCTTGCTACGCAGCAGCAGTATCGTGCTAAATATCCTGGCCGACGGGTTCCAGGGAAAACGGGCTTTCCTAATTACCGAAAAACCTGATTTCGAATTGTAAATTGGCACTATTGACTCAATTTTTTAAATTAAAAACATTAAAATTTTTTTTTTACATTTTTTCTACCCTCTGATCAAATTCCCTTTTTTGAGGTGCCTAACGTTTTCTTGCATTAAAACTTGAAGTTTTCATCAAAGAAACAAGATAATCGCAAAGTTGACCATACCATTGGAAAGTTTATTAAATGAAGAAGTTTTCAAGAGATTTGCCAGTTTCCAGGATTTTTTTTTCGGAGGAGTAGTAACGTTTTTAAAAATTTCAGAAATTTTATTTTTTCAAATTCGTCTAATGTTTGAGCTGTTGTTGTGGTCTCTAGATGGTACTTTTCAAGACTTGAAGAACACCATCCGTATGGAAAATTTAACGCTGATTCCGAAAATGAGGTCAAAAAGTAAAATTAAATGAGGTAAACCGGAGAAATTTGAGTTTAAAAGGAAAAAAAACACGGTTTTCCTGAAAAAACCTTTAAAAAATCATATCTCGAGAACTGATTGAGATGAAAATATTCGGGTGGCGGCAGTTTACTCCATTTTTGATGTAGTTTTACGCAAATTTTTTTGCATCTACGAGCGGATCACCCTGTATTTATTACCATGTTTAGTGTGATATTAAAGCTAAAAGCCACGCTTCTTAATATGTTAGACATGCGCATACACACTACGCTACGAGCTTATTGTACAATTACCTAGATGTCTTGCTTGAACAATTGATAAACATCCGCGGTGACATTTAAAGAGTCAATTTTGAAGTCAAGACAACTTTTTTCTCTTCTATCATGCTAACCTTTGACAAAATAACATAATTCTTGAGTTATGTTTTCAAATTTCAACCATCATGTATTATATTAAGATCAAATTTTGACTCTGTTAAATCTTTCCAAATTATGTAGGTAGGAAATAATTATCAATTACGAATTCTGAACTTAACAGTAGATGAATGGAAACCTAAAAACCGTAATTCGCACGTTTTTAACTAGCCTAATAAAGGATACCGGCAACACACGACACGAGCTTGCACGTTTTCAAAATAAAATGGTTAAACTTGGATATAATACCTGGAGAGTTAGTACAATTTCAACGTTCACGTTTTCAGGATCTCGAGGGCCGTCTTGTATGTGCATTATACCTTGTTCTATATAATTATCGTGCACCTTCCTCCAGGCATGCCACAACCCAGGTCAGTCAAAGTGAATTTTCTCTTAACACCATTTTGATATGTTGAGTAGGATACCTACGAGATTGCAAGAAAGACCAACGAGTTATTGCAAGTGCGATTGAGGTTCCATAGATGATTTTAAGTACCTTTAATATTTATTTTTATAATTAATTAACAATGTACTTAATTGGGCTTTGCCCGTTTGTATCTACATAAAACAATTTTTTTAAATTCATAAGCCTAATTCTTTATATTATCAGATAGGATCAGTGGTTCTCAATCCGAACTTTTGATGTTGATTTTCACACAGACGACCACAATATACCTTCTAATAAAAATTGTTCGATCAAATTATTTATTAGTATTTATGTTTAGAATCTAATGTGAGTTGTAAAGCTGTCACCTTTTAGTGTCAGAAAAATTACAGATTTCGTTCGAAAATTCCTAGTAAAATCAAACAAATTTAGCGATTTTTCTATTTTTCTATTTAAAAAATAAATAATAATTGTAATACTTGTCTTGAGATGACACCTTGCTTTGGGATGACTGAAAATTGTTTAACTTTCATACTGGCAGCGTGGAAAAATGTTTGAAATAAATCGAAATATGAAACAAGTTCAACTTCGAATGGGAAACATGAGTGAGTTGAAAAATGACAGAACGTATAGGAGGAATATACATGAGGGTAACACATCTCGATACGGTCAATATATGTACATAATGATGATAGAAATGAATGTGTGGGTGGTGATTCTCAATTTCACATACCCAATCGTCAACAGAAAGAAATGCCAACAATCTACCATTGCAAGAATTCGTTCAGTGTTCGTTCAGTGCGGTACATATTCTTAGCATGTCGGAACATTCTGGAGAATTTTCGAATTCTAGGTTTCATTTTATTTATTTTTATTTCTTTTTTCTTCTTTTTCCATTTCTTACTGATGAATTTCCCATTGTACCAAAATTGAACTACCTATTGAAAATAATAACATTTTCAGATTGAATGTCTTTCTTGCAATCTTGTGTTCGACTCAAAACTATTCATTTTGTAATTTGGTCAATGTTGAGAATCTATCCAAGAATATATTTTTATACGTAAGCATGACTTTTTTCGAACCTATTTTTCAAAATTACCGTACTCATGCCGTACATATCCTATTTGCTTCAATAACATGCTTTTTACGTAAAAATTACTATTACGGATTACCATCATGTGCATTATTAACAGGATTTTATTTTAAACATGTTATACCCCACAATATTTTCTTTAGCAGTTAGCTAGAGAAATTTTTCAGTTCACGTATATTTCGATTATATCGTTCTAGTATTAAACAGCACCTACCTAATACTACTATCAGAAGAGAAATACAGTTTGCTCATCAAGTAAGAACCCCGAAATTCTGATATTTGTTCGTTTTGTTTGTAAACCCTTAGCTTCCTGTACGCCGCCACCTGCAGGGAATACTACACATTAGCGCCTGATTACAACAAGAACATTCCACCAGGTTAGTGAGTTGAATGATAACATTTTTCTTATAAGTAATGGGGAAAGCTGCGTTCTGGCGCAGGGGCCAACCTGCAATACCTGTGATACTAAACCCGCACGACACAAACCCCGCAACACTACGAATTTTTCGAATACATTTAAGAAATTTTGTAAATTTTAACTTCAAACATTTTCGAAAAAATATTTACAAAAATATCGTTATTTTTTGGAAAGTTTCAAAATTTACATTTATGAAAAATTTACGAAATTTTCGAAAACTTTGTCATTTCCTTCGAAAATATTCACACATATTTTCGAAAATTTTGTTAGGTACCCATCAAAATGTTTCAAAAAAATTTACGACATTTCGCTGATTTTTTTTTCTCGAAAAACAGTACCGAACCAATCCCAAAACAACAATTTAAAAAAAAACCAGCGAAATTTTCGTTTTTTTTTTTTTGAAACATTTCGAAGGGAACGAAATTTTCGAAATTAAAAAAAAATATTTTCGAAGGTAATGACAAACAATTTTGAAAATTTCGTAAATTTTTCAAAAATTCCATAAATGTTTCGAAAATGTTGTAAATTACACAATTTTTCGAAAAATGACGATATTTTTGTAAATTTTAAAGTTAACAAAATGTACGAAAATTTCGGAAATGTATTAAAACAAATTCGTAGTGTTGCGGGTTTAGTATCAGAGTTATTGCAGGTTGGCCCCTGCGCCAGAACGCAGCTTTCCCCTCTACTCTCGTCAAAATAATAACTGCAACGAGAATCCTTCTAATACTTGACTCACGAATTTTAAAACGGTGACAAGATCCCACAAGAAGGTCTAAGTTGTTTCCTGATTTTCAAGGTGTCTGCATACTAAAATACAGTTCATTTCAACATTTGACTAGGACTTCGGATATTTGCCTAATCAGATTAGTCTTTGTTGAATCGGTCTCTTTCCAGGAGAACAATCAAGGTACGAACCTTACCCATTTTACTACTTAATTAACAACTCATTTCACTGGTTCATTGTACTTGCTCCCTTTGTGTCTCATAGAGATGAACTAATAAAATATTAATTAACAACTGCTATCTGCTGTCCCGTGTCTACCGGCAAGGGAGGGGACGAGTGAATTCACTTTTCACTGTTAAGGCTTTACAATACTTTATTGTGGATACTGGGGAATGCAGAGCTTACCGGTTTCAATCAAGCCATTTTCAAAGGAGTTTCGAGCTTCCTTTCTGAATTAGGAAGTGAACTTGACAACAAACAATTATAAAACTAGATACTAGGAATTCTTCATCTCGACCAGGCTCATGTGCTCCCAACCACACACAAAAAACGCTGCAAATTATTACACAAAGGTTTATTATTAACCTGTACAGATGCCCCTTCTGCGTAGATCACTGTTTTCTGTGGTCAATACCCTCGAGCTCCCCCCCATGAAAGCCCTAAATCGAGTACTGGAGCCGGCCCCGGAATTCATGTTTCATACAAATGCGCGGGATTCAATAATTCAATCACTGATTATTTTTAGTTATTCATGAGTAGGGATAGGATTCGTATGTATTCACATATTTTTTTCTAGGCTATGTATCCATGATTTTCAACTAGATGTGTTCATACTGACACTTTGCGAACGTTTTAACACACTTTAATTTCACATATTTTCACATGTTTCGCTATTATTACATATTTTCAAATATTTCATTGATTGAAAGACATATTTTCAAATATTTCATTAAATGAGACACCTATTTTTCGATGTCAACTGTTTTCCAACGTTTTGAAGAATATCGCCATTTTCGGATGGTTGTAGGGAGCTGTGTAAACTCTATTTTGCACATTGTTCATTGTTGAAACTCTTTTTGGCTTGGATACTCTGTTTTCTGGTGAGAAATGTCACGAAATTCACTCTCGAATAGACGAATTGACTCGAAGTGGTTGCTAAGTATCTACGTTAGTTTCCGGATGATGTCCTACGCATTTTCACAATTTATTTTAACTTCAAAATGTCTACCCATTTTTAAATATTTCAGAAAATATATAGGTAAAATATTTTCACATTTCACAAAAACGTTTCACATATTTTATGCATATTTCAAAAAAATAAATACATATTTTAGTTACATATTTTGCATTTTTAAATACATAAAAATCCGATCTCTATTCATGAGGCATAAGGCAAATAATAAACCGTTGTGTAATAATTTACCTCTATATATGCCCCTTCTGCATAGATAGTGTAATAAACCGTTGTGAAATAATTTACCGATGCGTAATAATTCACCCAATAATACTTCAACGTTTGTTCAAGTTGCAAAAGTACATATACAGGGTGTAACATGAGTGATGCAAAACCTCTCTCCCACGTGTTCTACATCCAATTTCCGACCAATAGTGTCCTATTACATTTTTTTTTTACTCCGCTTAAAACCCCACTTTTTTCACTTTCAAGATTTTTTCCATATTCCGACTTCCTCTTACTAAAGCAGCTATAATTTCCTTAATTTAAAGAGTAAATTCAAATTTGAAGATACCGTTGAAAAGAGCGTTAAATTTTCTGTCTCTCTAATACCTAATAAAAAAATTTTAGGAGGATTTGAGGAGTGAAAATGGAGTTCGAACAGTGAATTTTGTCAAAATTTTAAAATCGTCTGTTTTTTCAAACGCTTGGTGATCCTATTAATTCTTGTAGCAGAATGGTGAATGGTAAGCTAAACAATGCGCCAAAACGTCAGCTTTCCAACGGACTAATCAAAACGTTTTTTTGAATTGATTTCAAGAGAGAAAATGAGGTTCGAATACGAAAAAACGTGTTGTTTCCGGCTAAAAATGTACATTTTGTTAATTAGTGAGTCAACTATGGGGTAATTTTCAAATCGAATGGTGACACCCTCACATCATCTCCCAGTAGGTATTTGGTCGGTATTTTCATTTTAGTCCAAGGGTGTTGGCATTACAAAGAATGGAACTATGGAAGTTAATCGAAGAGGATTGAAAGATCTGTGAGACGACTGTTGTTTGTGTACCTCTACGAATGATTGGGATGAGTTCTTATCTTTACCGCTGCCACCTATATGAACCCTTCACAAACGAACCGGTCCTGTATTCGCCAAAACGGAAGGCATTTTGAGCAAATAAAGGATTGAACAGAGTCCCGCTTAACTTCCATAGTTCCATTCTTAGTAATGCCAACACCCTTGGACTAAAATGAAAATACCGATCAAATACTTACCTACTGGGAGATGATGTGAGGGTGTCACCATTCAATGTGAAAATTACCCCATAGTTGACTCAAAACTCACCACTTCACATAAGGTACATTTTTCATGAAAAACCCACGATTTAGCCGGAAACAACACGTTTTTTCGTATTCAAACCTCATTTTCTCTCTTGAAATCAATTCCAAAAAAGTTTTGATTAGTCCGTTGGAAAGCTGAGGTTTTGTCGCATTTTTTAGCTTACCTTCACCATTCTGCTACAAGAATTAATAATATCAACAAGCGTTTGAAAAAACAGACGATTTTAAAATTTTGACAAAATTCACTTTTCAAACTCCATTTTCACTCCTCAAATCCTCCTAAAAAAAATTTAACGGTCTTTTCAACGGTATCTTCAAATTTGAATTTACTCTTTAAATTGAGGAAATTAAGTATAGCTGCTTTAGTGAGAGGAGGTCGGAATCTCGAAAAAAATCTTAAAAGTGAAAAAAGTGGGGTTTTAAGTGGAGTAAAAAAAAAAAAGTTGGCGGACACTTTTGGTCGGAAATTAGTTGTAGAACACGTGGGAGAGAGCTTTTGCATCACTCATGTTACACCCTGTATATCAACAAAATCCAAATCATCCATCATTTGTCAAATGAAATAATATCACGGAACAACCAACTTGACTTCGTACAGCCATCCTTGATTATAATCAGGTGCTCCCTAGTGATGATATCCGGGCCGGAATTGTACCGTTTGATTCACGATCATGTTGACGAAGCTTTTTGGTGCACACGAACGGCTGGTCGTGCAATGCTCCGGATGGTCTCAAAAAAACTCCCAAGCTCGATAACTATTCAAAACGCAGCAAATTATTACACAACGGTTTATTATTAACCTGTACAGATGCCCCTTCTGCGTAGATCAGTTTTCTGTGGTCAGTACCCTCGCAGGAAAGCCCTAAATCGAGTACTGGAGCCGGCCCCGGAATTAATGTTTCATACAAACGCGCGGGATTCAATAATTCAGTCATTTGTAGTTTTTCATGAAGCATAAGATGAATAATAAACCGTTAAGTAATAATTTACTTGTATACACGCCCCTTCTGTGTAGTATAACATAATAAACCAATCAAGATCAATAAAAACGTGAAAAAAACCATACCCTTTCAATTAAAGCTTTCGGATTACAGCGGTCTGAAAATGTCAACCCCTATTTTGAACCCCTTAGAGATGACTGACAGTGACGTCGAGCTTCGAGGACCAACTAGACCCCGAACGGAACCTATAACCAGAATTTCATCAATTTTGGTTCATGGTAACTAAGAAAAGTGCTCAGTATGATGCAAGGCGTACGGCGGACGGACAGAAAATTTTAATGCATTTTCGGATTCTACATGCCTTGAAGCGTAAACCATCAAATTTTGAGGGGGGGGGGGGGGGGTTAAAAAAATTTTTTTCGTGCTTTTTTCATTATTGAAAATAATAAACCAAAAGGAGCGTAATTCGTGTTTTTGGGGGCCAAAATTGGTTGAAACCATCAGAAATAGCTATTTCAATTATTGCACATGAAAGAAACAATAAATGAACAGCCAACATTTCTGAAGGTATGTCCAGTAGAATAATAAACCCATGCGACAAGGACTTTGCAGCGTTTTAGCGAATTTTCAAAGAAAATGAAGCTATTGCAATGGCTTCGAAATTTAAATAATATAAATTTTTGGAAATTTTCTTCATAGAAATCCGTTTCAGACCATTCTAGAACGATTCCTGAAATTTAACACTTTTTTATATGTATATATATATTTATATATATATGTGTCACTCCAGACGATAACTCTCGATAGAATTGAGATAAACAGCTCAAATTTGCACAAAAAATCTATCTTGGCAATCGAAAGGCTAAGTTCGAAGATGGGCGAAATTGGCCTACTCTAAGGAGGGTTTTGGCGCATTTAAAGTGCGCAAAAATTACCCAAAAATCCCCAAAATGTTATTTTCCAACAAGTGACCCCTCATTTTAAAGGTTTTTGCACGCTGAACACGATGGTGGAATCGGATTTTAAATATCTTGATCCGTTCTCAAATTAGAGCATTTAAAGTGCGCAAAAATTACCCAAAAATCCCCAAAATGTTATTTTCTAACAAGTGACCCCTCATTTTAAAGGTTTTTGCACGCTGAACACGATGGTGAAATCGGATTTTAGATATCTAAATCCGTTCTTAAATTAGAGCATTTAAAGTGCGCAAAAATTACCCAAAACTAGGATAATCTTTAAACTCTTACCCCCCCCCCCACCCCCTTAGAGTGGTCAGATTGAAAAATGTGAGAAGTATTAATTGAAGACGAGAGTTCGAAGCAAAAAAGGGGGAGGCAAACGATTAGTACAACTCCTTGAATTTCCCATTTGACATATAATTGTTATGATACCTTCATAGATAGACAAGTACCGGCCCACGTATTACTAGAAGGAAGACGAAAGAAAAAATCTATTTCAAATTATTCAATTTAGGTACTAACAGTAGGAGGAAGAAGTTTTCCTTTATTCAAAACCATAGCCATTAATTCGAATATTTCTTTGAAAATTCGCTCATTAAGTCATGCTGCATGACTGGTTTTTTTTTATAGGTAACATGCCTGAAAATGAGTTTTATTAGGGTATATTCTGACATTCAGATCGTTATACTCGTTTTTTCCGAGGGAGATCTGGTAACCTTCAAGACATGTCCTACATTAGGCCCTACATTTTTATGCGGTCTGCCCTACCTGCAGAAAAAAAAGTCTGCCAATTCGAGTGGGCAGTGCAGCTTCCTCATTTGAATCACATGAACGTGTGGAATAGTTGGGTAGGTTCATTTTGAAATGGGACCATCTGCGATACAACCCGCGTGTACCATCAAAATTTCAGCTCTCTACGACTATTTTTCGCGTTGGTAGAAGCGTTACAAGGAAATGGACAACACTTCATGTTTGCGCATGCGCAGACGAAAGTACCGAACTTTTCCATTGATTTTTGTATGCGACCATCTCTGACCCAACTCGCACCTACCCTCCAAATTTCAGTCGATTTCGACCATTATTTCTGGTAGTTATGAGCGTTACAAGGAATTACCACAGACAGACACCACAAATGTTCCTGGATGTTTAAAACGCAAAATGGTAGTGGAAATTTTCATTGTAGAGGACATAAATTTTGGTTTATTATTTTCAATAATGAACCATTGGAATCGAGCAAGAAAAAAAAATTCTAACTCCCCCTCAAAATTTGATGGTTTACGTTTCAAGGTATGTAGAATCCGAAAATGGAATAAAAATATTTCTGTCTGTCCGCCGTACGCCGTACTGGCCACTTTTCTGAGTTACCATGAAACAAAATTGATGAAATTCGGGTTATAGGTTCCGTTCGGGGTCTAGTTGGTCCTCGAAGCTCGACGTTACTGTCAGTCATCTCTAAGGGGTTCAAAATAGGGGTTGAAATTTTCAGAACGCCGTAGCTCGAAAACTTCCGATAGAAGGGTATGAATTTTTTTACGATATTAAATTTGTCTTGAGCTAAACAATTTTTTGAGACCACCCGGAGCATCGTACGTCCAGCCGTTCGTGAGCACCAAAAAGCTTCGTCAACACAATCGTGAATCAAACGGTATAAATCCGGCCCGGATATCATCACTAGGGAGCACCTGATGCTGGCTGTATGAAGGCGAGTTGGTTGTTCTGTGATATTATTTCATTTGATAAGTGATGGACTATTGTATTTTCTAGGTAGGTACTTGTGAAACTTGAACAAACGTTGAAGTATTACTGATGGGTGAATTATTACACAATGGTAAATTATTACACAACGGTAAATTATTTCATAACGATTCATCTACCAAGAATTGGCTGGATTTTGTTGGTAGGTACTTTTGCAACTTGAACAACCGTTGAAGTATTATTGATGGGCAAGTTATTACACAACGGTTCATTATACTTGACCACGAAGGTAGGTATTGGCCACAGATTTTTTACTCAATCACGAATCCCAGGCTTCCCTACATTCGGTAGTGAGGAAGCAAAATGGGATGGTACAGTGCACAGTGGTACATGCATACAGAGAAATACGAAACATAACAAGATATAACTCACAGTGGAGAGGTCAGCTGGCCCATTTCTGATGATGGATGATCTTGTCCAAGACAGCAGATGAGCACAGCACAGCACAGTTGTACGCAGATAACTCCCTCACGAGTTTACCAAACCAAAACCAACTGAAGGTTTTGAGTTTCTGGTAGGCAGAACTGTGGCAGTGCTGGTGGGCGCCCGGGAAGGGTTTTCGTGGAAAAACTAGTGAGGCGAATACCAAGGACCGGGCTCCACCTGAAGCCACAGAAACCTCACCAAGGCAGCTCCTGGTTCCTGATTGGACGATTTCGGTGACGTCACGAGGGTAGTAGCTGCTCTCGGTGGGTACATTTACACTGGAGCTGATTTTTGCTCCTCCCAACTCGGCCGAATTCCGGCTCTGGGGATTCAACCCATAAAATTGGCACCAGACCAGATTTTTCTAACGATTCTACCGATTTTGGTTTACTTATTATTCTGTGAATAACACACCTATGTATTCGCTCAGTAAAAATTGTTTATAACACCCCCTCAAAATTGTTTCTTTTCCGTTTCAAGGTGGGAAGATTCCAAAAACGCTGCAAGGTCCTTGCCACATGGGTTTATTATTCTACTGGACATACCTACAGAAATGTTGGCTGTTCATTTATTGTTTCTTTCATGTGAAATAATTGAAATTGCTATTTCTGACGGTTTCCACCATTTTTGGCCTCTAAAACACGAATTAGGCAGGCTCCTTTTTTTGGTTTATTATTCTGTGAATAATACACCTATGTATTCGCTCAGCAAAAAATTTTTATAACACCCCCTCAAACTTTTTTCTTTTCCGTTTCAAGGTGCGTCGATTCAAAAAACGCTGCAAAGTCCTTGTCACATAGGTTTATTATTCTATTGGATTCTAAAGAAACTGTTGTAGGCTGGATGAATAAAACTCGCACGGCTTGAGTTGATACTTTAATGTTGAGAGCTCTAGCTTGTCTGCCCTATTATCCCATATGGGGTGGTATTTATACACGGGTTTGGGATCCCCCAAACCCACAGGTATTCCTATTGGTCCGCTCAAGACGGCGCTTGACAGTGGCCTCTAACGGTATTTCTTAGAACTAAGTTGACTTATAACATCTTTTCTCCCCTGACATCCAACACAATATATACAAAATAAGGTACTAAAACTATACAACAATGGTCCACTTAATACACAAAGGGTGTCGGTTATTAAGGCTAAATGTAACGCTTTTAGTTGCAAAACTTGCCACCACGTGGCAGCACCAAAATGAAGGAAATTTCCTTGACTCCTCACAGGAGAACGAATCAAGATATTTTGAATCTGAAAACGGATTTGATAAGATATCAACCCATAGTTTGGACGAAATCGGTTTAAAAAATTTGCACAATTTTTTTGCGCACTGTTCAATAAATTTTTTGATTAAATTGAGACTTTTTCAAAAATGTGGCCTTATACAGCAGTGTGCCCATGCATACAGTGTACAAATCCGTTTTCAGAATTTCGATTGGTCAAAAATTACGATCGTAATCCTTAAGATTGGTGAAACAATAGATTGGAAACAATAGTAGGGCTGACGGGGTGGAGGAGTGCGCGCGCGAGAGGGGGGCATTTTAGTGAGGTGGGGCCCGCCGCCTCGACCCCTCGACCGCTTGGACCCCTCGCATGAACATTCTCGGAATCGAGTCTTCCTGATGTTGGTTGGAAAAGAAGTTTTGTCTGTGAGCAGGATTGGGTCATAGCCAAGTCAAATTGGACTTGTGCTTGCTGCCTAATAAATGTGCACTAGCTGGAAATTATTTTAATCGAATTTGGGCATAATACGAGTAATGTGAGTTTGCGACGGACTCTGGCTTGTGCTAAACTTTTGAGAGCCAAAAAACTGCGAAATTTTCGGACCTTTTTCAGCTTTTTCGCTTCTCGAAAACTATTTTCACTATAATTATGCTAGAATAAGGAGCATAAAATTGCGCGTCGATTGGAGTTTAGTACGTCAAAATCGCTTCAGCCATTTAGCTAAAATCGCCAAAAATAAGTCTTTTTTCGATTTTTCCCAAATTTGTCGATACGTCCCTAAAATTTTGATACGTGATTCCTAAAAGCACATATTTTTCAAAATAGGCTCAAATTTCACATTTTTAGACACTTTTTCCCAAAATTGGTATTTTCGGAAACTGGCTTGGTGCGGTATCCTAGAGTGTGATTGTCTATTAGAAGATGAATAAATCGTTTTGGTTTATTATTCTGTGAATAATACACCTATGTAGTCGTTCAGCAAAAATTTTTTGGAACACCCCCTCAAAATTTTTTCTTACACGTTTCAAGGTGTCTAGATTCATGCAATGTCCGTCGCCGTCCGCCGTGTCACGCATAACTGCCTCAAAATTGGTCCAATTGAGTCGAAATTTGCACCAAATACTCATCTAGGGCAGACATGGTGCCCGCAAGCTTTTCAGCTCGATCGGACCAACGGTTTGGATTTTATGGACAAAAAACTGGCAAAAATGAGGCGTTTTTTAGGAGTTTTGATGTGAAAACCGTTGAACGCCCATAATTACCGTAAAAATGGTCGAATGTGATTCAAATTTGGAGGGTAGGTGGGGGTTGGTCCAAAGATGGTATCTATATTAGGGATGTTTGTTACCTAAAAGTATCGGAAAAAAACACGGGAAAAACGAATTAATAGCACATTGTTTATAAATGGTGAAAAAATTGTTTGACATTTTGATATTGATGGAGTACAGTTCTATATGTCCGCAAGAATAATAAACCCATGTGACAAGTACTTTGCAGCGTTTTTTATTTACTTTTGTACATATATTGTGATAACATAAATAGGTATATATGCTTTTTGCCGTGAAAAGAATCACAGTTTCACAGACAGACAAAGATTCGAATTTATAATATAATAAGGATAATAAGGATAGAGATAGAGATAATAATAACCCCTACACATATATCCATGTCACGAGGTATCTGCTTACAGAGTACCTAGATAGTTCCTCTTATGAACTCGCCAAAAAGGTTGCCCAAATTCCAAGAAGCCGACACTTCGATTTGATTTGGATTTGATTTTTTCGAAATCAGGTGACGTTTATGCAACTGTGTTTACATAACTATTATAGTCGATGAATCTGAATGGTATTTACTTTGCCAACAGTATGTACCTACCTGATGTTTTTGATGTGCCAAAACTTTATTGCACTGCTCCAACAAAAATTGGCTTCACAAAAATGGACTTCTACGACAACGCGTGCGTCCATATTTCGTAACTCCGTTACCCAATTTCCATGGAAAATGTTGCGATCATAGTGTTTAGTAGGTTTCATGAGTCTGTTTGGTGCATTACTATGGTGCAAAACTTTAGTGTTTCCAGAGCGAAAACTCTGGACACAAATTTAAAAATTTTTGTTTGGGTAAAGATAAAAAACTTAAAAAAACTAGCGACTACTTCTTCCAAATTCAAGGACAATTGGAAATAACGATGAGAGAGCGTTGTTTTTTCGTAGTGTGGACCCCTAGGGATCTACATTACGAGATAATACAAAGGGATCGCTCATTCTGGGAGGACAAAATGATAACAAAGTTGAAATATTGTTATGAAAATGTTCTGCTCCCAGAAATTATTGATCCAAGGATACCACGTTCGCTGGAAATACGGGAGCCTACCCAGGACTTGGGATGAAAATTCCTCAAAGTATAATACTTTATTTTGAAAGCAAATATAGTATATTCAACAGCAGAAATGTTTCAAGTGTTTGATGATCTGTACCTATATGTCCCCTAATTTCGATACTGCTCAGATTTGAAATACCCAGTTTAATTTTTCAAGACTAGATTCATGGACTATGATTTTACACGCTGTCCCATAAAATTCGCGTAGGTACCTATATGAAAGATTTATCGACTTGTATTTTTTGAAACATCTATATGCATGTAGGCACGCTGTTGTAGGTACCTGCCAATCTTTGTGAACAATAAAAAATTGTTGCAGTGCGCAAAAGTAACAAAATTATTTTGAAAGTGTGTATGTAGTCTGTATGTATGTATTTAGGGACACAACTTGCGATACAATCTAAAATTATTTGAGTTTTGAAATACTTCACTACTAAATTCCGGATGTGACAATACGTTTTGGAGATATAGCGAAAAATACGAGAAAGAAAATTGGATTTCACAACGCGGTTTTGAGAGTGGTGGTAGGTATGGTATTTTAGCTGTATCTCGGAAACTATTGAGTCTTCCGAGCCTATTCTAGTATTCTAGCAAATCTAATTCAGTTTCAAAATGTACACTTTTTGTCAAAAACGCGCTCTATCATGGCCAAAATGGGGGAAAAACAAAAAAAGTGCGAACATTTTGAGGTTTCTCGCATTTTGACCAAAGTTTTGGGGGCCACCGTTGTCAAAAACATGGATTTTGCGTATCAGTCACATCCCCTACAAGAAAAAAACGAAATCTACTACCCCCAACTTAGGCCCCCCTTTTCTCGTAGTCCACAAACGTGAGACAAGGCTTGACCCAATCCTGTTCACAGACAAAACTTCTTTTCCAACCAACATCAGGAAGACTCGATTTTGATGCCGACCTTGAGTAGGAGAATTCGGAGAACGTTCATAGGTACGAGGGGTCCAGGCGGCCGGCACCACCTCACCAAACTGCCCCCCTCGCTCGAGCGCACTCCTCCACCCCGTCAGCCCTACTATTGTTTCCAATCTATTGTTTCACCAATCTTAAGGATTACGATCGTAATTTTTGACCAATCTCAATTCTGAAAACGGATTTGTACACTGTATGCATGGGCACACTGCTGTATAAGGCCACATTTTTGAAAAAGTCTCAATTTAATCAAAAAATTTATTGAACAGTGCGCAAAAAAATTGTGCAAATTTTTTAAACCGATTTCGTCCAAACTATGGGTTGATATCTTATCAAATCCGTTTTCAGATTCAAAATATCGTGATTCGTTCTCCTGTGAGGAGTCAAGGAAATTTGCCCCCGATAGTGCTGCCATCTCTTATCTGAGAATCTCACTAACTTGTCGTTACATTTAGCCTTAACATTAGTGTAGCATCCTAATTATTACAGGATTACAGGTACTTGAAGGAAATACAGTGTTGGTCTAATATCTAATAATTATCTACTTAAGAGCTATTTTACAATAGTGGTACATTTTTTTATTTATTTATTATTATTTTTTTATTTTTTTTTTTTACTTAGTTTCCGAAATAATACTATCATTATGATGACCTAAGACTATGGTTTGAAAAGTTTCCCCGATCTGGTGGTGGATGGTGGTAGTGTCGGAGCATGAATATTGTGTATTGGGATGGACGAAGTATGTTGAGTAATAGGAGTGGGGGTGTTAGGGGGGTGACGGAGCCTCATTTGGTTGTAATGTACGGTTTTTTCTACGCCGTTTTCGAGTTTGACTTTAAAAAGTTTCTCCGATTCTCTGCTGACTATGGTTCCTGCGGACCAGATAGTTGGTTTACAGTCTGGTCTAAGAAGGACCCATACTGGTCTAACTGAGTGAGAGTTGGAAGTCTCATTATGAGGTTGGGGTGGTGGTGGCATTATAACAGATATGGGATTGTATGATAATAAGGCTGCGGTAGGCGCGATACCTGTCGATGTGGATGGAGTGATTCGAAGGGTTGCCAGTACATGCTGCAATAATTCGTGGGAAGATAGGTGTGGATGCTGAATTTTAGATTTTCGGATAGATGATTTTAGAATTGACACATATTTCTCCGCTTGACCATTGGATCTAGGATTATACGGAGGGGTAAATTGAAGTGTTATGTTACGATGGGACAAGTACAGAGCAAATGCTTGTGAGGAAAAAGGGGGCCCGTTATCAGCAACAATCGTGGTTGGATACCCAAACCTGCTGAAAACGTCTGCCAACAAGGGCAGAAGTGTGGTGGCTACATAATTTTTAATTATAAAGCATTCCGGCCATTTGGAAAATACGTCAACTATTAGAAAATAGTCCACTGTTTCCAGGTTGAAAAGATCCATGTGAACTCTTTCCCATGGTCTTGAAACAGCCGGCCATGGGGCCCTGTGTTTTGGTTCGGGGGGTTTGGGAGCATTTTGTTGGCAAGCATGACATTTTTGAACAAATCTTTTGATGTCTTGGTCCAGAGAAGGCCACCAAACATAGGACCTCGCTAACAATTGCATTCGGGTAACTCCTGGGTGACCTTCATGGAGAACTGTCAGGAGTTGTGTTTGTTGAGATGCAGGAATAATTAATCTGTCCCCGAACCTGATGTATTCAGAGTCACAGGATAAGTTATTTCGTACCAGAAAGTACGGATAGAGGGAATCTGTTTTCCGACATGAAGACCATGAGCCTTGTAAACGAGAGAACAATCGCTTTAGAATTTTGTCATTTTTCAATTCAGTTTTAAGTTTCTCCATGGCAAGTGGCGGATACGCCGAATGAATAAATGCAATATGTGCTGGTTCGATGGAATCTGAAGAGGGGAGTCTAGAAAGTGCATCTGCTTGGGGAATTTTGGACGAACTTTTGTGGTGAATAGTGTAATTATAATTCGATGAGTCTACCGACAACACCAACGGATAATCTGGGTTAAACAAAACCAGCAGAGACTGATTAGATAGCAAATTCTTGGATTTTTGAAACGCAGCCTCATGCGTTGGAGTCCAATCCCACTTTGCATCTTTTCTTAATAGTGAGTGGAGTGGCTCTAATAAATCAGAAGGTGCTTGCAAAAATGATCTATAAAAATTCAACATACTGAGATAAGAACGGAGTTGAGTCACATCTGTGGGACTAGGCATCCCTTTTAATTTTAGAATTTTGGAGGGGCATGGTTGTCGGCCTTGGCGAGTTAAAACGAACCCTAGAAACTCTAATGACTGTACAAAAAATTCTGATTTTTCGACATTAATTTTGATGTTATGAAAATCGAGAGTCGACAAGACTTTATGTAAAATGCGCTGACACTCTTCAAAATCCCCCCCCCCCCCCCCCCCCCCCTAGAAGGATATCATCTATATATGTTGAACAATTTTCGATTTTCATTAATATTCTATCCATAACAGATTGAAAAATTGGAGGACTGGAAGACAGGCCGAAAACTAAACGTGTGTATCGAAACAGACCCACAAACGTATTTACTGTTAGTAGTTGTTGACTAGATTCATGCACAGCCAGTTGCAAATATGCATTTGATAAATCAAGCCGGCAGAATATAGAGCAGTTCGAAAATTTATGGAAAAATTCATCTAAACGTGGAAGAGGGTAAGATTCATGCAATAACTGAGGATTTACAGTTCTTTTCAAATCAACACAGATACGGAGGTTCCCGTTTTTCTTAGGAACCACCACTAGCGGTGAAGCCCAATCACTCGACGATGTAGGAACTATTATTCCCTGGCTTTGCAATTTCTCAAGTTCACTCTGGACAGGTTGACGTAAGGCAAATGGAATATTGTACGGGCGTTGAAAAACTGGCTTTGCGTCTGGCCTTAAATGAATATGAACCATGAACTCGCGAATAGGCTTGTCATTATTTTTCAAAGCAAAAGCGTTGGGGTATTGCGATTTAAAATTCTCTAGTGAAACTGAGGAAACCTGCGTCGGCAGAAAATAAGACTCCCAGTCGGGAAAAAGGGTGTGCAAAATATCTCTACCTATGATTGCTGGGGGAGATAGATTTTTCGCCACCCAAATAACTGAAGGAGTGGTGGCCGAATTTGGAGTTTTGGCATTCACACGTAACGCTCCTTCGACATGGATTTTATCGGAATTGGCAGCAGATAAATTTATGTGAGAACGGTGTAATGCAATATGTTTGAGTTGACTTGTATAAATGTTATGGGACACGAGGGATACGGCACTACCAGTGTCAACGAGAAATTTTAAATCAACAGAATTTGCTAAATTGAGCGTGAGAAAAAGAGGGGGTGCAGGTTGGGCCAAACGTTGAGTAGTGGAAACTGTTGTTGGCTGGGTGTTAATAACAGAAACGGACTGAAATTGATCTGGGTCATCAATATCATAAACGGAATCGAAATTTTGTGAATTTTGGGGATAATTTGGCTCAACATGATATGGCTGTTCCGAGGGCAGGAAAGGAACATGTGCTTCCTGGAATGGCTGAAGAGATGTAGAGGAAGTACTGAGTGAGCTGCGAGACCTACAATATCGCTTTGTGTGCCCCCGAACACCACAATGGTTGCAAACCCATGACTTAGCAGGGCAGGTTTGGATAGAATGGGAAACTTCACAACCATTACAACGTTTGTTCGAGATAAATTGACCCTTACTTCTATTATTATTTTGAGAATGAGAGACATTGGTATTTGGTGCAAAACTCACATGACGCCTTGGGGACGGAGACCGATGAACTCGCTGCTGTGGTCGAGCATTCGTACCGCGGGAGGGCGAGTGCGATCTACTGAAGATGGGAGCTGCGACGAGAGGAGGCGCCATGGTTGGCTGTTTATTTGTTGTTTCTTTCATATAAAATAATTGAAATAGCTATTTCTGGTGGTTTCCACCAATTTTGGCCCCTAAAACACAAATTAGGTAGGTACACTCCTTTTTTTTCTTTTTTTTTCAAATTATCTCTGATCATTGGTAGTACCATTTAATCGTCTCGATCCACCTGTTGATACTTTTTCTAGTGTTATTCTACAAATTTATGGTGATTTCAGACGGTTTCCCAGGTTTTTGACTTATAAAAAATCAATTTTGGGATCTGAACATCTGATACAACCTGAATTTTCCACTCTTCGGTCAAAATCGACTTCACATTCGGTCTTCTCGTCCCCAAAAACATTAAAAACGATACCTCATAAGCTCATTTTACTAACATGTTACTAAAACACAAAAAGTACCTATTTTTACACACATTTTCACTCATAACACCCCTGGGTATATTCCGATCGGGCTGAAAAGTTTCGGGATACAACTAGGGCCCAAATGGAGCATGTGTGCGAAAGAACGAATTTTTTAGACCGAAAATGAAGCCTGTACATGTGATACGGCGGACGGCGGACGGACATTGCATTTTGGTTTATTATTCTGTGAATAATACACCTATGTATTCGCTCAGCAAAAAATTTTTATAACACCCCCTCAAACTTTTTTCTTTTCCGTTTCAAGGTGCGTAGATTCCAAAAATGCAATGTCCGTCCGCCGTCCGCCGTACGCCGTATCACGTGTACAGGCTTCATTTTCGGTCTAAGGGCGGGCGCACACGGGCGACTTTTGTTGCGCAACTGTTTTTGTCTTTGTCGCTCTCGAGTTGCTTCGGCTTTCGAGAGCGCGCACACGATGAGCAACTGTTGCCTTACAGCAGATTCATTTTCGTTGATTTCGTAGTACCTACAGTGAACATGGATTTAGTACAGACTGCAGTGATTTGTGACGCAGGAAAAATAAAAGGAAAAGAATATATTATCGGGTTCACCCGCTGATGTCTGAAAGATCAGCCTTTCAAACTGGCGTCCGAATAATCCTTTAAAGTTTTATCGAACAACGCTGGCCTCTTTTCAACTTCACTTATAACTAAATCACTGTCGATATCTTCATCCCTCACTGCCATTTTGCCAACAATAGAGAAAATATGTACCACTTTGCACTAGGCACTAGATATTAATTCTAGATATAATCCTAGACGGCAACAAAACTGTCGCCCGTGTGCGCGCGTAGATCAAAACTATGGGAGGGGCGAGAGACCGAGACAGTTTCGTCTCCCTACTGTCGGCGGCCAGAGCAACTGAAAAGTTGCGTTGCTGTCGCGTCGCTTCGTGTGCGCGCCTTGGTTCAAATGCATAGGCCTCGTAGGAAACACGAAACAGTTGCGCAACAAAGAGTCGCCCGTGTGCGCCCGCCCTAAAAAAATCCTTCTTTCGCACACATGCTCCATTTGGGCCCTAGTTGTGTCCCGAAACTTTTCAGCCCGATCGGAATATACCCAGGGGTGTTATGAGTGAAAATGTGTGTAAAAATAGGTACTTTTTGCGTTTTAGTAACATGTGAGTAACATGAGCTTCTGAGATATCATTTTCCATGTTTTCGGTTGGTAACTTATCCAGGCAATTAGGCAACCTTACCAGGAACTTACTCGTCCCACTGCTGTTTCCGGGCATCGATGGTCAGGATAAACAAAGCAAGTGGTTTCTGGTTATTCGAAGAACGGACTGGCAGCCGTGTAAAACCTACCTGCGAACCTAAATCACTAGGGAAGGAGGAGAAGATTGATTTATTTAACAAAGTGCATAGGAACAGGGTTCCCTCGTGGCGTATAATATACATGAAATTACATTATTTTAAGGCTAAATGTAACGACAAGTTAGTGAGATTCTCAGATAAGAGATGGCAGCACTATCGGGGGCAAATTTCCTTGACTCCTCACAGGAGAACGAATCAAGATATTTTGAATCTGAAAACGGATTTGATAAGATATCAACTCATAGTTTGGACGAAATTGGTTTAAAAAATTTGCACAATTTTTTCGCGCACTGTTCAAAAATTTTTTTGATTAAATTGAGACTTTTTCAAAAATGTCGCCTTATACAGCAGTGTGCCCATGCATACAGTGTACAAATCCGTTTTCAGAATTTCGATCGGTCAAAAATTACGATCGTAATCCTTAAGATTGGTGAAACAATAGATTGGAAACAATAGTAGGGCTGACGGGGTGGAGGAGTGCGCTCGAGCGAGGGGGGCAGTTTGGTGAGGTGGTGCCGGCCGCCTGGACCCCTCGTACCTATGAACGTTCTCCGAATTCTCCTACTCAAGGTCGGCATCAAAATCGAGTCTTCCTGATGTTGGTTGGAAAAGAAGTTTTGTCTGTGAACAGGATTGGGTCAAGCCTTGTCTCACGTTTGTGGACTACGAGAAAAGGGGGGCCTAAGTTGGGGGTAGTAGATTTCGTTTTTTTCTTGTAGGGGATGTGATTGATACGCAAAATCCATGTTTTTGACAACGGTGGCCCCCAAAACTTTGGTCAAAATGCGAGAAACCTCAAAATTTTCGCACTTTTTTTGTTTTTCCCCCATTTTGGCCATGATAGAGCGCGTTTTTGACAAAAAGTGTACATTTTGAAACTGAATTAGATTTGCTAGAATACTAGAATAGGCTCGGTAGACTCAATAGTTTCCGAGATACAGCTAAAATACCATACCTACCACCACTCTCAAAACCGCGTTGTGAAATCCAATTTTTTTTCGTATTTTTCGCTATATCTCTAAAACGTATTGTCACATCCGGAATTTAGTAGTGAAGTATTTCAAAACTCAAATAATTTTAGATTGTATTGCAAGTTGTGTCCCTAAATACATACATACAGACTGCTTACACACTTTCAAAATAATTTTGTTACTTTTGCGCACTGCAACAATTTTTTATTGTTCACAAAGATTGGCAGGTACCTACAACAGCGTGCCTACATGCATATAGATGTTTCAAAAAATACAAGTCGATAAATCTTTCATCCTACGCGAATTTTATGGGACAGCGTGTAAAATCATAGTCCATGAATCTAGTCTTGAAAAATTAAACTGGGTATTTCAAATCTGAGCAGTATCGAAATTAGGGGACATATAGGTACAGATCATCAAACACTTGAAACATTTCTGCTGTTGAATATACTATATTTGCTTTCAAAATAAAGAATTGAGGCTCTGATTTCCAAAACTCGCTCCTTGCAATTTTTGAAAAAATCGGGGTTATTGCTGTTTCTGAAAGATTGGTGTCCGCTCCTTCGGAATCGGAGGTCAGAATTGAGAGAAACGTGCTCCTTCTCTATTTAATTGACCTTCAAATACCTGGTTGAGATCCAAAACTCGTTCCTTGCAGTCACCTGTGAGTTCCAAAACTAGCTCAGATGAACTTATGGTAGCAAAACTCGCTCCTTGAGGTTATATAACCTTGTCAAGGGAAACCTCTCTCCTATTCTTGCCTAGTCACTGTGCTTTTTTTCCCAGCCCTGTTCCTGCTTCCTTCCTTCCATCCCTTCACCTTCCTTTTTTCCACCAGCTATTTTATTTATTTTTTCCCTTTACCAAATGGCGGTCACCCGAAAGAAGAAGAGAAACCCGAATGAATGGAAAAAGAGTGTGGCGCAACGAGAAAGGTAAGTGTTGTGAATGTTAACATCGTTGCTCATACTTACCTAATTATTGTGATAGTTTAGGAGGAGATTCATTTTTGGGACTGATTTATGGTATTTTGTTTTATGTTGACCATTTAACATTGAAAGATGGTGCCTATTTGTAAGTTAATTATTGTTATTGAACTCGGTTTTTTAGATATAAGCCGACAAGACTGCCGACTCTGCCTCAATGCCGGCACGAGAAGAAGAAAATGATGTGCTGCGAAACTTTGAAGATGCAAGATGTTCGCCGTTTTCACCAGGAATTCTATGCGTCTCATAACAAGATTGACCAAGATAATCTGATTTTAAAGAACACTGAACAGATTTCACCAAGAAGGAGCACTCACGGCGGAAGGTCTTCCACCGTTTCCATTTCCTATTTGAAGGGTGGAATGTGAAAAGGTTCCAAGCGACAATTCCAAAATTTTACAGGAACTGAAAAAAACGTCTCAGTCAAGTAATGTTCACTGTTTTTGGTTGGTTTTGGTTCCAATGCATGGTTTGGGCTTTCCCAAGAAGGTTTTCATCATTTTCTAGTTGAAAAGAAATATGTATATTCTTATAAAGCTCATTTTCTATGCGCTGTGGCGTAAAAACGTTCCATCCGCCATTTTTCTGTGCAGGTGGAACGTTTTTACACTGTAACTCGCCATCACCCAAATGTGTAAAAGAAACGTTTTAGTCCTGACGTCATTTTA
This sequence comes from Leptopterna dolabrata, assembly GCA_954871275.1. Classification (NCBI taxonomy): domain Eukaryota; kingdom Metazoa; phylum Arthropoda; class Insecta; order Hemiptera; family Miridae; genus Leptopterna; species Leptopterna dolabrata. The sequence goes on along the minus strand of OX940982.1, from coordinate 47,251,634 downwards.
TGCATTGTCAAGAATAAAAATTTCTTCATCTGCAATCAAATTATAACCCCCCTATCATTCCCCGTCCACGTCAAAATTTAATTATAAGAGGGATGGTGCTATTTTCATGAATGTAAAGGATTGCCTCAAAATAAATCCTCGAAATTTCGAAACAGAAAAGGTTGTCACAATAAACTTTTCTTCTGGAACATTATTAAACTTTATTCAAACTTAATATAATTTACAACATTTTTCAGAACCAAAATATCGATATAAAATGTTTCAGGAGACATTCACAAAATTATCAACCAGTATCAGACATTGGTATGGTAAGAAAAATATTTCAGACTTAGTCACTTTTTGGGTTGACTTAAAGTAATAAGCACCTTATCACATGTATGAGCCTCTAACGCTCTCAGGGGAACTTGAATGACTTAGTATCAGGCAATAAAAAAATCAGTCTTTAAGACGTAGGCATAGGTTCATAAAAAAGAAAACTTATCACGTGTAGGTAAGTGAGTAATAGTAGGTAGGTAACTAACAGTGAATAAGTACATTTTTCATGGAAAAGAAAAAAAAGTTCAATGAATGAGAACTAATGGTGATGTGATAGGTGAATAAAATCATCAATCTACACTTGGAAGAGACTGGTAAAACAACTGTTTTGGTCCAGGAGGTAAGTACTCAGCCATCTTCACAAGGTCATTCTTCTTTGCTGAGCTAATGGGAAGTTTTCCTTCAGTGTAAAGGCACATGAACTCTGACTGCTCGATTTTTTTGTAACGGGTGTTAACGTTGCTTGAAGATCTTCCTCTTCCTTTTTTCTTGATGATTTCGTATACCTTCCACATTTCAAGAGTGTTATGGCTCTTTCGAGTGCGAACTTCTGTCAAGCTGTCACCGCGAAACTGGATCCACCTACACTCGCTTATTTTCAAGCCAGGATGTCTGTTTATCTGTTCTTCGACAGGAGAAAAATCCACAAAGCAGCCCTCCATTGCCTGAACCATGAAGGGATTTTCCTCCTTAGAATTGCGGATCATGTTGATCACATCATCAGGAATATGTAGAGTCTCTACCTTTTTTTTCCTCTCGATTAGGGCAAAATCCCTGTCGCAGGGTAAAAAGCTATGGCCCGTAGTCAAAAATTTCTGGTTCACTTCAGAAAAATATCCCAAAGCAACAAGGTAGTGACATAGACTTATCATTTTCCAATTATTATTTTGACCAATGCAGCGATCAGACCACAAGATCAATGTTCGTGATTCGTGAGGCATCAACTTCTGGAAGTTATTAAAAATATATTGCAAAATGCATGAAACTATTTCAGCTGCACCTCTCTTCCCAGTGCTCTCATTCCAAACACACATCGTGGCTTCGTTTTTCCCCATATTGTGGATACAGAAATTATAGTTAGAGAACTGGCGTTGGTAATACACGTCTGAATGTTGCAAATTAGGAGTGAAAATCACCTGCTGAAGGTCTACGCACAGAACCACGAGGGAATCACACATTTTAGCTGCTTCTACATCAGATGATAGTGTGGAGTAGGCCTTTTCAGCCTTTCTATGATGAATTTCTGATTCTTCCCTCAATTTCCTCTCTTTCTCTTCAGAATCAGCAGCCATAATCTGCACAAAATACCTATCACAAGTCTTACAAGTGTCAGATCGTGGTAAACCAAATTTGCGGTTACTCTCCCTGAAATATTCCCTGTAAGTATGTATCTCGATTCTACTTCCAGGATGTTTAGCCTTGAAGAGTTTATACATTTTAGTGACGTTCAAATTTGGATCAAGGTACAAAGCTTTGGAAGAATGGCGAGCGTAATGACTTTCCTGGCATGGAATAGACTTGATGTGATCTACTGCTATTTGTTTTTCACTGTCTGAAATGCTACGTGGTCTATTTCCGTGCAGTCCTCTCTCATCGAAAACATCCTTCCCCAACTTTAGTTTCTCTCTCAAGACTTGCAGTCGACGTTTGGTAACATCAAAGGTGTTCATAATCTGCTTCTGACATACCTGTAGTTTTTCAGTTCTGTTTTGTGTCGGTAAAACATACATCACTGTGCACATTCGAGATGACATTGCTTCCGGAATTCTTCTACGTTTTGGCGCGTGAAGGTCCATGCATCCTGCTAGGAATTGTTGCTGCTCGTTGTATTTTAGATCATAGAACATGTTGAACAAGAAAATCCTCTGAGCAATAGATTCTCTAAGTACTGTGCAGCCTTCGTACGTGCAGCCGACACTGCATAAGTCATGCTGCAACAGACCAAAACAAGAATTTTAGCATAACCTACAATTCCATTGTACCTTCAATCATAAGATGTGAATCATAATCATAAGTGTGATGAATTTAAAATTGCATCACGGTGGTGTGAGGGAAATTGCCCAGGCGGTTATGAGCGAATCACCACCGACATCTGGGATCTTTTTGGAGAGGTAGAATTTTGGAGGTGAGTGGTAGAATTTGCCTAGGCGGTTATGAGCGAATCACCACCGACATCTAGGATCTTTTAGAGGAGAGGTGTCCAGGCGGTTATGAGCGAATCACCACCGACATCTGGAATCTTTTGGAGGAGGAGGTTTTGCCTAGGCGGTTATGGGCTGACCACCACCGACATCTAGGATCTTTTAAGAGAGGAGGAGAGAGCAAGGTAGAGGAGAGAAGAGAGAGCTGGTTAGAGGAAGTGTCGAATGAAGCTAAAGTCGCAGGATCCAGGGTTTTATAGGAAAAGGAGGCCTCTCCCTCCAACCCCCTGTTAAGGGTTGGTGGTGGGGCTCCAGGTTGTGTACCCTGGGTTCTGTGGCTTGTCTCCCCACTCGTTTTGTTTATTGACGGAACTAACTTTTGCGTTTGAATATTGGTGCGAACTTAAGTTTACTAGAGGAGTGTTCCCGGGAGGGACTCACGACAATAAGTTTATTAGAATCGGAGAAAACGTAAAGAAAGGGATGAAAACTCGGGTTTTCGAGAGGGAACGTTTTTACACTCACCGGAGTAGGAGGCTTCTTAGCCGGTTTTTCAAATCCTTTCGAAGTTGAATACGGCATCCCACTGTTCCTCAACATCTTGGCTTTCACCTGCTTCCATTGATCGTGGTTGATTTTGCGTTTTTTTCCTCTGTTTATCTGCTTTATGAGGGTATTTGGGCGAGACGGCTGAGGGGGTTCCGACATGGCGACGATAAGCAACGTTTTTACACTGAGAAATCACCATTGAGGTGATAAAAGATAAGGAAAAAGTTCAAAAATCGGGCACTAGAGCACACCACATGATAGAGGAGATCAAAAGGAACGTTTTTACATTGAAAACTCACTTCGTGATTTTTTGTCGTTTGGAACCTTTTTACATTCCACCCTTTATTTTTTCATTCCTTCAAAGAATGGTGGACGCGTACAGGTAAAGGATTTTCGAGTGTCTATCTTGGGATAGTTTTCTTGTATGACTGTAATGTTGTATTTTTTGCTGAAGATTGTATAGGAAGACGATAGGCAGACCCAATACTGTTACAGGTGTCAGTACTTACTTTGGGCGTCTTATTTCTTGCAGGTGTGCGCTAAGGCTTTCCTCAACATTTTGGGAATATCGAATTTTTTTTAAAGTGTATTAAAAAATGTCTTAAAACGTTATATTACTGAGTTTTTATTGACTTTTCCCTATCCATAACCAAACGTGTCTTCATAGATCTTATAAGAAGTGATCTCTGAAGACCCTTCAGCTGGGTCAGTTCCAAAACTCGTTAGATGCAAGGTTTAGTGCCACAACTCGCTCGTTGCAAAATTAAATTCGTTCCTACGCAATTATTTCTCCATCGATTTATCTTTCCTTGGACACAGAGCTCCATTGATGTAATCTAGGTCATGTGGAGCAAAAAAACCAGCGAATTGGTTGACTAATAATGTTTTAGAGGTTTTTCGCGATTTCTGAAAAACGTGTTACCTTGCAAGGAGCGAGTTTTGGAAATCAGGGACTCAATTATACTTTGAGGAATTTTCATCCCAAGTCCTGGGTAGGCTCCCGTATTTTCAGCGAACGTGGTATCCTTGGATCAATAATTTCTGGGAGCAGAACATTTTCATAACAATATTTCAACTTTGTCATCATTTTGTCCTCCCAGAATGAGCGATCCCTTTGTATTATCTCGTAATGTAGATCCCTAGGGGTCCACACTACGAAAAAACAACGCTCTCTCATCGTTATTTCCAATTGTCCTTGAATTTGGAAGAAGTAGTCGCTAGTTTTTTTAAGTTTTTTATCTTTACCCAAACAAAATTTTTTTAAATTTGTGTCCAGAGTTTTCGCTCTGGAAACACTAAAGTTTCGCACCACAGTAATGCACCAAACAGACTCATGAAACCTACTAAACACTATGATCGCAACATTTTCCATGGAAATTGGGTAACGGAGTTACGAAATATGGACGCACGCGTTGTTGTAGAAGTCCATTTTTGTGAAGCCAATTTTTGTTGGAGCAGTGCAATAAAGTTTTGACACATCAAAAACATCAGGTAGGTACATACTGTTGGCAAAGTAAATACCATTCAGATTCATCGACTATAATAGTTATGTAAACACAGTTGCATAAACGTCACCTGATTTCGAAAAAATCAAATCCAAATCAAATCGAAGTGTCGGCTTCTTGGAATTTGGGCAACCTTTTTGGCGAGTGCATAAGAGGAACTATCTAGGTACTCTGTAAGCAGATACCTCGTGACATGGATATATGTGTAGGGGTTATTATTATCTCTATCTCTATCCTTATTATCCTTATTATATTATAAATTCGAATCTTTGTCTGTCTGTGAAACTGTGATTCTTTTCACGGCAAAAAGCATAATACCTATTTATGTTATCACAATATATGTACAAAAGTAAATAAAAAACGCTGCAAAGTACTTGTCACATGGGTTTATTATTCTTGCGGACATATAGAACTGTACTCCATCAATACCAAAATGTCAAACAATTTTTTCACCATTTATAAACAATGTGCCATTAATTCGTTTTTCCCGTGTTTTTCCGATACTTTTAGGTAACAAACATCCCTAATATAGATACCATCTTTGGACCAACCCCCACCTACCCTCCAAATTTGAATCACATTCGACCATTTTTACGGTAATTATGGGCGTTACTACCCGTTCAACGGTTTTCACTTCAAAACTCCTAAAAAACGCCTCATTTTTGCCAGTTTTTTGTCCATAAAATCCAAACCGTTGGTCCGATCGAGCTGAAAAGCTTGCGGGCATGTCTGCCCTAGATGAGTATTTGGTGCAAATTTCGACTCAATTGGACCAATTTTGAGGCAGTTATGCGTGACACGGCGGACGGACATTGCATTTTTTGAATCTAGACACCTTGAAACGCGTAAGAAAAAATTTTGAGGGGGTGTTCCAAAAAATTTTTGCTGAACTATTACATAGGTGTATTATTCACAGAATAATAAACCAAAACGATTTATTCATCTTCTAAGAGACAATCACACTCTAGGATACCGCACCAAGCCAGTTTCCGAAAATACCAATTTTGGGAAAAAGTGTCTAAAAATGTGAAATTTGAGCCTATTTTAAAAATATGTGCTTTTAGGAATCACGTATCAAAATTTCAGGGACGTATCGACAAATTTGGGAAAAATCGAAAAAAGACTTATTTTTGGCGATTTTAGGTAAATGGCTGAAGCGATTTTGACGTACTAAACCCAATCGACGCGCAATTTTATGCTCCTTATTCTAGCATAATTATAGTGAAAGTAGTTTTCGAGAAGCGAAAAAGCTGAAAAAGGTCCGGAAATTTCGCAGTTTTTTGGCTCTCAAAAGTTTAGCACAAGCCAGAGTCCGTCGCAAACTCACATTACTCGTATTATGCCCAAATTCGATTAAAATAATTTCCAGCTAGTGCACATTTATTAGGCAGCAAGCACAAGTCCAATTTGACTTGGCTATGACCCAATCCTGTTCACAGACAAAACTTCTTTTCCAACCAACATCAGGAAGACTCGATTCCGAGAATGTTCATGCGAGGGGTCCAAGCGGCCGAGGGGTCGAGGCGGCGGGCCCCACCTCACTAAAATGCCCCCCTCTCGCGCGCGCACTCCTCCACCCCGTCAGCCCTACTATTGTTTCCAATCTATTGTTTCACCAATCTTAAGGATTACGATCGTAATTTTTGACCGATCGAAATTCTGAAAACGGATTTGTACACTGTATGCATGGGCACACTGCTGTATAAGGCCACATTTTTGAATAAGTTTCAATTTAATCAAAAATTTTTTTGAACAGTGCGCAAAAAAATTGTGCAAATTTTTTTAACCAATTTCGTCCAAACTATGGGTTGATATCTTATCAAATCCGTTTTCAGATTCAAAATATCTTGATTCGTTCTCCTGTGAGGAGTCAAGGAAATTTCCTTCATTTTGGTGCTGCCACGTGGTGGCAGGTTTTGCAACTAAAAGCGTTACATTTAGCCTTAATATAAATTTACAATGAAAGTTTAATTTTAGAAGAAAGTGAAACAATTAATGTTAATTTTAGATGAAAATAGTTTTAGAAGAAAGTAAAGCGTTACATACAGTAGACGCGAAAGCATTACACTTTTCGCGACTGTATTTGTTCTCCACACAAAATGCAACGCTCCGGCACTCGAACAATTCATCGAGTTTTGGTTGAACACGCCATTCTCATCTACTACAAGGGATGAGGACAAGTGGCTGGCATTCCAGAAGAAGAAAGAAGAAGATAGGATACAAAAGGATGTTGAGAAGAAGAGAAAGTACGCGAACAAGCGTAAGCAACAGTATCAAAATAAGAACAGAATGCTACATTTTTACAGAGTAAGGCTACAGATGAAGATTTCATTCAAGCAATGCGGGATGGAAATAATGACGATCTACGAATGGCAGCCCTTGAAAATATGTCCTCCATTGTACGTAAACGTGAAAATGTAATGACAGCTGAACAGTACTGTGTAGCAATGCGAAAGACAAATATGGAGCAGCGGGATTTGATACTCGAGGCAATACACAGAATGTTTGATGGTGGCCAGTACAGACCACTCCAAATCTTCTTCACGGGACCTGCTGGTTGTGGCAAGACATTCACAATGAAATTACTCATGGAGACATTTAATCGTTTCAGCCAGGAACACAATGCAGCCTTCAACGCCTTTATAGCCTGTGCGTCTACACTCTACAGGAATGGCAGAAGCTGCAATCAATGGTACAACAGTACACTCAGTCTTTCGTATCGGTAATTCCAGGAAAGAAACTGGTCTATCAGTTGAAGCACTCAATTCCTTTCGTACAGCATTCAATAATGTGCGTATTGTGTTCATAGACGAGTGTAGTATTGATAGGCTCTGGTCTACTTCAAAAGATAAACCATCTTCTCCAACACATTCTCTGCAATCACGATAATATACCATTTGCTGGGATGAATATGGTCTTTTGTGGTGATTTACGCCAGTTACCACCCGTGTGTCAGACACCAATATATCAGAGGAATAGAGCAAACTTCGGCCAGGAAATTGTATGGCAATCTTTAGATTACTACCCTCTCGTTCAAGTTATGCGTCAAGCTGACGTTACATTCTCTAGGATCCTTACCAAGATTGGTAATGGAGAGAGTCTGACGCGAGAAGAAGAAGACGTCATAGAGTCCAGATTTGTTACAAGAAAGTACATTGATGAAAACTGTCCAGAAGCAATCCGTCTCTTCTCCCGCACAACAGATGTAAGTCAGTATAATAGTGATGCTATTTCAGGACCAGATGTAATTATTGAGTATGTTGCGAGAGACATTTACTCGGGACATCGTGATGCTGAAGCCGGCGCTACACGATGCGTCGAATGTTGGGCCAAACGTTGGACCGTACTCGACGTGTGACTCGAGCAAAAGCCCCAGTCACACGGTGTTGTCGGTGGTGGCAAATGTTTGATCCAGTGCGATCCAGGTCGAGCCGTAGGGAGTTTTTTCATAATTTTTAATAAAGTTGTGTGTGTAAAGTTTTTTATAATGGAAACGGATGATGAAGATTTTGCAGCGATTGCTGCAGCACAGTTGTCACTTATTTCGTGTACCGAATTGTTGTTGAAGCGAAGGAAACCAAGAAGAAGAAGGTGGTGGATGTTATCCCATAATAAATCCAGAGAACGGTACGTGGTGAAAAGTTTTCGTGTTTTTGGTATATTATTTATCATAGAGAAGTTAAGTCAGTAGGCAACAATCGGTCGGTTTTCTCAATTTCCAATCAAAGCGCGGACAAATTTTCAATCATGCAACATTACCAAATGAGCGAATTTTGGAAGACCCTGTTATTTTTTAAAGATTTTCAGCAATTTCTAACAATAAAAACCAAAATGTGAAAACTTGCTTGTGAACCAAAAAAGCTGATCTTCGAATTCATCCTTACCTATCCGATTCTTGATTTTTTGGCGAAGGAACGGAATTTCTTAGTTACGAATTTCTTAGGAGTTAGAATTTCTTAATTACTTATTTACAATGACGTTATTCATTAATATTATCAGGTGCAGCGGCTCAGATATGGAGATTAATCTACTGAGGGAACCGTCTGGCAAATTTGAAAACTTTTGCCGTATGTCAGTAGAAGATTTTGAGTGCCTATTGAATAAAATTGGATCAATAAAATCACTGCGCTACAAACTACAAACTGAACGCCGAGTCGTGTGGCCGACCCTCCGTGTTCGAAGAAACGAGCCTCCAACGTTCCTGCCAACATTGGACCCTTCTTTTAGCGAATTTTCAAAGAAAATGAAGCTATTGCAATGGCTTCGAAATTTAAATAATATAAATTTTTGGAAATTTTCTTCATAGAAATCCGTTTCAGACCATTCTAAAACGATTCCTGAAATTTAACACTTTTTAGCGAATTTTCAAAGAAAATGAAGCTATTGCAATGGCTTCGAAATTTAAATAATATAAATTTTTGGAAATTTTCTTCATAGAAATCCGTTTCAGACCATTCTAAAACGATTCCTGAAATTTAACACTTTTTTATATGTATATATATATATATATATATTTATATATATATTTATTTATATATGTGTCACTCCAGACGATAACTCTCGATAGAATTGAGATAAACAGCTCAAATTTGCACAAAAAATCTATCTTGGCAATCGAAAGGCTAAGTTCGAAGATGGGCGAAATTGGCCTACTCTAAGGAGGGTTTTGGCGCATTTAAAGTGCGCAAAAATTACCCAAAAATCCCCAAAATGTTATTTTCCAACAAGTGACCCCTCATTTTAAAGGTTTTTGCACGCTGAACACGATGGTGGAATCGGATTTTAGATATCTTGATCCGTTCTCAAATTAGAGCATTTAAAGTGCGCAAAAATTACCTAAAAATCCCCAAAATGTTATTTTCTAACAAGTGACCCCTCATTTTAAAGGTATTTGCACGCTGAACACGATGGTGGAATCGGATTTTAGATATCTTGATCCGTTCTCAAATTAGAGCATTTAAAGTGCGCAAAAATTACCCAAAAATCCCCAAAATGTTATTTTCCAACAAGTGACCCCTCATTTTAAAGGTTTTTGCACGCTGAACACGATGGTGGAATCGGATTTTAGATATCTTGATCCGTTCTCAAATTAGAGCATTTAAAGTGCGCAAAAATTACCCAAAAATCCCCAAAATGTTATTTTCTAACAAGTGACCCCTCATTTTAAAGGTTTTTGCACGCTGAACACGATAGTGAAATCGGATTTTAGATATCTTGATCCGTTCTCAAATTAGAGCATTTAAAGTGCGCAAAAATTACCCAAAAATCCCCAAAATGTTATTTTCTAACAAGTGACCCCTCATTTTAAAGGTTTTTGCACGCTGAACACGATAGTGAAATCGGATTTTAGATATCTAAATCCGTTCTTAAATTAGAGCATTTAAAGTGCGCAAAAATTACCCAAAACTAGGATAATCTTTAAACTCTTACCCCCACCCCCTTAGAGTGGTCAGATTGAAAAATGTGAGAAGTATTAATTGAAGACGAGAGTTCGAAGCAAAAAAGGGGGAGGCAAACGATTAGTACAACTCCTTGAATTTACCCACAGCGATCAAATAAATAAGCACTTAGTACAATTACGTAATAAACAAACGGTAGAATCAGGATGGACAAAACGTACAAATTAAAATAAATACGAAGAGAATATACATAGAAAACCAAATTTTAGACCGAAGTTTTCCTTTATTCAAAACCATAGCCATTAATTCGAATATTTCTTTGAAAATTCGCTCATTAAGTCATGCTGCATGACTGATTTTTTTTATATGTATATATATATTTATATATATGTGTCACTCCAGACGATAACTCTCGATAGAATTGAGATAAACAGCTCAAATTTGCACAAAAAATCTATCTTGGCAATCGAAAGGCTAAGTTCGAAGATGGGCGAAATTGGCCTACTCTAAGGAGGGTTTTGGCGCATTTAAAGTGCGCAAAAATTACCCAAAAATCCCCAAAATGTTATTTTCCAACAAGTGACCCCTCATTTTAAAGGTTTTTGCACGCTGAACACGATGGTGGAATCGGATTTTAGATATCTTGATCCGTTCTCAAATTAGAGCATTTAAAGTGCGCAAAAATTATCCAAAAGTCCCCAAAATGTTATTTTCTAACAAGTGACCCCTCATTTTAAAGGTTTTTGCACGCTGAACACGATGGTGAAATCGGATTTTAGATATCTAAATCCGTTCTTAAATTAGAGCATTTAAAGTGCGCAAAAATTACCCAAAACTAGGATAATCTTTAAACTCTTACCCCCCCCCCCCCCCACCCCTTAGAGTGGTCAGATTGAAAAATGTGAGAAGTATTAATTGAAGACGAGAGTTCGAAGCAAAAAAGGGGGAGGCAAACGATTAGTACAACTCCTTGAATTTCCCATTTGACATATAATTGTTATGATACCTTCATAGATAGACAAGTACCGGCCCACGTATTACTAGAAGGAAGACGAAAGAAAAAATCTATTTCAAATTATTCAATTTAGGTACTAACAGTAGGAGGAAGAAGTTTTCCTTTATTCAAAACCATAGCCATTAATTCGAATATTTCTTTGAAAATTCGCTCATTAAGTCATGCTGCATGACTGGTTTTTTTTCCTTTGACTTGGGTGCAAGTACCGCTCTCAGAGCGATCGCCCTCCAACGCCAACGTTGGACGCTGGCCGTTGGACGCTGGACGTTCGAAGGTCGGCCACACGATGCTACCAGTCACCAAGCGTCCAACATTGGAAGGTGTTGGTAGCATCGTGTAGCGCCGGCTTGAGCAGCTTGCTAGTGCGCGAGCAAAAGTGCATAAGATGAAGGTCGATGAGACAGGTGGTTTACCATACATGCTTATATTGTTTGTTGGTAAACCCTACATGATTAGAGTAAAAAATATAGATGTATTGGATGGTCTGGTGAATGGACAAATTGGCACTCTCCGTAACATTGAGAGAGATACTAGTGGTAATATAAAGCGATTATGGCTATCCTTTCTAGATTGCACAGTTGGTAAACTGATTCGCATCAAATGTGACGCTCATGTGCGGTCAACTGCTCATTTGAAGCGTGGTTGGGTTCCAATATGTACACGTACCGCTAACATTCAGACAAATAGTAACATTATAAGCTGCAAACGTACACAATTTCCACTAGTTGAAGCATGCGCGATTACAATCCACAAATCCCAAGGTGGTACTTAGGGAGTTTGACCATTCCGCCCAAATCCCTCTTACGACCATCGTTAAAACTTAGAAATAATCCCCCCTACTCAGTCAAAGTACCCCTTTCCGCCCATTTCACACCATCACGAAGTGGACCTTTCCTCCCTCCCAGGTTAGTGGGAAACACGGGCATATATCCCAGATACAGATTTCAAATAATGCAGTAGATTCTTGTCGGAGTTGTACTTTTTCTCCATGAAACGTAATAAATTAATGTTCAGTTTTTCTACGTGTTTGAATTTGGATTTCGATGTGGCTGTTGGATACTATTGATTTTGATGTAGTTTTCATTTTGGATTGCCAGTAGCACGTTGACACATTTGTAAATGGGCGGGTGGGAGTGGTTGAAGCTGTTTTTGAAATGGCTGTGGAAGCTTTCACAGGCGTTCGTTGTTTGGTTCAAGTATGTGGAAAATGTAGTCCACAACGTTGGAGGGTAGGAAGCATCACTGCGAATATACGTTGAGCTCAAATATTTCACGAATTTCGTGACGCCTGAATGCCGACATTTAGGCCTGTCACTCAGAATGGCTTCAAATCCCGCTGCAACGTCATTCGCAGACGGCGGTTTGTAGCCCAACACTGTTTGGGGCGGAAAAGTCCACTTTGCTGGGGAAAATGTTTTGGAGCCTGAGAGATTAGACCCCCTCGTTAATGGCTTTACCTGGGGGATTTGGGCGGAAACGTCCTACGCCCGGTACTTATGACAAAGTTATATATGAATGCAACAAACGGCATGAACAACAGCTAGTATATGTTGCGATGAGCAGAGCTACATCTATAGAAGGTTTATATCTGACCAATGCAACTATTGATCACAAATTTTACCACGCTCGAGATCAAGTGAATTGTAGGGGATGGTGGGGAATCAGGCTGGGCCTCTACCTCCTGCGTCTCTCGTCCCCACTCAACTTACAGTTTATTGGCGAGAACTAAAGTTGGTTTGTACAAGGTTCGCGAGAACTTAAGTATGCTAGTGTTGTAATTCTGGGAGGAATTCACGACATAGGTCCCCCCAGTTCGAGCAAGGAAACAAAGGTTTGATGAGGGCTGGGGGAGCAGAAGTACATGGCTGAGGGCCTGATTGCAAACAATGGGAGCTGAAGGCGCGGAACAAGAGGAACAATGTGATGCTGAAGGCAGTGACTGATACTTAGAACTAGGTAACAATTGCTTGCTTAAAACTAGGTAATACTTGTGGCGAAGAGTAACAATATGTACAATCGTGTTGAAGAGTAATAACATGTGTAGGAGAGAGTAACGTATGACAAAGAAGTAAAAATATTTACAAAAATGTAGGAAGAAGTATTTACAAAAGTGGGCACTTAGAGCTAGTGAAGGTGCTATGTACAAGAAGGACAAGTAAGTTACTTGAAAAATTAAAATGAATGAAAGAAAGCTTTATTCCTAAAACATATAGACAAATACAAAAAAAAAATACAATTTTATGCAGTGGAATATACCCCAAAACCATAGGACTTAGTCCTGTGCGGTTTGGGGGAGTTGAGAACTTAAGTAATTAATAGTGTAACAAATTCAGGTATATCTTACAAGCATCATTACAGAGTAGAAGGAATAGTGTATATGTATCATGTATAAATACTAGAAAGAACGCTCATACAATAAGTAGGCCCTTTAACAATCAACCACGAGAATATCTTTTAGCGAATTTTCAAAGAAAAGGAAGCTATTGTTCTCGGTCCAAAATTTTTAAAACTCGAATTTCCGAAAGATTTATATACCAAAATCCGTTTCAGACCATCCTGAATTCACTGCCGAAAGACACCAAAAATTATATGTATGTATATATATTTATATATTTGTATGTGTCATTCCAGACGATAACTCTCGAAAGAATTGAGATAAAAAGTTCAAATTTGCACGAAAAATCTGTCTTGGCAATCGACGGGCTAAGTTCGAAGATGGGCAGAATCGGGTCACTCTAAGGGGGAGTTTTGGGGAGTTTTAGGGGGGGGGGGGGGGAAATTACCCATAAATTCCCAAAATGAAAAAGTCTGACAAGTGACACCTCATTTTAAAGGTTTTTGTACGCTGAACACGATGGTGAAATCAGAATTGCGATATCTCATTCCATTCTCAAACTGGAGCACTTTGAAGATGAAGGAACGTGGTTATTTCTTGAGATGTTCTTCCTGGTTCGTCTGCTCTAATCTGATAACGGAATGGGATATCGCAATTCTGACTTCACCATCGTGTTCAGCGTTGGAAAATCTACAAACCGAGGTGTTACTCGGCAAAAAATGGAACAAAAAATTTGTTACGTCCAATACCTACTCTTCTGGTATTCAAAACATTTTTGATTTCCCCCTCCCCCTCCTTCCACCCCAAATTTTACTTTGCGTAAAACTACTCCTGTTTTAATTTTGTATGGTATCAAGTTGGGAAAACATTGGCCGAAAATTAATTTTCAGAAAATTTTAGGCGGAGGAGGAAGATGCCGAAAACTTCGAAAATTCGCTCTTATAGCCATGCTGCATGACTGTGGTTTTTTTTGTATGCAGAGCGAGAGAAATTGGTGGGAAAAGTCATATCAACTGGGAGGGATCTCAGCAGAAATGGCATGCTGAAGTATATTACTTATAGCGAGGTGACAAAATGGGAGAACTTAGAGATACGATAATATTTACAAAGGTATGGTACAATGGGTATGGTACAATGAGAGTACAATTTGAAACGTAGGCTACAGAATTGACTTAGAGCTAGGAGGAGAGGGTGAACGAAATTATGTACAAAAAGAAGTGGCTTACAGCTAGTATACAGGTGAATGAATATGTACAGTGAAACGATAAAAACATAGTGGCGCACAGCTATTTGCAGGTGCTGGGTCCCCCCAGTGATTGGGGGGGGGGGGGGGGGAAGGGATGTGGACGCATGAGTCCCCTAGTGGCGGGGGCGGAGGGGTGGGGGTTTGAGGCTTGGTGGACCTTGAGGGGGCGGAGGTGGCGGGGCCGTCGCACGTCGGGGAGACGCACGTTCGGGGCGAAAAGGGGAGAGCGCTGGCCAGAACTTTGGCGGGCGCCGCGGGCGGAGTCCTTCCATGTGTGATGAGACCGTGGGGGGGGGGGGGGGGCTGGTGAAGTGGGAGAAATTAACGCTGGCTGTTGAGGTGTGTTGGCGAAGGGGTGGCTGGTGAGGGGGAAGAGTGGTCAGGCCCCAGAGAATCGTGGGGCGGAAAGAGAGGGCCCCTGAGCGAGTGGAGGGGTTGGGCGGTGGGGTCCCCATGTGAGTGGGGGGTCGAGCGGGTCGGTGCGGGGGTCTTTACGTTCGCCACGGTCGCAGAGGCGTAAGGGATGTGTAAGATCCGTTCAATTCCGGGAGTTAACTCCCACCAGTTCACTCTTTTCTGGGATCAGTTCTTTGGGATCCGTTCACCGTTCTTCAGTTCTTCACTCTCAAGTTTGACCCTCCAAAGCCCGTTCAGGTAGAAGGTAGGTGAAGGGAGGGTGATGTGAACGGTAAGGGGTGTAGGGAGGGATGAAGAGAACGTGAAGAGTGAAGAAGGGAAGGGAAGGAGTTGAACTTGATTCTGTTATTCCGTGGAGTTGATGAACTGGTCAGTCAACTCTCAGCTCAAGGGATAAGGGAAGGGAGGAAAGAACGGTAAGGGTTGAAGGGAAGGGCAGAAAGAGTGGAGCGGCGAGGGGAAGGGCAAAGGAGTTGAGAACGGGTAGTGATAAGGAGAAGGAGTGGGATCGGAGGAAGGTACGAGTACGAGGAGTGAGGACGTCACAAGAGGGAGTTCATGAACTGGTGAACGGCAACTCTTTGGGAACCCGTTCAGTTGGGATACGTTCAACTGAAAGATCCGTTCAGTTCGGATCCGTTCAGTGCTGAACGCCACATCCCTAAGAGGCGTCGAGTGGGTGGTGGTGAGGGGTAGGTGGCGGCGGCGTTCGCCGTGGTCGCAGGTGCGATGAGGGGCTGAAGGGCCGAGTAGGAGCACCTCTGTGTGTGAAGGGGGAAGGGGTGGCCCTCCCTGAGTGGGGGTAAAAAAAAACGCTTGCGGTAGGTATGGGCCAGCGGTAAGAATACGCTTGCAATACTGGTGAGCGGAAAAAAACCACAGTCATGCAGCATGGCTATAAGAGCGAATTTTCGAAGAAATAACCACGTTCCTTAATCTTCAAAGTGCTCCAGTTTGAGAACGGAATGAGATATCGCAATTCTGATTTCACCATCGTGTTCAGCGTACAAAAACCTTTAAAATGAGGGGTCACTTGTTAGAAAATAACATTTTGGGGATTTTTGGGTAATTTTTGCGCACTTTAAATGCTCTAATGTGAGAACGGATCAAGATATCTAAAATCCGATTCCACCATCGTGTTCAGCGTGCAAAAACCTTTAAAATGAGGGGTCACTTGTTGAAAATAACATTTTGGGGATTTTTGGGTAATTTTTGCGCACTTTAAATGCGCCAAAACCCTTTTTAGAGTAGGCCAATTTCGCCCATCTTCGAACTTAGCCTTTCGATTGCCAAGATAGATTTTTTGTGCAAATTTGAGCTGTTTATCTCAATTCTATCGAGAGTTATCGTCTGGAGTGACACATATATATATAAATATATATATACATATAAAAAAGTGTTAAATTTCAGGAATCGTTTTAGAATGGTCTGAAACGGATTTCTATGAAGAAAATTTCCAAAAATTTATATTATTTAAATTTCGAAGCCATTGCAATAGCTTCATTTTCTTTGAAAATTCGCTAAAAGGGGTTGGGCGTAAGGCTACGGTTACTATGGATGCGTGTTCTGACGAAAATATGTTCTGACGAGTTCGCTTGAACAAACAAACGCCTGCTTTCCAATGAAAGTGGTTACTATGGGAGGGGAAGCATCGTCAGAACACGCACGTCGGCGTCAGAACGATTTGAGCGGTCAAACTAGTTTGAAATTTTCGTCAGAATTCGTCCGAATCGGTCTACCCTTTGCAACCTGTACCTAGTTGGTTTTTGAAAATTTGAGAACTTTTCGATATTTTTTTCTACTCCCTTCAGTATGTATTCGAATGTTTCTGGTGTCATCCTGAAATACTCGAAGAACTTTAATGGTTGGTCCCTTAATTCTTCAAATAACAAATTGAACTCCCCTTTCTCGTCTCTACAGTCAAATAGCTGGCTCACGTGCTCCGACTTTTCACTATTTAAAAGTAATAACTTTAACAACGGATTTTCAAGCAGATATAACTCATCAAGTTCGTCCATATTTGGCGAGTGGCAGAAACGTACTGACGATCAGAATATCAGGAAACGCGTGCAGTGGAACCACCCTTGTTCTGACGAGGATTTCGTCAGAACTCGTCAGAATACATTTTCGTCAGAAAACGCATGCATAGTAACCGTAGCCTTACGAATGAGGCAGCCTCGGCGCGCCGCGATGTGATGTGCCGCGATACGAATTTTCAAATGAGTTACCCAGTGTCCTACGTGGATCCACCGCGCGCGTCTGAGCGTTCGGGCGTTGGCGCGTTGAAGACGCAAACCAATGAAAACCATGGAAATTGTCACGTGATTCGGGTGGCGCGTTGTCGCGACAGCGTTGAACGCTTCGGTTTGATTTCCAAACTAGTTTGATTTTTACCGTCAACGCCTCGCGTCAAACGCCGCGTTTGATTTGTTTATCTCGTTTGTTCTGTTAATTGCTGTGTAGAAGACCGTGTTTTTGTGTATTTTGTGTGATGGAAATATTAATTGCAGAAGTCCAAAAGCGGCCGTGTCTTTGGAATAACCGGTCGGAACACTATAGAAATCGTGGTTTGGTGCAAACTGCTTGGGACGAAATGTCGCAGCAATCTAGGATGGCAAGCAAGTACCCCCCCTATGTACCTACGTTTAATGAGATGTTCAAAAAATAATAATACGTCATTTTTAGAAACAAACTGTATTTGGTCCTACTCTTTTTTTTTTTTAAGTCTCTTAGAATTATACAATATCAACTAGTAGTGGTAGGACAACGTTGGCTCAGAAAATATTGCATAAATGTCTGCCTGATACTTGAACGTAATCAAAAATAACAGTAAAAATAAAAGAACAGGTGACAGAATACTTTACAGTCGGCGTCCACTGAAATACGAAGCGTCTCGCGTTTTCACGTAGGACGCCTTTTTTTTCGCCGCGCGCGGTCTTCAACGCGCCAACGCCCGAACGCTCAGAAGCGCGCGGTGGATCCACGTAGGACACTGGGTAAGGCCTTCCATGACGTTGGGGAGGGGAGGTGGTGGGGTAGGTGGGGGTGGATGATTCTACGATCTCTTCCAGTCGCCGACTTATTGGTTATTGGTAAATTGGGTGGAAGGGTGAGTGGGGTTGCAGAGGGGCAGTGAGAAAGAGTGAAAGAAAAGGAAAGGGGTCTGCCGAGTGGCGGCCCAACGCCGTAGTCGAGAGGGGAGCGAACGAAAGTGAAAAGTGTTTGCAGTGGCGATGTTTGAAAGAGGGAGGCGAATTCAAGAGGGGTTGGGACAAGTTCGAGGGATGAATGCGAATCTGAAGTTGGGGCAGGAGGCGAATTTGAAATTTGATTAGGTGATGGTTTGAGCTGAAAGCTTGAGTTGAAATTTGATGAGGCTGGATTTGAATTTCAACATTTAAAATTGAGTTTTGAATTTAAAATTGTGGGACTGTGATGAGTTGAAAGGGATCAGAAGGTTGTGTGAACGTTGGGTTCACTGTGATGAATTTAAAATTGTAAATGAATTTGAGGAATCAGAAGGTGATGAATTTAAGGGATCAGAAGGTTGTGTGAACTTCGGGGTTACCACTGTGATGAATTTTAAATTGGTGTATTTCATCATGAGCGGTGTGAGGATATGCCCAGGGGGGTTATGAGCGAATCACCACCTCAACACCTGGGATCTTTTAGGTTGGCTTGGCTGGGGGTTATGAGCGAATCACCACCTCAACACAGCATCTTTTAGGTGAGGAGAGAGGGATGAGGTAAGGAGGATAGAGAGTAGTCAGCGACTAGAGTAGAATGTAGAATTAGAGGTGTGACGGTACCGCTGTAGCAGCGACGCGTCACCTAATCTCGGACAGCTGGACCGGTAACCTTGCTGCTACTGCTACCTATAGCTATGCTACGGACCATTTTTTGGCGTTCAGTATATTAAAATTGAATGTAACAGGATGGAAAATCGCTCTTCTATTCAAATTAAAGTAGGTAAGTTATCTAATTTTTTTGCTTCTAAGCGAAATTTAAAAAATATGAAGTAATGGTTCGAACAATTTTTACTAAGTACCTACTAAATGCGTTTTGGAGCATCCTGAATCTCAATCGCAATTTCCAATCTTTACAATTATTTATAAATGTCATTTCAGAGGAATTGAGGATTGTTTTAAAACAGAATAGGTAGGTACTGGGAAATGATATTGTTGAGAAAATGTAATTCAATATGTTGGAACCTGGAACTGTTTGAAAAATATAAAAAATTAAATCAAGAAATTTTATAAATCTATCATTTTTTGGTTGCTATTTAAAAACATCAGCATTCTAGTTTTCTCGGGCGAAAGTTGCGCTCCGCTTTTGATACTCAGGTCCTGTCACTGGACCGGTATCCTGTCACTGCTACAGGCTCGTCACTGGAGCAGTTGGAGCAGTGACAGAAACTACCTGGACCCTCACACCTCTATGTAGAATGGAGAAAAAGAGGCAGGCGCCGGGGTTTTATAGACCCCAGTGGTAGGGATGAAACATCGACGGCTCAACATCGATTTTACCATCGATTGTAACATCGACGGCTCAATATCGATTGTACCGATTAATCGGTTGTTAACAATCGATTAATCGATTTTCAAAGCATTTTTCAAATTTGAATCATTTTATATTTCTGATTAAAAATAATTATAATCGTCAAGTATTATTGTCCACTTTTTTCTTTTTTTTCAAATAGCAGCCTGCTTCCATAAAATGATACAGGTGGATATAGATCCACCTGTATCAAAACTGATCAATTTAATTTATTTGGTGCCTACCGAGCTTATCATTCTTTAAAAAGCTACAGCCTATATTTATTGTTAATAATTTAATTTCTATCAAGATGGTAGTATCTATTAGTTTACAATATCAATTTAGCATTCCGTAAATTAATATTAATTTTTTAAAAGTTCCTACTAAGTCAATGGTGAGGCAAAATATTATGTAGTGGTAAAACAGTTATCTATCAGGTATCAGGGATTGCTAAACAAAAATGTTACATAATTATGTTGAAACGTTCTATTTCAAGAAAACACGGTTCATAACGGCCTCCTTCTTTTTCACCTTCTTACAATTTAGCTGTCTGGGCTAGCCACGGTGGATACTCATATCCTCCCTAATTTTATTTTCCTTCACAAATTTCATGGATGAAGAGAACTGCGCTCCCCTTCTTCCATGCAAATTTTATCTGCAGTTGGAGTTGGAACGTTGGGAAAAAAAAGAGTTTTGAGGGGGGGGGGGGGGGGCTATAAAATCGAATGATAAAATCGATTAATCGATTAAAATCGAAAAAGAAACATCGATGCCAAAAAATCGATTAATCGAGTGAAAACATCGATTTTTCGATATAATCGATAATCGATTTTCATCCCTACCCAGTGGCTGTCTCCCTCCATCCCCTGGGAATCAGGCTGGGCCACTACCTCCTGCGTCTCTCGTCACCACTCTTAGGCCGTTTACATTCATGTCGTGAGTTCCTCCCAGAACTACAACACTAGCATACTTAAGTTCTCGCGAACCTTGTACAAACCAACTTTAGTTCTCGCCAATAAACTGTAAAGGTCGGTTTAGACGGCGCGCACCCACTCGCGCACCAGCCTCACTTCCGGTCCCTCGCGCAATGTAAACACCTCCCTCCCCTCGAGGCCACTCACAGTGAGGCCAACTCGGGGTGAGCCGTCGTCTGTCGGTTTTTGGTCGCGCATCAAAGGACACTCGGTCTCTAACCTGGCGCCGTGCGAGTGAATGCGTGTCGTCTAAACAGTGAGGCGAGGATGAGTTTATTGCCGGGCGAGTTGAAGTCGAGTCGGAAGTGAGGCTGGTGCGCGAGTGGGTGCGCGCCGTCTAAACCCGCCTTTACAGTTTATTGGCGAGAACTAAAGTTGGTTTGTACAAGGTTCGCGAGAACTAAGTATGCTAGTGTTGTAGTTCTGGGAGGAACTCACGACATGAATGTAAATCTGCGCACTGAATTTCAACGTTTAGACCGCCATAAATTTGAAACAATTGGGTATATGTGTCGCGAATTCGTAGCGCAGGCTGACAGTCATCCTACGGCGCTTTCGTTGTGCACGTTCAATATTCAGAGTTTAAGGGCTCATTCGGAAGATTTAATTTCTGATTTTGTCATACCAAAAGTTAAGATAATGGCTCTAACAGAGACGTGGGTTGAAAATGATGAACGAGTTGATTTGCCTGGATATACCAATTTCTCAATTCAAACATAATACTGTACGCGCTGGAGGTGTTTGTATCTACGAGAAAGAAGAGTGTTCATCCGTTCTTCAATCTGAAAACCATGAGCTCCTGAAATTTGATATTGATGCTATGCAAGTGAAGAGAATAACTACATCTCACGATGGAGTTGGTGACATTTGTGCAATTCAAACTACAATCAATGGTAGAAGAGCATTACTCGTGTCCGTTTACATCACACCTGGGACTTCTATGCATAAATTGGAACAATTTTTCGTACTTCATCTATTGGCCTATAGTCCCAAACTTGTGGGAATCATAAAGGTACTTGATGAACTTGAGTTGAGCACAATTCCAATAATTCTATGTGGTGATCTCAATGTGAATTTGAAGACCACAAAAGGTGCAGAATTTGTAACTTTCATGCGTGAAACATTCAATCTAGAGTTGAATAGTGATCCAGCTATCTCTACAACCAGAAACAATACAGTCATTGATGCTGTATTCACACGATATATAGATCATATATATGGAAACAAGACATTTTATCTCATATTTTTCTTACCGTAAACCATTATTGAGCATTACTAACGCTACCGCTAATATTTCCAAATTTTGACAATTTTGTTCATTAATGTTCAATGCTAATAAATTTTTCATAAAATATCTTGTGTGTATTTTATTTATTTCATCATTTTAATTTTCTAACTACACCTCCACCAATGGACATATCCATGATCTACTGTTTTTCCCCCCAAGGAAAAATTGTTAGTGTTGTTTGACAACGGCACTGACGTCACAAGTTTAACTGCTTTATCGTCAAACATGCAAGAGACAATATCACTGACACACGGTTTTATGAGGGTTTCGGCGATGGAACGAGCTTTACCTGCCTGTGCCACGAGATAATTTTGGTTTATTATTTTCAATAATGAACCATTGGAATCGAGCATGAAAAAAAAAATTCTTACCCCCCCTCAAAATTTGATGGTTTACGTTTCAAGGTATGTAGAATCCAAAACTGCAATAAAACGCTGCAAATCCCTGCACAACGGTTTATTATTTTGTATAGAATACCCTCCTGTTACAGATCACAGCTCTATGTATAGATAACCCGTCTATATAATATGATATGTACTATTCTATGCATAATTATTTAGATCGCAGACCCTCCGGAGGTTAGTACCTAACCCCGTACTCGTTACTAGGTACCTACCTAAATCACGAGTTAAATGTTGCTAAAATAATTCTGCCGATGACAAACAGTACCTAACAAAAAGAAACACACATAATGAAGTTCTGAAAAGAAATTGTTGATGAGGAGTGAAAAAAGTTGCAAAAGTACCTACCAACAAACTCCAGCCCCTTCTACGTAGATGGTATAATGAACCGTTGTGTAATAATTTACCGTTGAGTAATGATTTACCGTAGTAATAATTTACCCATCAATAATACTTCAACGTTTGTTCAAGTTTCACTACCTACCAACAAACTCCAAAAGAGCCATCATTTTTCAAATTAAATAATATCACAGAACATCCAACTCGACTTCATACTCCGCCAATATAATCAGGTGATCCCTACCAATGATTGGCCGTATTCACAAATTCCTATTGGCGGCGCGTCTCTGGTTACGAGATTTGGTTTGAATTGTATACAATTTCATTCACACTGGAGTCGAAAATGCCTGTCGGTGCAAACTTCGGGGCCTTACTGTGAACGAACGGCTGGACGTACGATGCTCCGGATGGTCTTAAAAAACTCGCAAGTTCAAGAACTATTTAAAACCGTAAAAATATTTACGTAAAAAAATGGTATAGGCGTTTTGAAAATTTCAACCCCTATTTTGAACCCCTTAGAGATGACTCACAGTAACGTCGAGCTTCGAGGACCAACTAGACGCCGAACGGAACCTATAACCCGAATTTCATCAATTTTTTTTCATGGTAACTAAGAAAAGTGGCCCGTACGGCGTACGGCGTACGGCGTACGGCGTACGGCGTACGGCGTACGGCGGACAGACAGAAATATTTTTATTGCAGTTTTGGATTCTACATACCTTGAAACGTAAACCATCAAATTTTGAGGGGGGGTAAGAATTTTTTTTTTCATGCTCGATTCCAATGGTTCATTATTGAAAATAATAAACCAAAAATATTTCTGTCTGTCCGCCGTACGCCGTACGCCGTACGGGCCACTTTGCTTAGTTACCATGAATAAAAATTGATGAAATTCGGGTTATAGGTTCCGTTCGGGGTCTAGTTGGTCCTCGAAGCTCGACGTTACTGTCAGTCATCTCTAAGGGGTTCAAAATAGGGGTTGAAATTTTCAGAAAGCCTATACCTTTGTTTTACGTGAATTTTTTTACGGTTTTAAATAGTTCTCGAACTTGGGAGTTGTTTAAGACCATCCGGAGCATCGTACGTCCAGCCGTTCGTTCACAGTAAGGCCCCGAAGTTTGCACCGACAGGCATTTTCGACAGCAGGGTGAATGAAATTGTATACACTCTCGTCACCAGGGACGCGCTCGATTCAATCAATTTATTCAATCAGTCGAGCAATCAATCAATCAATTTTTTCAATTGCAATTGGAATTCACTTAGATTTTCAATTGCAATTGGCCACTGCTCACCAATCTACCTAACATCCCCATCTAAATTCCCGACACACTAATCCTATAAACATACACTCCACATTCGCCAAAATTGGCAAAGTTATGTTAATAAAAATAAATTTAATATTGAAATTGCAATTGGACCACTACTCACCACTCTACCTAACATCCCCATAATTCCCGACACATTAATCATATAAACATAACTCCACATTCGCCAAAATTGGCAAAGTTTTTTCAATTGCAATAGGAATTCACTTAGAATTGTCAATATTGGTATAATGAATTGGACTTTAATTTGAATTGGAATTTTTGTCGAATTGCCTAATTATTGGCATTGTGCGCTCGTCACCAGGGAAGCGCTCGATTCCATCAATCAATCAATTTATTCAATCGATTTCGAATTGGAATTCATTAATTGAATTGGAATTCATTAATTGGATTGGAATTCATTAATTTGAATTGTCTAATTGGTATGGTGCGCATTGGCATGGTCCGAAATGGTTCTGCAATTCTATTGGCCAACGCTGTCTGCGATTCACATAGCATGTATAGACTAGTACATATTATTATATTATACAGACGGGTTATCTATACAGAGAACTGTGATCTGTAACAGAAGGGTATTCTGTACAAAATAATAAACCGTTGTGCAGGGATTTGCAGCGTTTTATATCGTTTTTGGCGAAGAATAGGCCTGTTGACCCTTGGGTCCTTTTCTCGAACTTTTAAAAACCATTCTTTGAACGTAAGTTCGACATCTTCGTCCTTCCCTCTTCGTTTCCTCTTCCGAGACTGGCTAGCATTCTGTACAGCAGCGTGTTCAACAGTTTCTCTCTCTTTCAACTAGGTACTTACAGAGTGAGGATCTAGGGATGTTTCAAGGCAGCCGCTGTCTGGCTCATCTTTGGGAGGGCATCGCTCTTTTAGCGAATTTTCAAAGAAAATGAAGCTATTGCAATGGCTTCGAAATTTAAATAATATAAATTTTTGGAAATTTTCTTCATAGAAATCCGTTTCAGACCATTCTAAAACGATTCCTGAAATTTAACACTTTTTTAGCGAATTTTCAAAGAAAATGAAGCTATTGCAATGGCTTCGAAATTTAAATAATATAAATTTTTGGAAATTTTCTTCATAGAAATCCGTTTCAGACCATTCTAAAACGATTCCTGAAATTTAACACTTTTTTATATGTATATATATATATATATATTTATATATTTATTTATATATGTGTCACTCCAGACGATAACTCTCGATAGAATTGAGATAAACAGCTCAAATTTGCACAAAAAATCTATCTTGGCAATCGAAAGGCTAAGTTCGAAGATGGGCGAAATTGGCCTACTCTAAGGAGGGTTTTGGCGCATTTAAAGTGCGCAAAAATTACCCAAAAATCCCCAAAATGTTATTTTCCAACAAGTGACCCATCATTTTAAAGGTTTTTGCACGCTGAACACGATGGTGGAATCGGATTTTAGATATCTTGATCCGTTCTCAAATTAGAGCATTTAAAGTGCGCAATAATTACCCAAAAATCCCCAAAATGTTATTTTCTAACAAGTGACCCCTCATTTTAAAGGTTTTTGCACGCTGAACACGATGGTGGAATCGGATTTTAGATATCTTGATCCGTTCTCAAATTAGAGCATTTAAAGTGCGCAAAAATTACCCAAAAATCCCCAAAATGTTATTTTCCAACAAGTGACCCCTCATTTTAAAGGTTTTTGCACGCTGAACACGATGGTGGAATCGGATTTTAGATATCTTGATCCGTTCTCAAATTAGAGCATTTAAAGTGCGCAAAAATTACCCAAAAATCCCCAAAATGTTATTTTCCAACAAGTGACCCCTCATTTTAAAGGTTTTTGCACGCTGAACACGATAGTGAAATCGGATTTTAGATATCTAAATCCGTTCTTAAATTAGAGCATTTAAAGTGCGCAAAAATTACCCAAAACTAGGATAATCTTTAAACTCTTACCCCCCCCCCCACCCCCTTAGAGTGGTCAGATTGAAATATGTGAGAAGTATTAATTGAAGACGAGAGTTCGAAGCAAAAAAGGGGGAGGCAAACGATTAGTACAACTCCTTGAATTTACCCACAGCGATCAAATAAATAAGCACTTAGTACAATTACGTAATAAACAAACGGTAGAATCAGGATGGACAAAACGTACAAATTAAAATAAATACGAAGAGAATATACATAGAAAACCAAATTTTAGACCGAAGTTTTCCTTTATTCAAAACCATAGCCATTAATTCGAATATTTCTTTGAAAATTCGCTCATTAAGTCATGCTGCATGACTGGTTTTTTATATGTATATATATATTTATATATATATGTGTCACTCCAGACGATAACTCTCGATAGAATTGAGATAAACAGCTCAAATTTGCACAAAAAATCTATCTTGGCAATCGAAAGGCTAAGTTCGAAGATGGGCGAAATTGGCCTACTCTAAGGAGGGTTTTGGCGCATTTAAAGTGCGCAAAAATTACCCAAAAATCCCCAAAATGTTATTTTCCAACAAGTGACCCCTCATTTTAAAGGTTTTTGCACGCTGAACACGATGGTGGAATCGGATTTTAGATATCTTGATCCGTTCTCAAATTAGAGCATTTAAAGTGCGCAAAAATTACCCAAAAATCCCCAAAATGTTATTTTCTAACAAGTGACCCCTCATTTTAAAGGTTTTTGTACGCTGAACACGATGGTGAGATCAGAATTGCGATATCTCATTCCGTTCTCAAACTGGAGCACTTTGAAGATTAAGGAACGTGGTTATTTCTTCGAAAATTCGCTCTTATAGCCATGCTGCATGACTGTGGTTTTTCAAAATGTGTTGATGATGTGAAAGTTTACTCAAGTGTTATCGCTAACACTGATGCTCCCTTACCTCGACTTTCGCCACATTAAACGAACTGACTGCCACAATAAACAGATTTTTTTCTGCGTCGAATATACCTGCTGATCCGTTCCGGGCCTTTTCTGCCATTACAAGCAGATTGCTCCACTAATCGGTGCTACAGTAAGCGGCGTCTACTGTATAAAGAATACAGATTTGGATCAGTCTACCGCATTATGGAAAAATTGCGAATAAAACTGGTAAAAATATTAACTTCTAAAGGGTTCCTTCAAATAGGATACAAAACTAAAAATAATCTGAGATCTTCATTAAGTTCAGTTAAAGATAAAATTAAAGTTCAAGATAAAAGTGGTGTTTATAAATTAAAGTGTTCTTGTGGACTCAGCTATTGTGGTCAAACTGGTGGGAAGTTTAGAGAAAGAACAAAGGAACAAGAAAAAACCACAGTCATGCAGCATGGCTATAAGAGCGAATTTTCGAAGAAATAACTGATTTTATGTAGAATGTGATGTTTGGGATATCCCATTCAAATATGGGCAATCTTAAACTTATTGGGTAATTATAGGTATTCAAGTATGTACGTATATTGTAGTATTGGTACTGCAATATACGTACAGTTACGTATCCAACATACGTACAGTACGTATGTTACGTATCCAATACAGAGTACCTAGGTATTGGATATGTAACAAATTTTTTGTTCCATTTTTTGCCGAGTAACACCTCGGTTTGTAGATTTTCCAACGCTGCAGAATTGCGATATCCCATTCCGTTATCAGATTAGAGCAGACGAACCAGGAAGAACATCTCAAGAAATAACCACGTTCCTTCATCTTCAAAGTGCTCCAGTTTGAGAACGGAATGAGATATCGCAATTCTGATTTCACCATCGTGTTCAGCGTACAAAAACCTTCAAAATGAGGTGTCACTTGCCAGACTGTTTCATTTTGGGAATTTATGGGTAATTTTTCCCCCCTAAAACTCCCATAAACTCCCCCTTAGAGTGACCCGATTCTGCCCATCTACGAACTTAGCCTGTCGATTGCCAAGACAGATTTTTCGTGCAAATTTGAACTTTTTATCTCAATTCTTTCGAGAGTTATCGTCTGGAATGACACATACATATATAAATATATAAATATATAAATATATATATATATATATATATATATATATATATATATATATATATATATATATATATATACATATTATTTTTGGTGTCTTTCGGCAGTGAATTCAGGATGGTCTGAAACGGATTTTGGTATAAAAATCTTTCGGAAATTCGAGTTTTAAAAATTTCGGACCGAGAACAATAGCTTCCTTTTCTTCGAAAATTCGCTAAAAGATTTCGGGGATAATTAGGGTGATTCCCTCCCTAAAACCATGGAAAACGGTACCTCAAAAGCTCATGTCACTAAAACACAGTAAATACCTATTTTTACACCCATTTTTGTTTATTATTCTGTGAATAATACAGATACCTATTCGCTCAGCAAAAAATTTTTACAACAACCCCTAAAAATTTTTCTTTTCCGTTTCAAAGTCCGCCGTACGCCGTCCGCCGTATCACGTGTACAGGCCTCATTTTCGGTCTAAAAAATTCGTTCTTTCGCACACATGCTCCATTTGGGCCCTAGTTGTGTCCCGAAACTTTGCAGCCCGATCGGAATATACCCAGGGGTGTTATGAGCGAAAATGTGCACAAAAATAGGTACTTTTTGTGTTTTAGTAACATGTGAGTAAAATGAGCTTTTGAGGTATCGTTTTCCATGTTTTTGGGGACGAGAAGACTGAATATGAAGTCGGTTTTTACTAAAGAGTAGAAAATTGATGTTGTACCAAATGTTCAGATCCCAAAATTGATTTTTTATGAGTCAAAAACCTGCAAAATCGTCTGAAATCACCATCAATTTGTATAATAACACCAGGAAAAGTGTCAACACGTGGATCAAGACTATTAAATGGCACTACCAATGATCAAAGATGATTTGAAAAAAAAAAGAGGAGCGTACCTAATTAGTGTTTTGGGGGCCAAAATTGGTGGAAACCACCAGAAATGGCTATTTCAATTATTTTACATGAAAGAAACAATAAATGAACAGCCAGCATTTCTGTAGGTATGGCCAGTAGAATAATAAACCCATGTGACAAGGACTTTGCAGCGTTTTTGTGTTGTAGTATCATGAGCTTTTGAGGTATCATTTTCCATGTTTTTGGCTCGAGAAGACTGAATATGAAGTCGATTTTGACCAATGAGTGGAAAATTGAGGTTCTAACGAAGTTTCAGCCTCAAATTTATATTAAATTTTGGTCTAAAATCGTCGCTCTTCCGCAAACAGTTTGGGTCCCCATTTGGGATCACATTTGGGTCCTAATTGTGCTCTGAAGCTCGGCACCCCGATCGGAACACACCCAGGGGTGTTATGGGAGAAAAATGGGTGTAAAAATAGGGGTTTCGAGGTTTTCTTGAGGTTTTAGTGAACACGAGCTTGTGATGTATCGTTTTCTATGGTTTTTAGGTCGCGATAAGACCGAATATTTGGTTGATTTTGACCAGAGAGTGAAGAATTGAGGTTGTAACAAACGAGTCAAAAACCTGGGAAATTGACTGAAATCACCAAAAATTTGTGTAATAACACTAGAAGTAGTATCAACAGGTGAATAAAGTTAATTAAATGTCACCATCAGTGTTTGAAGATAATCTGTAAAAAAAAGAAAAAAAAGAGCCGAGGTCGTGTTTTTGGGGGCCAAAATTGGTGGAAACGACCAAAAATCGCTATTTCAATTACTGCGCCTGAAAGAAACAATAAATGAACAGCCAAAATTTCTGTAGGTATGTCCAGTAGGATTTCATGTCCTGTCATATCATCATCTAACCCCCAATTAATTTAATTTTCAATGTCGCTTCTTGTCTCCAACCGAAGGGGGCGGGTAAGTTGGCTAGAATAATACAATAAATAAACCAGTGTGATAATTTGCACCCGATGAGTACCAATTTATGCGTAGCAGACCTTCCTGAACAAATTTAGTTCCGAGTCTCCTCACACAGGAACTCTGTGTACCTGGCATGTGTGTACGAATGAATGGTTTGTTTAATGGACGCCTTTAATGGACTGGAATTTGGAGGGTCGAAGCTGTTTAGACGCTTTGTACAAGTGCATTATCCTTAGTACGCGCCAAACCCAGGTTATCAGGGTACTTTAAACAGATTTGGGTGGTCGCGGAGGTTGGTCTTCACGAAAAGAAAAACGCTGCAAAGTCCTTGTCACATGGGTTTATTATTCTACTGGACATACCTACAGAAATGCTGGCTGTTCATTTATTGTTTCCTTCATGTGAAATATTTGAAATAGCTATTTCTGGTGGTTTTCACCAATTTTGGCTCCCAAAACACGAATTAGGTGCGCTCCTATTTTTTTTCAATTTATCCTTGAACATTGGTAGTGCCATTTAATCGTCTTGATCCACGTGTTGACACTTCTAGTGTTATTATACACATTGATGGTGATTTCAGACGATTTCCCAGGTTTTTTGCTCATAAAAAATCGATGTTGGGAGCAGAACCATTGGTAGTACCTCAATTTTCCACTCTGGTCAAAATCGACTTCATATTCGGTCTTCTCGTCCCAAAAACATGGAAAACGATACCTCAAAAGCTCATGTTGCTAAAACACGAAAAGTACCTATTTTTGTGCACATTTTCGCTCATAACACCCCTGGGTATATTCCGATCGGGCTGAAAAGTTTCGGGACACAACTAGGGCCCAAATGGAGCATGTGTGCGAAAGAACGAATTTTTTAGACCGAAAATGAAGCCGGTACACGTGATACGGCATTTTTGGAATCTACGCACCTTGAAACGTAAAAGAAAAAATTTTGAGGGGGTGTTATAAAAATTTTTTGCTTATCGAATACATAGGTGTATTATTCACAGAATAATAAACCAAAACGGTGTTATTGAAAAAATAGTCCATTTCCACTAATACACGAAAAACGCAAAAAACACTGTTGCGTTTTTTCGTGTATTAGTGGGATGCAAACTGTGTTTTTTGCGTTTTTCGTGTATTAGTGGAAATAGCCTATTGGTTTATTATTCTGTGAATAATACACCTATGTATTCGCTCAGCAAAAAATTGTTATAACACCCCCTCAAACTTTTTTCTTTTACGTTTCAAGGTGCGTAGATTCCAAAAATGCAATGTCCGTCCGCCGTACGCCGTCCGCCGTCCGCCGTCCGCCGTATCACGTGTACAGGCTTCATTTTCGGTCTAAAAAAGTCGTTCTTTCGCACACATGCTCCATTTGGGCCCTAGTTGTGTCCCGAAACTTTTCAGCCCGATCGGAATATACCCAGGGGTGTTATGGGTGAAAATGTGTGTAAAAATAGGTACTTTTTACGTTTTAGCAACATATTGGTAGCATGAGCTTCTGAGATATCGTTTTCTATGTTTTTGGGGACGAGAAGACCGAATATGAAGTCGATTTTGACCAAAGAGTGGAAAATTGAGTTCTACCAAATGTTCAGCTCCCAGAATTGATTTTTTATGAGTGAAAAACCTGGGAAATCGTCTGAAATCACCATCAGTTTGTATAATAACACTGGAAAAAGTGTCAACACGTGGTTCAGGACGATTAAATGGCACTACCAATGATCAAAGATAGTTTTAAAAAAAAAGAAAAAAAAATAGCGTACCTAATTTGTGTTTTGGGGGCGAAAATTAATGGAAACCATCAGAAGTAGCTATTTCGATTATTACGCATGAAAGAAACAATTAATGAACAGCCAACCTTTCTGTAGGTATGTCCAATAGAATAATAAACCCATGTGACAAGGACTTTGCAGCGTTTTTTTTCAATAACTCCGTTTTCCTTTGAAATGGGTTTCCACGATTTCTTCGCGAGAGATTTAGTTCGTATTGGTCTTCACGGTTTGAGAACAAAGGGAGAAGATCCGGTTTGACAGGTTCAAGGGAGAAAACTTCTCGAGGTTTATTTTTTCGTGCTGAGTTATTTCGAATACGGATGCGTTAATTGTACGTCACCTGCAGTGTATTAGGCGGTGGATAGAAAACGCTGCACGGTTTCCCAGGTCGATCGGAAGAATCGCGTGCAAACGGGACCACGCCCCGTTGGCGTCGGCATGTTGGGATATTTCTCATCGGACTGCTCCACAACCAACCTTCATAACTTATGCCTCAGCCAAGGGGAACAGAGAATCCCTGTCTTAAGTGGCCTGACAGACCATAAAACATTCGGGGGACTGTCCTTCCCTTACCAAAAGTCCATCAAAAGTCCTTTCCTTGTCCAGTCCTTGTCACATGGGTTTACTGGGCATGCGCACAGAAATGCTGGTTGTTCATTTATTGTTTCTTTCATGTGCAATATGGAAATAGTTTTTTTTTTTTGGTGTCCACCAATTTTGACCCCCAAAAACACGAATCAGGCTCGGCTGTTTGGTTTACTATTTTCAATAATGAACCATTGGAATCGAGCATGAAAAAAAAAAAAATTCTAACCCCTCCCCAAAATTTGATGGTTTACGTTTCAAGGTATGTAGAATCCAAAACTGCAATAAAAATATTTCTGTCTGTCCGCCGTACGCCGTACGCCGTACGGGCCACTTTTCTTAGTTACCATGAAAAAAAATTGATGAAATTCGGGTTATAGGTTCCGTTCGGCGTCTAGTTGGTCCTCGAAGCTCGGCGTTACTGTGAGTCATCTCTAAGGGGTTCAAAATAAGGGTTGAAATTTTCAGGACGCCGTATCTCGAAAACTTTAGATAGAAGGATATGGATTTTTTTTTACGATATTAAATCTGTCTTGAGCTAAACAATTTTTTGAGACCACCCGGAGCATCGTACGTCCAGCCGTTCGTGTGCACCAAAAAGCTTCGTCAACACGATCGTGAAACAAACGATATATATCCGGCCCGGATATCATCACTAGGGAGCACCTGATTGTAATCAAGGATGGCTGTATGAAGTCGAGTTGGTTGTTCTGCGATATTATTTCATTTGATAAGTGATAGACTATTGGATTTTGTTGGTAGGTACTTGTGAAACTTGAACAAACTTTGAAGTATTATTGATGGGCAAGTTATTACACAACGGTTCATTATACTTGACCAGAGGGTAGGTACTGACCACAGAAAACAGTGAGCTACGCAGAAGGGGCATCTATTTCACTCCACATCAACAATTTCACTTCAGAACTTCATTATTTGCGTTTCTTTTCGCCATTTTAGTTACTGCTTGTCATCGACAGAATTATTTTAGCAACATTTAACTCGTGATTTAGGTAGATACCTAGTAACGAGTACGGGGTTAGGTACTAACCTACGGAGGGTCTGCGATGTACGTAATATGTATAGACTAGTACATATTATATAGACGGGTTATCTATACAGAGAACTGTGATCTGTAACAGAAGGGTATTCTGTACAAAATAATTAACCGTTGTGCAGGGATTTGCAGCGTTTTTACCATTGATAGTACCATTTAATTGTCTTGATTCACCTGTTGATACTACTTCTAGTGTTATTAAACAAACTTAGTGATTTCAAATAATTTCCCAGGTTTTTGACTCATAAAAAATGAATTTCCGGAGCTGGACCTTCGTTAAAACCTCCATTCTTCACTCTTTGGTCAAAATCAACTCCATATTCAGTCTTCTCGTCCTAATAAACATGGAAAACGAAACCTCACAAGCTCATGTTCACTAAAACCTAAAAAACCTTCGAAAACTCTATTTTTACCCCCCCCCCCCCCACCCCCTCCACAGCCGCAACACCACTGGCTTCCGGGCGGGCTGCCGAGCTTCGGAGCACAACTAGGACCCAAATGTGTTCCAAAATGGGGACCCGAACTGTGTGCAGAAAAACGACGAATTTATACCAAAATTTAAGGTAAATTTAAGGCTGAAACATCGTCAGAACCTCAATTTTCCACACTTTGGACAAAAATGACTTCATATTCAGTCTCCTCGTCCTAAAAATCATGAAAAACGATACCTAACCAGCTCATGTTATTCAAACACAAAAAACCCTATTTTTACACCCATTTTTTAACCATAACACCCCTGGGTATATTCCGATCAGACTGCAAAGTTTCTGATGCCCTCGAGTTTCCCCTTGAGGCAATGTCAGTTCACCGTATCATCCATATCTGCTTTATTTTCGGTCCTAGTTCTGCTGCGAAGCTCGGCAGCCCGATCGGAATACGCCCAGGGGTGTTATGCGGCGAAAATGGGTGTATAAATAGGGGTTTTCAATGGATTTTTGAGGTTTTAGTGAACATGAGCTTGTGAGGTATCGTTTTCCATGTTTTTTAGGGCGAGAAGACCGAATATTAGGTTGATTTCGACCGAAATGTGAAGAATTGAGGTTGTAACGAAGGTTCAGCTCCCAAAATTCATTTTTTTATGAGTCAAAAACCAAATTTACGGAATACCTTCTTTAATATTATGGTAACTATGACGTAAAAAATACTTCGGGGAGTAACACTCCGCAAAGCTTTTTTTTTGCCGGTCCAATATTTCTGAGAAAACATGATTTATTAGCTTGTATTTGGGAAAATTCTGCAGAAAACACGTATAATTTATTTTTAGTTCAAAATAATTTATAATTTTAAGGACTGTTATAGTGTTTGGACAAACAAAGCATCAGCCGATTTTTCAAATCGTTATTTTGGAACAAAAAAAAACGCTGCTTAATTATCACACAAAGGTTTATTATTTACCTGTATGGATGCTCCTACTGCGTAGATCACTGTTTTCTGTGTCAACACCCTCGAGCTCCCTCCAGGAAAGCCCTATATTGAGTACTGGAGCCAGCCCGGGAATTACAGGGCCATAAAAATGCACGGGATTCAATCATTAATTAATTATTTGTAGTTATTCATGAAGCATGAGGTCAATGATAAAACATGGTGTAATAATTTACCTTTATAGACGCTCCTACTGTGTAGACAGTATAATAAACCGTTGTGTAATAATTAAAATTGACCGTTGTGTAATAATTTACCTAATAATACTTCAACGTTTGTTCAAGTTGCAAAAGTAGGTACTTATCAACAAAATCCAAAAGATCCGTCATTTTTCAAAAGAAATAATATAACAACCGACTCGATTTCATACAGCCATCCTTGACTATGATCAGGTGCTCCCTAGCAATGATGTCTGGGCTGAATGTATACAATTTTATACAGTGCTCCGTGTGGTCTCAAAAACCTCCCGAGTTCTAGAACTGCATATTTAAAAACGTAATAAAAATTCGAGGTAACGACATCCTGGAGATATCAACCCCTATTTTCACCCCTTAGGGATGACTGATATTAACGCCGAGCTTCGAGTACCAACTAGGCCCCACATGGGGCCTACAAACCAAATTTCATTAATTTTGGTACATGGTAACTAAGAAAAGTGCGAAGTACGGCGTACGGCTGACGGACAGACGGACAGAAATTGTTTTATTCGATTTTCCCATTCTACGTACCTAGAAACTTGAACCATCAAATTTTGAGGGGGGTTAAACAAACAATTTTCATCAGAAAAAGCGAGATTTCCTACAGAAAACATGAAAATCCGTGTTTTACGCTTACTATTATTTGAAATTAAAAGGGCTTCAGATCTTGAATGTGAAGGTATTTGAGGATGTAAAACAAATAATTTTGGGGCAATCGGAGACAGTTTTTGGAGTTTTTTCCCCCTCATTTCCCAGGGTGCGCACACACTGTGCAGCCACCGAGCGGAGATGGTGTGCGAGAACGAGGTTGGAGCAGTCGCAGTCGGTTCCTCTGACCGGTGAACCGGTTCTCCCCACTTGCACGAACCGCACGTGAAAGTGGAACCAGCTCGCGAACTCCTCAGTGATCCTGCGATCCTCGTACACAGCGACCGCTTTCAGTGACAAATACGACGAGTGCGCATCCGACGGCGCCACCTGAGCCCCCACCACGGCCCCGCGTCCTGCGCGGACCCCTCGTACGCCGCCTACCTGTGTACCTGCGCGTGATCACGCGTGTTGACGTAGTATGAGGATCCCGAACTAGGGATGAGCATCGATGAACAAAACATCGATGTTGACCATCGATGTTAACATCGAACCAATACATCGATGTGTGGAAAACATCGATCTCTAAACATCGATGTATTTCGGTGCAAAACATCGATGTTTTAGGATCGATGTTTTTAAAAAATTTTAAAAAGGTAATTTTAGGAATATACTAAATACAATGAAACACTCAAAATTAGCTATTAATGCTGAAAATAAAAAAATTTAATTATTTTTTAAAAAAATAATGCTGAAAATTAGCTATTAATTAATGTTGAAAATAAAATTAGCAATTTCGCGTTTATAATTCATCGATGTACGAAAACATCGCTGGTTAACATC
Source organism: Leptopterna dolabrata (assembly GCA_954871275.1). Lineage (NCBI taxonomy): Eukaryota > Metazoa > Arthropoda > Insecta > Hemiptera > Miridae > Leptopterna > Leptopterna dolabrata. The sequence goes on along the minus strand of OX940982.1, from coordinate 47,215,629 downwards.
GATGTACAAAAAACATCGGTACCTTAACATCGATGTCAAAAACATCGAACATCGACATGAAAACATCGATGTTTTGAAAACATCGACCATCGATGCTCATCCCTATCCCGAACCACTGGGAAAACGACAAATCCGCCAGCAGTGTTGACGCGGTTACACTTGCGGTGTTGGGCCCAACACCGAATATTCGTCGGCCTCTTCCCGCAAGTGTAACCGCAGGACAAATGCCCGAATGCGCGCGAATATTGGTGCGCGGTCAAAAGGCGGTTTTTTGTCCCGATTCAAAGGCGGCGAATATTCGCCAACTAGTGTATTCGTGCAGCACACACATGCGGCCGAGTGTTTGCATTGCGAAACTGCGTTCATCGTCGCTTGCCCGAATACGCGTCGATGCTCGGGGTTGAGAGCCAACACCGCATGTGTGTGAGGGGTGCGCGTCAATATTCGGCAAACTCCGAGCATAGGGCGAGTATGGGCGAATATTCGGTGTTGGGCCCAACACCGCAAGTGTAACCGCGGCTTTACGGGCGAAGGCACACAAGACCACGCATGTGTCAAACTTGCAGCCCCTGACCAGCCCAAAACCCTTTGTAAATTTTGAGGGCTTTTTTTGGTTTATTATTTTCAATAATGAACCATTGGACCTGAGCATGAAAAAAAAAATGCTAAACCCCCCTCAAATTTTGGTACGTTTCAAGGTATATAAAATCCGAAAATGCAATAAAAAACGCTGCGAATCCCTGCACAACGGTTAATTATTTTGTACAGAATACCCTTCTGTTACAGATCACAGTTCTCTGTATAGATAACCCTCTATATAATATGTACTAGTCTATACATATTATGTACATCGCAGACCCTCCGTAGGTTAGTACCTAACCCCGTACTCGTTACTAGGTACCTACCTAAATCACGAGTTAAATGTTGCTAAAATAATTCTGTCGATGACAAACAGTAACTAAAATGGCAAAAAGAAACGCAAATAATGAAGTTCTGAAGTGAAATTGTTGATGTGGAGTGAAATAGATGCCCCTTCTGCGTAGATCACTGTTTTCTGTGGCCAATACCTACCTTCGTGGTCAAGTATAATGAACCGTTGTGTAATAACTTGCCCATCAATAATACTTCAAAGTTTGTTCAAGTTTCACAAGTACCTACCAACAAACTCCAACAGAGCCATCACTTATCAAATGAAATAATATCACAGAACAACCAACTCGACTTCATACAGCCATCCTTGATTGTAATCAGGTGCTCCCTAGTGATGATTATCCGGGCCGGATTTATACCGTTTGATTCACGATCGTGTTGACGAAGCTTTTTGGTGCACACGAACGGCTGGTCGTACAATGCTCCGGGTGGTCTCAAAATATGGTAAAGCTCATGACAAATTTAATAACGTCAAAAAAACCATACCCTTCTATCGAAAGTTTTCGAGCTACGGCGTTCTGAAAATTTCAACCCCTATTTTGAACCCCTTAGAGATGACTGACAGTAACGTCGAGCTTCGAGGACCAACTAGACGCCGAACGGAACCTATAACCCGAATTTCATCAATTTCGTTTCATGGTAACTGAGAAAAGTGGCCAGTACGGCGTACGGCGGACAGATACCTTGAAACATAAACCATCAAATTTTGAGGGGGAGTTAGAATTTTTTTTTCTTGCTCGATTCCAATGGTCCCGGGCCCCGATTTTGACGCCCTTTTGGTTTATTATTCTATGAATAATACACCTATGTATTCGCTCAGCAAAAAATTTTTATATCGCCCCCTCAAATTTTTGGTTTATTATTTTCAATAATGAACCATTGGAATCGAGCATGAAAAAAAAATTCTTACACCCCTCAAAATTTGATGGTTTACGTTTCAAGGTATGTAGAATCCAAAACTGCAATAAAAATATTTCTGTCTGTCCGCCGTACGCCGTACGCCGTACGGGCCACTTTTCTTAGTTACCATGAAAAAAAATTGATGAAATTCGGGTTATAGGTTCCGTTCGGGGTCTAGTTGGTCCTCGAAGCTCGACGTTACTGTGAGTCATCTCTAAGGGGTTCAAAATAGGGGTTGAAATTTTCAAAACGCCTATACCATTTTTTTTACGTAAATATTTTTACGGTTTTAAATAGTTCTTGAACTTGCGAGTTTTTTAAGACCATCCGGAGCATCGTACGTCCAGCCGTTCGTTCACAGTAAGGCCCCGAAGTTTGCACCGACAGGCATTTTCGACTCCAGTGTGAATGAAATTGTATACAATTCAAACCAAATCTCGTAACCAGAGACGCGCCCACAATAGGAATTTGTGAATACGGCCAATCATTGGCAGGGATCACCTGATTATATTGGCGGAGTATGAAGTCGAGTTGGTTGTTCTGATATTATTTAATTTGAAAAATGATGGCTCTTTTGGAGTTTGTTGGTAGGTAGTGAAACGTGAACAAACGTTGAAGTATTATTGATGGGTAAATTATTACTACGGTAAATCATTACTCAACGGTAAATTATTACACAATCTTTTGCAACTTTTTTCACTTCTCATCAACAATTTCTTTTCAGAACTTCATTATGTGTGTTTCTTTTTGTTAGGTACTGTTTGTCATCGGCAGAATTATTTTAGCAACATTTAACTCGTGATTTAGGTAGGTACCTAGTAACGAGTACGGGGTTTGGTACTAACCTACGGAGGGTCTGCGATCTACATAATATGCATAGAATAGTACATATTATATTATATAGAAGGGTTTTTTCTTTTCCGGTTCAAGGTGCGTAGATTCCAAAAATGCAATGTCCGTCCGCCGTATCACGCGTACAGGCTTCATTTTCGGTCTAAAAAAACCGTTCTTTCGCACAAATGCTCCATTTGGGCCCTAGTTGTGTCCCGAAACTGTGCGGCCCGATCGGAATATACCCAGGGGTGTTATGGGTGAAAATGTGCATAAAATAGGTACTTTTTGTGTTTTACTAACATATTAGTAAAATGACCTTTTGAGGTACCTATACCAGATGTTCAGCTCCCAAAATTGATTTTTTATTAGTCAAAAACCTTGGAAATCGTCTGAAATCACCATCAATTTGTAGAATAACACTGGAAAAAGTGTCAACAGGTGGATCAAGACAATTAAATGGCACTATCAATGATCAAAGATAATTTGAAAAAAAAAGGATCGTACCTAATTTGTGTTTTGGGGGCCAAAATTGGTGGAAACCATCAGAAATAGCTATTTAAATTATTTCACCTGAAAGAAACAATAAATAAACAGCCAACATTTCTGTAGGTGTGTCCAATAGAATAATAAACCCATGTGACAAGGGCTTTGCAGCGTTTTCCAAAAATCGTTGAAATTTATTAACAATTTTTTTCGTCTATTATGTTGGCAGCCAGACCCTCGCCGGCCCCAGGGCCGCTTCGCCCGTGGCCGCTATTCAGTTTGAAGGGAATCCCTGGTGGAAGGCTAGGGCTGGGACCGGTTTTGTTTTACAAGTTATAACTGCGTTCATTGAATTTAATGATTTATTAGCCTTCCAAAAATACCCCTACGAAAGGCATTTCAATTTATCATTTTATTTTTGTTCAAATCTGATGAATTTTTGTGATCGGTTTACGTTGGGAAAATTCCCAACTAATATAGTGAATTTACTTTTTTTTTCGAAAACTGCAAGTAAATCACAGCCTGAGAAAACTTGTAAATAGTTTTCAACACAGGGTCTGCAGGTCCTTAAGAAACCCTTGTTAGAAGGTAACCAACACCGTCGTAAACAGAATGGATTTTGTACGAAACGGTAGTTTTGAGTTGTACTTTCAGAATGTTTGAGTGAGGAATTTGAAGAACTCGCCGTAGAATGGTGAATCCTTAGGATTTGAGGGCCGAAAATTACGTGGACTTTCACTAAAAACAATCGGGCTCTTCGCTCCTCAGATATTGTGGGGAAGCGGATTTCTTGCATTGTCAAGGGCGGCCAGCAGGGGACTCGGATGCTACATTGCATGCGAGTAGGAGAAATACTGAATTCGTCGTCTTACCCCATTCGCCATCTTACCCCACCTTACCCTACTCGTACTTGCACAAGTACGAGTACACATAGTGACTGTTACCAGCGAACTACCACTACTGTTACCAGCCTAATATTGGAAAATAGTTGCACTGATTATTTCATGATGTATTTTCTTTTCTTGTGCAATTTAATTTATTGTTTGGGTAAGTTCCGTTATATGCCCCCAATTCTTAAATTTTTTTCTATTAACTTTTCTATTAACTTTCTATTAACTTTTTCTATTAAAGGTTGTTTGGGACTTCTGAATAGATTAGTGGAATGCATTGTCAAGCGATCTGGATGCTCGCTAGCGCGTTTTTTCTGCCTACCCAGTCCCAAGAAGTCCCAAGAAGTCCCAAACAACCTTTAATAGAAAAAGTTAATAGAAAGTTAATAGAAAAGTTAATAGAAAAAAATTTAAGAATTGGGGGCATATAACGGAACTTACCCTATTGTTTTAAACAAATAAAGATACCAGGAGCGTAGCGTGCCTCTGGTGACGGGGGTACCGCAATGAATTCCCCCCCCCCCCCCCCCCCCCCGCCAACATTCACACTTCCTCACACACTCTAAAAATGTAAATGTGAAGCAGTTCTTAGCAAGCTGTTTCTCAAAGAAATTTTATGATATTATTGATCTTCCAAATTCATTAGAAATAATTCATAACATTCCCTTGCAAAAAAAAAATAAAAGGTTTTTAGAACTACAGCCTGATAACCATTGGTACCTATTGTATGTTTCAACAGTGAAATGCTGAGTGTACTCACGGTTACGTTCCTTCACAACTCTCTTGAAATCTGGCAACGCTGAGATTGAACGGCCGGCTCTGATGATGTCGTTCTTTTCGCTAAAACTACGAGAACTAAACGAACGCCGAACCACGGAACAATTAACGCAACAACTATCCATTTTAGGAGGAGACTAGGACACTAGGAAAGATTCGAATTCAAACAACTAAACCTGAAATTAGGAACAATTATTGTGAAAACTACAAGTAATAAAATTATTAGAAAACAGGCCGTCGTAAGAATAGCTTCCGAAAAGCAAAATGGATGACAGTGACAAGTTGTCAAAGTTTTTTTCTCGAGTTTTTAATTGATAGCTACAATCGATCCATACGCCAGTATCCCTCCTCACCAAGATTGGATACGCTGGATATTTGCGCTAGCCCAACTTACTAACACAGTCTCCTGAAGATGTGTAAGACACTCACTCACACACGCAAACACACTCACACAGACGATGTAGAGACACACACACAGCGGATTCTGGGCCTCCGCAGACTGGTAGCGGTACCCCAGCGACCTTGAGATTTCAAATATTCGAAACCTGCTGAAAACCATATGATTCTAATCGACTAATCGATACTTGGCTGTTTTTCGTCCATGACTGGCAGACATGGAGGTTGGAGGATAGTTCATGGAGGGAGAGTCATGGAGGATGGAGGAGTTATGAGTGTACAATTCAAATTGCTACGTACCTACGGAATGTAATTTTTTTCATTTTTTGTGTAGGGTAGCGCCGGTACCCCGGTACCCCTGACGCTACGCGCCTGAAAGATACCTCAAAATCGAGTCCTCTCTCCACAAAATAAGATGAATAAGGTGGATTTTGAGCCCCGAGCTTAGGGAACTCTTACACAGTGCGACGCCCGTTTAAATAGTAAAAGAAGGTAGTCTCCACTCTGAGCAATTTACATGCCAATTAGCTTAGGGAGGAATTTAATCACTGAGACGAAGGTCTAGAGGTTGTGTTGATGGGGGGGGGGGGGGGGGAGAGACTCGAAATCTAGTTAGCTCTTTGGAACTCTCGCCAGAATTATATAACTCGCCTCTTCGCTTAACCTTTTGAAGATAAACCTTCGCCGAAAGCTGTTACCGCCGGATGACTCACTTCGAACACTCACTTTGTATTTTGACGTTTGTTTTGCCTAGTAGGCTGCCACTGTTGATGAAAAAACCTGTTGGTTGATATAATTAAATTCTACTGAGATCATCCGTTTGCAGGGGCTTTGCGTCCATACGGCCATTTGGTCCACTGCCCCGGCACCCAAAAACTCTAGAGTAAGGCCCGATTTCACCAAAAACTCACTAATCGTGATTAAGCTAATCAAGATTTGAGTTAACCAAACCTTTTAATCGTGATTAACGTCGTTAGGATTCCACCATGCAAATCATGGATCCCACTAATCTTGGTTAGCTAACCACAATTTACTTCACTATGGATGCTATATGTTCCGTATCAACAAGGCAGTGGTGTAATGAGGTTATAACAAAACCAGGTTATTTAGTGCTGTCAAGACTCAATCGCCTGTCATTTTAGTGATTGTTTTCTATGCCATTTCTATTATCATGAGGTATAACATTAATAATGAACCCCAAAAAAAGGAAGGGGGATCCAGCTTTCGAAGTGTCGAATGAAAATTTACTTGTAGAGCTCCTAAAAAAATAACTACTATGTTGAGTGCAAGAAAACTGTGAATATGCGACGAATTCAACTCTCTACTCAGAATTACTCTTCTACCTTTTACTTGAGAACTTTGTTACCGTAGGTACGATTATATTTCACAACCTACATACCCATTAGGACCTAAATAGCAATTCCTGTTTTTTGATTATTTACTATCAATTCATCGTTACACAGTGTTTTTGACTTTAAAATTTATGATGTAGGTAGGTACCTCCTAAAATGAACTTGCCAAAGCTTGGGTGATTGAGAAATGTCAATTAAAAAGGTTTTATTTATTAGAACAATACAACGTGAAAACTCAAATTCGCCTTTCATTATTCATCCTCTCCATTTCCATTTGGTTGTCTTGCCAATCTGAAAAGAAATAGTGATAATAGGTTTAATAAATCAATTACTCAGCGCCTAAAAAAATACATTTTGGTTTTCATTATAAGTATACATAAATAGGTACGTTCCAGTATTGCCGAATTGTACATAAATACTACAAATTCCTGTGGCTTTATAATATATATTTTCAAACAGTTTTTGGGCGTAATGATTAAAGGTAAAAAAGATTTGCAAAGAATAACCTCGTTATGAAAAGCATTACTTACTATCCCTCTAGATACTGTTACACCTACTTCAAAAATGTTACCTAGAGATTACTGTTATTTATTATGATCATTATTCGAAAAAACAATTGCATATAGAAGTCCAGTCTAGTATAAGTGCGCACCTAAATATTTCAAATTTGTCATCTTATGGTTTACCTACATGCACAATAACTTGTAACAGGTACAGTTACACATGCGAAAATAATATGCAGTTACATGTAGGTACATTATTTTCTATTAATGTTCTGCATGTAACTTACTTGGCAGTCGGCGGGATTCTAGACGGCCTTCTATTTGTTCCAGTACGCTGAGAACAGTTGTTTTGATAGTCGGTACCGCATTGAAAAGTCGATGAAATCTTCACTGCTTTCCCTTGTCTATTTAGGATGGTCGACAGTATCATCTTCATCTTGGAATGATAATTCGAAAGCACGCACTAATGCGCGAGGCATCGTAGGTGTAAATATAATACCGAAATCACTATAAGAAAGACGTATTTGACGTAGTTTCGTTGCATGATAAACCAAAATGGTTGTCTAATTGTGGTTAAGAACGCTAATCGACCAAAATCGGCCGATTAGTTCTTAATCATGGTTAATGCTAAACCGAGTGTGGTGGAATCGAACAGTTCTGTTAACCATGATTAAGCAACGTAAATCGTGATTAGGATCGTCTAACCTTGATTAAAAATGTTGGTGAAATCGGCCCTAAATAAAGACCAACCATTGTTCAGTTGGCGCCTGAATTTCCCTCCGTACACTGTACCTACCTACCTTGCATTTTTCACAAGTTCAACAGTCAAACGCCAGATTTGTCTGGCTACGGATATTCAATATTCTAGTAGAACAACCATCGTGGCTCCATAGACGAAGGATGTAATCGGAATGAAGCGACAGTAATCGATGTCCTGCAATCGAAATCGAAACCCTGGCTCCTGAAACTGGCAGGTCCTGGGACCTTGTGTTCCCATGGCAACTGAGAAAAGTGGCCCGTCCGCGCATGCTCAGTCGAGTAAAAATGTTGTTCGCCACACCCACTTTGGACTCTGGCCCCATAACCTGATTTCAACCCCAAAATCGTTCATTACACTATCGATTCGATCCCTTCGATTCAATTTGTCATCTCGATACGAGATGCTTCTTCTTCTGATTTGTTTTTGTTTTCTCTGAATCACATGTCCGACATCAGCTTATGAACGACATCTACAAATGACAACTAAAATTGTTTTGCGTCAAATTTTGCGCGTTTTGCGTTCGGTCCGATTCCGATGACAGATTTGCTGTGGTACCTACGTGAGTTTTGTCCTGTTTGCTGTTTGTGGATTGATCGGCGTCAACACACAGATATCTACCTAGCTTCTAGTCAATAGCTTCTCCATTCAAGTAGGTACCGGCCGACGGCTCATTGTTTTGCTGTATTTTAGTTGACTATATTTTTGTAACACATGAATTCAGTTGCTAATTTGCAGTTGATATTGTCGACGTTGTCGTGAGACGATAGGGTGTTGATTAAAAGATATAAGCTTTGCTGAATATCACCCTATCAGTAAATAAGGGAAGGTTGTTGGGTACAAGTATGTTATAGCCCCGCCAATATCGATTGTATCGATTATCTCAAATGCATCGATCCTTGTGGTATCGATGACGTGTATCAGACAAGACGGTGGGTGTACAAGAAGTTTAGTTCCCATTCCGCCGCTCGCATTGTCAAGCGATCTGGATGCTCGCTAGCGCTCGCATCTCAAAAACGATAAACAATCCCAGAAACTATCCCGTGAATGAGCAGGTTGTTTGGGACTTCTGAATAGATGGTACAAGTATGTTATAGTCACTCTTATTTTTTGGTGTCCTTACAATGGTCTTCCCGTATTCATTTTGAAAGTTGATATCGGCACCCGGGATGAAGGCGTCGGGACGCCATATTGAGCCGTCATCGATACCACAAGGATCGATGTATTTGAGATAATCGATACAATCGATATTGGCGGGGCTATAACATACTTGTACCGGTTGTTGTTGCCTTGGGGTACTTTTGTAGACAAACCTGCTGGTTTTGTGTTCTGGTCTGGTGCCCCACCATTTTCCGACCCCACGCACCGCTACTGTCCATTTGATAATTTGCTCAAAATTAGTTGAAAAAAACCTGGCATAATGGGCGTCACGTGCATTGGTATAGAGACCACCTAATAATTCTCCAGTGATCTCGAAGGATCAATAAAACCAAGGGGTAACACAATAAAACCTGTATGATCTCAGGAGTTTCATCGAAACGTGTTGAATAGAACCGTAATTACGAAAATCACTTTTCAGGGAAAAAATTACTGGAAAAAAGGTTAGGACCTACAAAACCTCTCCACAACTCAAAGTGGAAGATGCTAAGTGTTAGCCAGTCGAAAATTTATGTAGCCGATCAGGTTATAGCAGCTGACGGAAATTAATTCACCCTGGGCCTAATTTCAATGTTTATTTGCTAACTGTCAATTTCAAGATTTTGAGAAAGGGTAGGGTAGAACCGGGTACAAGTTACACGTGCTTCTGAAAGAGGAAATTTTTATTTTCGAGTCAGACGAACATAAACACCAAACTAACACATTTTCAAAGGATCAACACACATTTTCAAAACAGAATAACACAAGATCAGACTGAATCAAGAACACATTTTGAAAAAACTTTCTCCTTACTGGGAGAAAGTTCAGATCATGGGTATATCTTTTCGAATGAAAAAGAAAACTCCTTCTAAATACAGTATCATTTATTTACTTCTGGCAGTAATGCTAAGCAGAGGTTTATGATAAGAAAAATATTATATATAACTCATAGTATGAGACCATCCCGAGGAAGCTGTGGTTCAAATTTCAAGTCGATAGGTCGACCAGCAACAAAGTTATCTCTACAGGGCAATCAGCTGATCTGACGACCACCTTATTCTAAAATTCGTATGACACTATCCTAAGGATTCCAAACGGAGCCTTCGTACAAAATTGAACACTCTAGCACCCCGGGAAGTGTTCCAAAAAACGTTGCATTTTGGTTTATTATTCTGTGAATAGGTAATACATCTATGTAATCGCTCAGCACAAAATTTTTATATCACCCCCTTAAAATTTTTTCTTTTACGTTTCAAGGTACGTAGATCGCAAAAATGCAATGTCCGTACGCCGTCCGCCGTATCTCGTGTACCGGCTTCATTTTCGGACCAAAAAATTCGTTTTTTCGCACACATGCTCCATTTGGAAATAGCTCCGTTTGGGAATAGCTGTGTCCCGAAACTTTTCAGCCGGATCGGAATACACCCAGAGGTGTTATGAGCGAAAATGTGCACAAAAATAGGTACTTTTGTGTTTTAGTAACTTGTTAGCAACATGAGCTTTTGAGGTATCGTTTTCCATGTTTTTGGGACGAGAAGACCGAATATGAAGTTGATTTTGACCGAAGAGTGGAAAATTGAGGTTCTACCAAATAATCAGCTCCAAAAATTGATTTTTTGCCATTCAAAAACATGGGAAATCGTCTGAAATCTCCATCAATTTGTATAATAACATTAGAAAAAGTGTCAACACGTGGATCAAGACGATTAAATGGCACTACCAGTGATCAAAGATAATTTGAAGAAAAAAACAAACAAAAAAGGAGCATACCTAATTTGTGTTTTGGGGGCCAAAATTGGTAGAAACCATCAGAAATAGCTATTTAAATTATTTCACCTGAAAGAAACAATAAATAAACAGCCAACATTTATGTAGGTATTTCCAATAGAATAATAAACCCAAGTGACAAGGACTTAGCAGCGTTTTGTGTTTTAGTAACATGAGCTTGTGAGGTATCGTTTTCCATGTTTTTGGGACGAGAAGACCGAATATGAAGTCGATTTTGACCAAAGAGTGGAAAATCGAGGTTCTACCAAATGTTCAGCTCCCAAAATTGATAGTCAAAAACCTCGGAAATTGTCTGAAATCACCATAAATTTGTATAACAACACTAGAAAAAGTGTCAACAGGTGAATCAAGACAATTAAATGGTGCTATCAATGATCAAAAATAATCTGTTTAAAAAATGCCGAGCCTAATTCGTGTTTTTGGGGACCAAAAATTGTGGAAACCATCAGAAATAGCTATTTCAATTATTTCACATGAAATAAACAATAAATGCCAGCATCATTTCTGTAGATATGTCCAATAGAATAATAAACCCATGTGAAAAGGACTTTGCAGCGTTTTTTTAGTCACACAGATTTTAGAATTTAGGCCAGCCCTGAAGATATATCCATGTCAAAAGGTACTGATCCTCAGTTCATTAGTGATCACTCGTAATGGAATTAGGTAAAATTTCGTTATTGTATCCTCCAATATTGATGAAGGTTCAGGTAAACAAGTTACCTACAACTAGAGCGTCTATATTTGGGTGACACACGGTTGACGTATTTAATAATAAATTGTTGTTTAGGTGTTTAGGTATAGTTACGCTCATGCGCCTGTGTGAATGGCTCAGAATGTTATTGATTGGATCGACTAGTTGTAAATGACGAAGCATCTCAACGAAGGTGAAACTATTCATGTGCAGACCACACAGAACATGATCCTGATGTAAGGGGCGGGTAAGAAGCCTCGTAAGTTGCTAATCCAATAACGCTCCTTACGTGCCTTCAGTTCGGGTCTTGAGTTTGTCACCTCGTGATGTTGTGTTGGCATGAAACGATACTCCGATGGAAATGATCATGGACTGCTTTTTCGATAACGTGTTTTCCGAAATGAACCGCGCGGAGCTGCTCGCGCGCTACAAAAGGAGAAACCTGGTCGAGTACCTCAGCACGGTGATACAGGCCTGCAGCCGCGTCGAGGGGGATCCCCAGGGAGCGTGCAAAAGTGCTGTCCAGAGCGCGTTGAATTTTCACAAAACAACCCGAGGTCGAAACGGGCAGGTTTGCTTGATGGGGAAATATCACAACGTTCTGTACGTGGCAGCCCGGTTGGCGTTCGACTGGAAACTGAACGACACCGAAACCGTTTGCGGATTGCTGGACGACATGTTTTTGTGTGAACGGACTTTCGACAGGTTGATAACCGGTGCGATTTTCGGGTCCAGGGCTTCTGGAGTGATTTCGGGTTGGAAGAGCGATTTCGACACTGTCGAAGAGTGTTTGGAGGCCGTGAGGTATTTCTTCAGGCATGCGGCGATGGGAAAGAGGGATTACGTCGTTAGAAAGAGATCAGTCAGAATTGTGGACGTGCCGATGGAGTCGTACGGGAGGTTCACTCCGGCGACCGTTGCCGTCCAAGCTGTTCGCCCTGACGTGCTCCTTTTGCTCCTCCAGTTCGGCGCGGAAGTCTGCGCCGAAGACGAGCCGTGTCCTCTGGAAGCCCTTCTGAGGCGGCTCAGCGAGTGCCAGGAACGAATCCCACCAGACCTCCTGACCTGCCGTGATATCGTAATGAGGGCGGTTACCGGAATAAGGATCCCCAATGATTCGGAACACCCGTACGTCGCGGCTTACATGTCCGGGATGCGACTCCTTCCGGAAGACAGGACGACGACTCCAGCCACTCTCAAGCAACACTGTCGCGTCGTTATCAGGACGTCCATGAATCGCAACTGCAATCTACCACTTGGAATCAAAGAACTGAGTATACCGGAGAACCTTCAATCTTTTCTGAACCTCGAATTAGACTAGCAGAACACGAATGAACAGGTCGGCCCGATGGGCAAAAACCACAACGTTCTGTACGTACTTCCAGCAAAACATTTGGCGCTTGACTGGAAACCTAATGAGACGAGTTTGCAAATTTTTGAACGACGTGCTTTGGAATTTCTACATTACCTACAAAATATTGTAGAGTTAAACCATTATGACTGAGACCAAAAAGGTAATGGAATGAACTACTGTAATTTAGAGGATGTGATCTTGATTTATCGTGATTTATAGACGGTACATAATATTTTCTCAGAAATATAATAGTCATTGTTTAAGAACTATTAGAAATCCTCCATCCCCAATTTTTATGTTTACAAATTTTAAACCGATGTGCGCAGGAGTGTACTTCAGCGTACTTCAGATTTTATATTAACATGATAGTAAAAATTTATTTACAATTATTTATTTTCATGGTAAATTTGATAAAAATGCGAAAATCTGACAATGAAAGGTTGTTAAATACTAGTGAGATTTGTTTCGGGGGAGAGGTGAGAAAGGTAACAGACAGAGCAGCTTAATTTCAGTATATTTTTATGAATAGGTTTGAGTGAAAACTCGTGGTTTAATACCTAGTACTAATTTACAATTCGGACCAACGGAAATTCAAAAACGCTGCAAATTATTACACATAGGTTCACTATTTACCTGTACAGATGCCCCATCTGCGTAGATCACTATTTTCTGCCTGGAGCTCCCCCCAGGAAAGCCCTGAATGGAGTACTGGAGCCGGTCCGGGAATTACAGTTTCATAAAAATGCGCAGAATTCAATAATTTTTAATTATTTGTAGTTATTCATGAAGCGTAACTTTTTCAAGTTAGGAAAACACCTATAAACAAAATCCAAATCAGCCATCATTTGTCAAATGAAATAATATCACGGAACAACCAACTCGACTTCGTACAGCCATCCGTGATTATAATCAGGTGCTCCCTAGCGATGATATCCGGGCCGGATTTATACTGTTTGATTCACGATCGAGTTGACGAAGCTTTCCGCTGCATACGAACGGCTGGTCGTACAATGCTCCGGGTGGCCTCAACAAATTTCTTTAGTCCATTGTGTTTTCGAGCTACGCTATTCTGAAAATTTCAACCCCTATTTTTCAGGACTGTAAGTAACGCCGAGCTTCGCGGACCAGCTAGACCCCAAATGGGACCTACAAACCAAATTTCATTCATTTTGGTTCATGGTAGGTAAGGAAAGTGCAAAGTACGGCGAACGGACAGATATTATTTTCAATAATGACCCCCCCCAAATTTGATGACTTCCGTTTCAAGGTATGTAGAATCCGAAAACGCAATAAAAAAAATTTCTGTCCGCCCGCCGTCCGCCTCACGCCGTACTTCGCGCTTTCCTTAGTTACCATGAACCAAAATCGATGAAATTGGGTTTGTAGGTCCCATTTGGGGTCTAGCTGGTCCTCGAGGCTCGGCGTTGCTGTCAGGTATCCCTAAGGGGTGAAAAATAGGGGTTGAAATCTCCAGGATATCGCTACCTCGATTGTTTTACGTTTTTAAATAGTTCTTGAATTTGGGAGCGTTTTGAGACCACCCGGAGCACTGTACGTCCAGCCGTTCGTTCATAGTAAGGCCCTGAAATTTGCTTCTTCATCAGGAGGATGAATGAAATTGCATACATTCAGCCCAGATATCATCGCTAGGATGCACCTGATTATAATCACGGATGGCTGTATGAAGTCGAGTTGGTTGTTCTGTGATTTATTATTTCATTTGAAAAATGAAATAATAAATCTCTTTTGGATTTTGTTGATAGGTACTTTTGCAACTTGAACAAACGTTGAAGTATTTTTGGGTAAATTATTACACAACGATAGATTATCACACAACAGTAAATTATTACACAACGGTTTATTATTTACCTTATGCTTCATGAATAACTACAAATAAGTAATGATTTAATTATTGAATCCCGCGCGTTTGTATGAAACTTTAATTCTCTGCGGCTCCACTACTCCATTTAGGGCTTTCCTGGAGGAAGCTCGAGGGTATTGACCATAGAAAACAGTGATCTACGCAGAAGGGGAATCTATACAGGTAAATAATAAACCGTTGTGTAATAATTTGCAGCGTTTTTATTGCATTTTCGGATTCTACATACCTTGAAACGAAAAACCATCAAATTTTGAGGGGGGTTACTTTCGATTCCACAGGTTCATTATTGACAATAATAAACCAAAAGAACCTCGTTGTTTAATTTGGTAAGTAGGTATAATGCAAACTAATGTTACGTTAGCCAGTGCATCCAGCTGGCCCATTTAATGAATGAAATCGGGAAGCCACAGGTAATCCTGCCTTGCGTTGGTCAGAATCACGGTATTTTGGGTTTTACGTAGGTAACTCCGACGCTATTACGTAGTAGGAGGTTGGTTCTTCTGTTGGAAACACAAATGAAAGGGAAGCGGACTTTTGTGGGACAGCTCTCAAGAAGTGCGGACATTCACTTCAAGTGGCTGAACAAAACGAGCGTCGTTCGCTGGTAAATTACAAAGATAAACAGATGCCTGATAGTATTGAAGATGTTGAAGAAAGGTTGACCTCAGCCTGTGCTGCTTATTGAAGTCGAGAGGGGCGCGTTTATTGAACTGTGAAGGCCTTTCCTAGTCACGCCACACTCTATTTATACGAGGAGGCTCCGCTACGCCTCCTCCTCTGCCGCAGGGCAGTTGTCATAACCGCCATCGGATAACGTCTAATGTTTTCAAACGATGGCGTGGAAAGAACATGTTCTTTGCCCTAAAAACGAAAACAAAGATGTTAGCCATAACTACACAGGGTGTGCCAGAAATCACCACCCATTTACTGTTCTTCATAAGAAATCTACCTGCATGGGGAAAAAAACGCTGCAAATCCCTGCACAACGGTTTATTATTTTGTACAGAATACCCTTCTGTTACGGATCACAGCTCTCTGTATAGATAACCCGCCTATATAATATGTACTAGTCTATACATATTATGTAGATCACAGACCCTCCGTAGGTTATACCTAACCCCGAACTCGTTACTAGGTACCTACCTAAATCACGAGTTAAATGTTGCTAAAATAATTCTGTCAATGACAAACAGTAACTAAAATGGCAAAAAGAAAGGCAAATAATGAAGTTCTGAAGGGAAATTGTTGGTGTGGAGTGAAAAAAAACCAGTCATGCAGCATGGCTGTAAGAGCGAATTTTCGAAGAAATAACCACGTTCCTTAATCTTCAAAGTGCTCCAGTTTGAGAACGGAATGAGATATCGCAATTCTGATTTCACCATCGTGTTCAGCGTACAAAAACCTTTAAAATGAGGGGTCACTTGTTGGAAAATAACATTTTGGGGATTTTTGGGTAATTTTTGCGCACTTTAAATGCGCCAAAACCCTCCTTAGAGTAGGCCAATTTCGCCCATCTTCGAACTTAGCCTTTCGATTGCCAAGATAGATTTTTTGTGCAAATTTGAGCTGTTTATCTCAATTCTATCGAGAGTTATCGTCTGGAGTGACACATATATATATAAATATATATATACATATAAAAAAGTGTTAAATTTCAGGAATCGTTTTAGAATGGTCTGAAACGGATTTCTATGAAGACAATTTCCAAAAATTTATATTATTTAAATTTCGAAGCCATTGCAATAGCTTCATTTTCTTTGAAAATTCGCTAAAAGTTGCAAAAGTACTTACCAACAAACTCCAGCCCCTTCTACGTAGATGGTATAATGAACCGTTGTGTAATAATTTACCGTTGTGTAATGATTTACCATTGCGTGATAATTTACCCATCAATAATACTTCAACGCTTGTTACATAGATCAACAAACTCCAAAAGAGCCATCATTTTTCAAATGAAATAATATCACAGAACAACCAACTCGACTTCATACTCCGTGAATATAATCAGGTGCTTCCTAGCAGTGATTATTTTGGGCCAATTCCCGATTGTTACCGCATCCCTAGTGATGATATTTGGGCTGAATGTACACAATTTCATTCACCCTCCTGTTGAAAATGTCTGTCGGTGCAAACTTCTGGGCCTTACTGTGAACGAACGGCTGGACGTACAGTGCTCCGGGTGGTCTCAAAAAACTCCCAAGTTCGAGAACTGTTTAAATCCAAATTTCGTCAATTTTGGTTGATGGTAACTAAGAAAAGTGCTCAGTACGGCGGGCAGACAGAAATGTTTTCATTGCATTTTCGGATTCTACATACCTTGAAACAGAAGCCATCAAATTTGGGGGGGGGGGGGGGGGGGGTTACATTTTTTTTCATGCTCGATTCCAAAGGTTCATTATTGAAAATAGTAAACCAAAAAAAGCTGCAAATTATTACACAACGGTTTATTATTTACCTGTATAGATGCCCCTTCTGCGTAGATCAACGTTTTATGTGGTCAGTACCCTCGAGCTCCCTCCAGGAAAGCCCTAAATCGAGTACTGGAGCCGGCCCGGGAATTAAAATTTTATAGAAATGCGCGGGATTCAATAATTCAATCATTATTAATTTGTTTGTTGTTATTCATGAAGCATAACGTTTGTTCAAGTTACGGCTGTACCTATCAACAAAATCCAAAATAGCCATCATTTTTGAAATGACATAATATCACAGAACAACCAACTCGACTTCATACATCCATCCGTGATTATAATCAGGTGTTCCCTAGAAATTATATCTCGGGCCAATTCCAAATAACCTCTGTATGGGGCCTCAATCGGTGGCAATATAATATTATGGCCCATTAAAAACAATGAACCCCCCCATATTGGGGGCCAATTAACCATCCCATATTCCCAATATCAGGGAAAATGTTATTGCGGCGTCGCTAGCAATGATATATGGGCTAAACGTATACAGTTTGATTCACCCTCCTGTTGTCAAAGCAAACTTCAGGGCCTTACTGTGAATGAACGGCTGGACGTACAATGCTCCGGGTGGTCTCAAAAAACTCCTAATTTCGAGAACTATTTAAAAAATTCAAAAAAATCGAGATAACGGCGTCCTGGAGATTTTAACACCTATTTTCACCCCTAAGAAATGACTGACATTAACGCCGAGCTTCGCGGACCAACTAAACCCCAAATGGAGCCTACAAACCAAATTTCGTTAATTTTGGTTCATGGCAACTAAGGAAAGTGCGAATTACGGCGTACGGCTGACGGCGGGCGGACAGAAATTGTTTATTCCACTTTGGGATACTACGTACCTTGAAACGGAAACCATCAACTTTTCTTTCATACTCGGTCCAAAGGTTCATTATTGAACATAATGATCTAATATAAACTAATCTGAACAAGTGTAAAACGTAGTGTCATCCTGTAAAGTATATGCGTATATTATATATAATTATATTGTGAATATGCACACAAAAAAACATATGTATGTAACAATAATAATCAGTCGACACGCTTCTTCCCGACAGACGAACAAAAACAGTCCATTGTCGTAAATGCATTTCTTATCATAAAATTTATGTGTACGTAAATTGTTTAATAAAATGTGTATTTTCTTCTTCTTCTTCTAATTGAAAACAAAAAACCAAAAACTAATCTGATGCCAAAATAGATCCTAGTTGGTACCGGAAAACGCATGTTTCGCTAACTTCACTTGACAGCGACCCCCTTTTTTTCAATTTTCCACAAAACTAGGGAATCTCACGAGAAAAATTGTTTTAAACGTAATAATTATGGTCTAGGGTCGGTAATCCATGAATTAAATGGTTCGGCCTTGGTACTATGGGTAGAATTAGTTGTTCGTGTTCACAAAAGGGAAAATTTTGTAGGATATTATCTAGGATAGTTCGAGAGATCGGATTTTTTTCAATATTAACAATCGGGCCATTGCTGAAATAAGGAAGTGATATGAATTCCCCGTATTAACAAGGTTGAACAATGGCCTAAACATATAGAATACCAGATTGAAGAAATATGGTTTGTTTGGACCACTGGGTTGTGAATTACGGCGGTACAACGGTTTTCACGTTTGCGCATGATTGTAGATTGTAGATTGTATTTGGGATCGCTCAGGAGTGGGGGTTGGTTGCCCCAAAGCACGGAAGCCTATTGGCTTATTGTACTTTTCCTGAGTGTCCCAGTTTAATCAAATAACCCCAGGCCCCTGGTGAGGGTTGTTAGGTTTTTGATTATATTTTCGCTGGGAAATTCCCTCATTGGGGTTGGGGCCCCAAAGAGGTTGTACCTGCGCTGGGCGAGTGCTGGGCACTCGAATATTATGTGGGATACTTTTTCTTCTGCCTCCTCACATAATCTGCACTGGGTTGTTGATTGTGTAACCCCTATGCGACTTAGATGGAAGCGCAGGGGGAGGAAGCCGGTTAAGAGGCCGACTGTTTGCCTCAGCTCTCTGCGGTTTAATCTGAGAAGCTCCTTAGTAGCATTGGAGTTGGGTCTAGCCATCATCCGCTTACTATGAGCATGTCCATCTATACGTGACCATCTTTTGGTGGTCTGAGTGCGGACCCACCGGTTGATGGCCCCTCTGATGGTGGTTTTTGATAGGCCGACCGCCGGTTCTGGGCCAGTGAAGGGTGTTTGAGAGCCCTTTCTGGCGAGAGAATCGGCGTTTTCATTGCCTGTGATTCCTCTATGGCCTGGCACCCACTCCAGAGTAACTCTGTTGTGTTTCGCCAGGGCGTTGAGAGTTTGCATACAGTCCCAGACCACTCTGGATGAGACAGTGGGGGCTGTGAGTGCTTTTATCGATGCTTGGCTGTCCGAGAGTATGCGGGTGTGGGATCCACGATGTCCCCTCCTCAAGCTCTCAGAGGCGGCAGCATCAATTGCCAATATTTCTGCCTGGAAAACGGAGGTGTAATTCCCTAGTGGGGTGGAAAATTCCCACCTGGGTCCTGCTCCGTACACTCCAGCACCAGTACCTGCATCCATTTTTGATCCATCTGTGTACCAGATTATATCGTTGGAGCAGCATTTTTTCCAGCCATGCCCCGCCCACATCAGCACGGATGCATATGGGCGTGGTTGAGGTAGGATTTTTGGCATAACATCTGCCACCATGTCGAGCAGTGGTTCTTGTATAGCCTTTAGTATGTTGGTGTGACCTGGGTGGGGTGTATCCCGCCAGGTGCCATTCCATTTCAGCCTCAGGGAGGCCATTGCGGCCTCCCCTTTAATGTAGATGTCTATTGGGGGTAGGCCCAGTAGAATCTCCATGGCTGCAGTGGGTGTACCATGCATAGCGCCTGTGATGGTTAGACAGGCCAGTCGCTGTACACTGGTGAGGGTTTGGCAGGCCCCTACCTGACTGACCTTTGGCCACCACACTGCGCAGCAGTACGTAAGAATGGGTCGTACTATCGCGGAGTAGATCCAGTGGACCATCCGCGGCTGTAGGCCCCATGTTTTTCCGCATGTGCGTTTTGCGCACATAAGGGCTCCCTTGCCCCTATTTGCTATGTATTCAAGGTGTTTGTTCCAGGTGAGTGTTGCATCCAGGTAGACGCCCAGGTACTTCACCCCACGCTGAAACGGTACCCTTGAATTGTAAAACTGGGGTTCTGAGAGACCTCTCAGATTCCTCTTTCTTGTGAATTGAACCAGCGTGGTTTTGTTTGGGTTTACTTTTAAGCCCTCTGTGCCACACCAGTCTTCCACTGCTTTCAGAGCTGATTGTGTCAGATCTGAGACTGTGCCGACAAAGGGACCCCTAACTAGGATCACCACATCGTCAGCATAGCCCTGTACGTAGAGGCCTTGACTGCTGAGTTTCTCCAGCAGAGAGTCCACGGGCAGAGAGATAACGGCGTCCTGGAGATTTTAACACCTATTTTTCACCCCTAAGAAATGACTGACATTAACGCCGAGCTTCGCGGACCAACTAAACCCCAAATGGAGCCTACAAACCAAATTTCGTTAATTTTGGTTCATGGCAACTAAGGAAAGTGCGAATTACGGCGTACGGCTGACGGCGGGCGGACAGAAATTGTTTATTCCACTTTGGGATACTACGTACCTTGAAACGGAAACCATCAACTTTTCTTTCATACTCGGTCCAAAGGTTCATTATTGAACATAATGATCTAATATAAACTAATCTGAACAAGTGTAAAACGTAGTGTCATCCTGTAAAGTATATGCGTATATTATATATAATTATATTGTGAATATGCACACAAAAAAACATATGTATGTAACAATAATAATCAGTCGACACGCTTCTTCCCGACAGACGAACAAAAACAGTCCATTGTCGTAAATGCATTTCTTATCATAAAATTTATATGTACGTAAATTGTTTAATAAAATGTGTATTTTCTTCTTCTTCTTCTAATTGAAAACAAAAAACCAAAAACTAATCTGATGCCAAAATAGATCCTAGTTGGTACCGGAAAACGCATGTTTCGCTAACTTCACTTGACAGCGACCCCCTTTTTTTTCAATTTTCCACAAAACTAGGGAATCTCACGAGAAAAATTGTTTTAAACGTAATAATTATGGTCTAGGGTCGGTAATCCATGAATTAAATGGTTCGGCCTTGGTACTATGGGTAGAATTAGTTGTTCGTGTTCACAAAAGGGAAAATTTTGTAGGATATTTTCTAGGATAGTTCGAGAGATCGGATTTTTTTCAATATTAACAATCGGGCCATTGCTGAAATAAGGAAGTGATATGAATTCCCCGTATTAACAAGGTTGAACAATGGCCTAAACATATAGAATACCAGATTGAAGAAATATGGTTTGTTTGGACCACTGGGTTGTGAATTACGGCGGTACAACGGTTTTCACGTTTGCGCATGCGCAGTCGCTACTACTGAGGGGAATGCGACGGAATTCATACGGGAGGAACCAGGACCTGACCCTGAACTATCGCGAAAATTTGAGCCAGTTTGGACCATTGGTTCATGAGTCATGGCGGATCGCAGAAATGCGCACACACGTACACACACGTACACACACACACACACACACACACACACACACACACACACACACACACACACACACACACACACACACACACACACACACACACACACACACACACACACACACACATTATCAACTATCACAATGAGCGGAAATTTCAATTCTTTTTCGATGGATTCGTCTTCAACGTGGTCTAAAATGGGGAAATCCGCTTATTCCCCATCAAAATAATGAATATTGTCTAAAAAGTGTGTGACTGCGTGTGACAGCGAGGGTGGACCCTCGAGAGTCCCCCTCCTAGACCAGCGAGATTATCACCGGTTAAGGCCGCACCTACATTGGATCCGTATTTCTCCCGATCCGATCAGATCCGACGACTCCCGACCATCGGAGCCCGATGACGTCCGACTGAGTGCCTACACTGGTTCCTGTAAGAAATAGGTTCTATGGTAATCAATTATACACGAAGTAAATTATAACGACGCTATTTACTGGAGAATCAGTCGACAAAGTAAACAGGTTTTAGGCCAATTTTTATTTTAGGACAAAGTAAATAGGTTTCATCCAGTTGGGGGGTCTCCTTACACGTGTCACTGTGTCACGGCCACACTGAGATACTGGTGTTGGATGGAGTTCCCGAGGAACTGGGTTGTGATGACTGGGCAACACCGACTCTGAAACAGCCTCCTCTTCCTGGGCTGCGCCCATCACCATTCTAGGCTTCAAGTGTTGTCTATTCCTTCTTAAAACTTCTCCTCTATCTGTCAGCACAATATATGATCTGGGG
Organism: Leptopterna dolabrata; assembly: GCA_954871275.1. Lineage (NCBI taxonomy): Eukaryota > Metazoa > Arthropoda > Insecta > Hemiptera > Miridae > Leptopterna > Leptopterna dolabrata. Next base: position 47,193,162 of record OX940982.1, on the reverse strand, counting down.
TGTTCAGACTTCTTTACCACCCTCGCCGGCTCCCAAAGGCCTTTCATCTGTTCCACTACCACTTTCTCTCCTTCCTGGAGTGGACGAAGTTGGGCTGTCCCTCGATTATAAAACTGGGCGGCATTATCAGCTGTCTGCTGAAGCTTTGTCCTAACCTCTTCCCTTGGTGGTACGTCAAAGTCAAGCAATGATGCTGCTATCGGAAGTCGGTCCTTGAGTCTTCTCCCAAAGAAGAGCTGTGCTGGGGAGAAACCCAAGCTTACTATGGGCGAATTGCGGTACTGCAGCAGTGCTTGTCGAATATCTTTATTCTTCCGTAACAGACCCTTTGCCACACTTACAGCCTTTTCAGCCAATCCATTTGACCTTGGGTAACGTGGGCTTGAATTAGTTACCTTGAAGCCATAGTCTTGAGCGAAATCGAGGAATGTTCGGCTATTGTAAGGCACGTTGTCGCATATGCATTCTTCTACCACCCCAAAGCGCGAGAATTTTTCTTGGAAGATGTCAATGAGCTTAGTTGCTGTTTTTTCAGTCAGATGGTCCAGCTCTAACCACTTGGAGTAGCTATCGTAGATTACTAGGTAGTCCTTGCCACTGTAAGTGAGTATGTCCGATCCGACCCTCTGCCAAGGACGACTGCTGATGGCATGTGACTGCAATGGCATTCGTTGATTGGAACGAGAGTACTTGAGACATTGATCGCAAGCTTTTATGAAATGCTCAATGTCACTTGATAGTTTAGGCCAATAAAAACTCTGGCGTGCTTTGACCTTGCATTTTTCTATGCCAAGATGGCCAACATTATGAATTTCTTTAAGAATAGAGTTTCTCAGAGACGCTGGTATGATGATTTTGTCTTGGAACAACAGGATACCATCGTCATATGATATATGATGACCAATAGCAGCGTATGCTTGTGCAAGTGCAGAAGGAATTCTAGGCCATCCCTTTGTCACGTAGCCTATGAGAGTCTGGGACGCCTCATCTGCGTCTGTTGCTTGCTGAATCTTTTTCAACCACTGTTGGGATATACACATTTTCGTTGCCACAGAATGGACGAATTTGTCCAACTCTTCCTCCTTCTCCTGGCTTTGTGAAGGTATCATATGCCGAGATAGAAAATCTGCCAAGTAAAGATCTTTTCCAGGAACATATATGACGTCCAGGTTGTATAAATGGAGCTGGAGACGCATCCGCCGCAGTCTTGATGGAATTTTTGAGAGTTCCCTCTTGAATACCGATTGCAACGGTTTGTGGTCAGATTGAATTTGTACTGGCCGACCATATATGTAGAAATGAAATCTTGAGCACGCGAAGTGGATGGCAAGAAGCTCCTTCTCTATCTGAGAGTAATTGCGTTCAGAAGTGGTCATCACTCTCGACACAAATGAGACGGGTTGACCCTTCTGCATAAGGCATCCTCCTAGCCCAAATTGTGATGCATCCGCCTGAATAGTGACAGCCTCATTTGGGTCAAAAAATCGAAGTACAGGTGGCGATGCCAGCAGTTTTTTGAGAAGGTTGAACTCTTGGTCGTGCTCCTCTTTCCAAGTCCATCTTGATTTAGAAACCACTAATCCGCGTAAATTAGCTGTTAATTCAGAGGCATGAGGAAGAAACCTACTAAGGTACTTTACAACGCCTAAAAAACGTTCGAGTTCCTTTTTTGACTGTGGTGCAGATGTTTTGCTGATAGCCTCCGAGTGTTTTGTGGCGGAGGTGACCCCAGCAGCAGAGACCTTCATCCCCACGAACTCAACTTCCTGAAGGCAAAATTGGGACTTATCAGGATTGAACCGTACATTTGCTTGTCGGGCCCTCCCCATGAACGACCTAAGGCGTTCATTATGCTCTAATAGGGATGCCCCACTGATGATTGCATCATCAAAATAGATTAGCACACCCTCAAGGCCAGAGAACACTTCCTGTACTTTTCGGGTGAAAATTAATGGTGACACTGAGAGACCAAAAGGCAGACGGTTGAACCTATAGTTACCAAATGGGGAGCTGAAGGTGCATAGCTGAGAACTAGCTTCGTCCAGGACCACCTGCCAAAATCCACATTTCATATCTATAACTGAGAAGAATTTCTGATTGCTGAGTCGCGCTAGCATCTCTTCCGGCGAAGGAATCAAGGCTGGTTCTAAGACCAGAGCTGAATTGAGGTTTTTTGGGTCCAAACACAGCCTAAGATCACCGTTTGTCTTTTCAACAATCACCAGTGGGTTTACCCAAGGACTGGGCCCTGTAACCTTAGAGATAACCTTACTGTGCTCCATTTGATTTAAAGTTTGTCGTAATTTGTCTTGGAGAGCTTGAGGTACACGCCGTGGGGGATAGACGAGAGGGATACAGTCTGGCTTGACTTGCAGCCGTACTGGCCCTGGGATTTCTCCCAGACCCTCAAAAAGGTCACAGCATTCTGTGAGGAATTGTTTACTCATAACTAGTTGGGTTTCAACACTCTGAACTAAAGCAACTCTCTTTACCAGGCCCAATTCTTGTAATGTAGTAATTCCCAAAATGGGGATGGCTTTGACATCCGCAACAACAAAAGTTATTGCTACGGTCTTCCCATTATTCAGCTGACAGGGTAGCTGCACAGTGCCTACGGCCGAGGTTCTGAATGAACTACTGCCATACGATCTCAACACAATGTTAGAACGTTTGAGGTCATTTGTCTTCCCACCAAGACGATAGAAGTCAGTTAATGGCAGCACATTTACTGCTGCACCACAATCCAGTTTACATGTGAGCTTGTGTTTATGTACCCAGAGGGGTTCAAACCATGCACTTTCTTCATCTATAGCTATTTGATCGATATTGGGTAACTTTGGGATAGCCTGGATAACATGGACATCTTGATTGTCTGAATCATCATAGTAAAGAGTGCTGATATCAGTGTCTGGATCCGGTAATACAACGTTATGAGGGTCTATTTTCTCCACATCCACATTGTGAGTAAAATTTTTTGGGCAGCATTTTGCGAAATGGTTGTACTGATAACACTTCGCACATTTTTTATTGTAGGCTGGGCAGGCGCGAATAACGTGTTTATAACCACATTTGTCACAAGGAAATGGCTTGTCTGCTGCCCCATGCGAGTTCTTTGGTCGCCGGTCCATTTTCCAAGTCCCCACAGCATCAACAACATCTGCTCGTTCCTTGCTTTGTCTTTCAATTAGCTCCGAACTGATCCTACTGGACTCAAAGGCCCTACAAATCGCTATTACTTTGTCTAACTTCAAGTTCTGTTCCCTAAGAAGCCTTGTTCGAAGGACAGGGTCTGCAATTTTCACAATAATTTGGTCCCGCATAATAGAGTCTTCTTGGTCTTTGTACTCACAATGACGAACAGCCAATCGAAGTTTAGTCAAAAATTCATCAAATGGTTGAGATTCTGATTGTGAAATTGACAAAAATTTGAAGCGTTCCATGACCACGTTGTTAAATGGGGCACAATGTTTGGCAAATGCCTCAAGTACAGATTCCAAATCCGTAGTGTCTTCATCTAGACTGAACGAGTTAAAAAGGCGTCGGCCTTCCTTACCGATAACGTTTAAGAATACAGATAATTTGTACTGATCTTTTCTACCTTCTGATCCACTAGCTCTGAGAAATAGCTTGAACTCTTGCTTCCACTCAGGCCATAGAACGGCCGCCTGTTCGTTAAACACGAACGGTTCCGGCATGATGGCTGCAAACGATGTTGACATTGTTGTGATAAAACGGGTCCGATTACGCGAGAAAAAACGGGACACAACACAAAATACTCACTCGCGAACAATTCTGACACCATGTAAGAAATAGGTTCTATGGTAATCAATTATACACGAAGTAAATTATAACGACGCTATTTACTGGAGAATCAGTCGACAAAGTAAACAGGTTTTAGGCATTCGGCCAAGCTCGTAATAATGAGATGCTGGTGGAAAAACAAAAACGGGGGAACATCTGTTATCTGTCCTGCTCGACCCCCGGCGGACAACTCGATAGCAACATCTTAACATCTTACAGTTCCGATCCGATCCGATCCGATCCAAACTTTTGGGGAATCAAGGCTCGTTGTAGTGACCACAGGGAGAGCACGTTGTAGGTACCTACATAAATATATTATAGTTCTCTGTTCTGTGGTGGTGAGTTCGACATGAGTGATTCTGACGATGACGTTTTGTGTTGGTTTTTGCTGGAAAACAACCTTCTCCTAAAGAGACGTGCAACAAGGTCATGGGTGCATCAATTCAATGTGGACCGATCGGGAGGAGAATTTTATACTACGTGTATACCTATGCGGAATCAATTGTACTCGAATTATTGTACTCATTTTACGGCGCGTCGGGCTCCGATTACGGACTGGAAACAAACATGTTTGATCGGGCGACGGATCGGGAGTCGTCGGGAGACGTCGGGAGACGTCGGATCGGGAGTTCCGCTTCCAATGTAGGCACCTGCATTACACTCTAGGTGTTTGTTTTTCTTCCGAAGACGTCTGAAGGGATATCGATTAGGCTTCCACCTACCGATCCCGTCTCCACCGGACCCAAAAACTACTCGAGAACAGCCACACTGTCACACTCCTCCCCACATGACATACTTCTGGGTAGCAGAAGTATGTGAGGGAAAAGGGGGAACGAAAAGTAGTATGAAGTTCTGGTTCAGGAAACGACATCTGAACAACTTCAAGGTGACTAACCTCCATCGTACTGGTACTACCTCAACAATATTTACTGGTAGAGAACAAAGCTCCTGCATGCGAGCATTGGCGGATAATGTTGTCAGAGGTTGTTGTCCAGTGAATTGTGCTCATCTGGGTAACCTCTAAGTGATCAACCTCCATCGTTAGGATGGAACAACTACTGGGACTTGTCAATTGGGACACGGCATCAATCGACTTCTGCAGTGCGATTCTGCAACTCGTTATGGCATCGTAACGACGATGAAATATCGTTAGCATAACAAAAAATATCGATGCCACTAAATACCAACGATTGGTATTCTGTAAAAGTGCTCAATAGCGTCAGCTATCGCTTAATCGTCCATAAATTGTCGTTGCGGGGTCGTTTGCATTTCGACGGCTCTAGACCCCCCCGTTATCCGTACCGAAAGCTTGTTACACTCAAAAAACTTGGCTTGACGTTGCTTTTCGGTGGTAGAAAGTTTTGTTTAACGTAAAGGTAAGTGTACCTACTTTTCTTTTGGCATATTTTTTCAATTTTATTTGACGCAATAAGCCCAATGTAGGTACTTACCGTAGGTAACTAGGTAGGTAAATTAGTGACTTGATAATTTATGGCAATGATTTCATTAAAAAAATCGTAATAAATAACTTCAACGTTAAAATTACTTGATAGGTAGGTAGTTACGAAGTTAGTGATATAGAAGACTTCTATATAAGTGATAGTCTATTTCACTTTGGGTAGTTACCTACTTTTTAGAATCACATTTCACCATATTATGTAGTTACCTACCTACCTACCGTATTTTTCCGTGCGCTTATGAATTTTGGAACAGAGGTATCGCCCTCGGTTTGAAAATCCTTATTCCCTTGATCCCTGCATGTTCAGAAAAACCTTTAGGATAAGTCGACACTTGGCCATGAACCGAAATTCAACCATTGCTCCAATGCTCCAGATTGAATGGATTACCCCCTGAAATCCAGGTACGTGCCTACCTAATTTTGCTGTAGATACCGATCCCCTACGTTTTCTTTAATAAATGCAAGCGACCTTAATAGGTTGTTAATTAATTAGAAAATATAGGATTTTGAAAATAACGTAAACGTAGGTAGTTAGGTATTCATTCACTTGCATATTTATCAGAATTTCCGCGTAGGTACCAATTATAAAACATAAATTTCAACAAAATCATACATGAATTTATACAAATAAATTTGGCATAATACATGTTATTACATTTAAGCTAAAAACGGTAAAAACTTTATTAATACCTCGAGACGATACAACAAATTGGTATCAAAACCTATCCCAAGTGTCAAGTGATCCCAAACTGCAATTTTTGACTTCCAAGGTATGAGCATTTATTTCGGCCACTGAGTGAATTCGGGGGATTCAAAACACAATTCACTGACTCCGGCGCACACACACACTTCAATTCATTTCATCACTGCTTATCACTAGGGATAGGATTCGTATGTATTCACATATTTTTTTCTAGGCTATGTATCCATGATTTTCAACTAGATGTGTTCATACTGACACTTTGCGAACGTTTTAACACACTTTAATTTCACATATTTTCACATGTTTCGCTATTATTACATATTTTCAAATATTTCATTGATTGAAAGACATATTTTCAAATATTTCATTAAATGAGACACCTATTTTTCGATGTCAACTGTTTTCCAACGTTTTGAAGAATATCGCCATTTTCGGATGGTTGTAGGGAGCTGTGTAAACTCTATTTTGCACATTGTTCATTGTTGAAACTCTTTTTGGCTTGGATACTCTGTTTTCTGGTGAGAAATGTCACGAAATTCACTCTCGAATAGACGAATTGACTCGAAGTGGTTGCTAAGTATCTACGTTAGTTTCCGGATGATGTCCTACGCATTTTCACAATTTATTTTAACTTCAAAATGTCTACCCATTTTTAAATATTTCAGAAAATATATAGGTAAAATATTTTCACATTTCACAAAAACGTTTCACATATTTTATGCATATTTCAAAAAAATAAATACATATTTTAGTTACATATTTTGCATTTTTAAATACATAAAAATCCGATCTCTACTTATCACCATGGAAACGGAATGAGTTCCAGTCGATTGCTCGCCCTAGACTCAGATTTCGTGAGGCAAGCTAACGAAGTCGGTATCTCATTATGCAACGACAGTCTGCTATTCAAGTACGGTATCATAAGTTCCTGAATACCAATTTCGCTATCCGGGTGTCGTTACACGAGAGGGATAGCGACACCCGCTCCATACCGACAATAAGGTAGCGAGTTGCAGAATCGCACTGCTGATGAGCTCAGTATATTCTAATTATATTGACACCAAAGGGGGGAAAGGTGGGTGGGGAAGCCAATAGATGTATGTATTAACAGAGGGACAGGGCCCCGTTCAATAAAACTACAATTCACAATTTACAGGGATATTTTTTAACAAATGTTAAAAATGAGAGGTACAAGCGTTCATCGAAACTACAATTGTGGACTTGTAAGTGCAGGTGAACTTTACAATTCTACAGGTAGATTTCGCCTGTTCTACAGGCGTTCATCAAATTTCTAACAAGTTTACAAATGTACAATTGTAAAAACGGACTACAATTTAACATAGCTCCATTCTCCTGTTAAAAGCTAACAAGTGAGCCTGCAATCGCGATTAGTCCGAGTTGCTGTTGTTTTTGTCCCCGTTTTATTCATTTATTTGTGTCATGATGTGGGATACTTCATCCGATGAGGAAACTGTAGTTGTGAGGAGGCGTCGACGTCACATTTTCCGACCACGTATTAATACAAATTTTCAGCAACTCGACCTTACCTTCTCTCTTATTCATTTCAAAACGATGTATAAGTAAAAATTGAATAGGTAACAACTCAAAACTTCGACTAGACTAGACGTTCGAACGTTCGATGGACGACGGTCGCCGAATCCGAACATAACCTGTAACCTCCAAGGGAAGGATACATTGTAACTTTCGCCTGTACAATTGTACACTTGTTGAATTGTATAACAATGTTTTATAAAACGCCTGTACTTGTCAACTTGTTATTACAGGCCCGTAAAACTACAGGACTTGTTTAATTGTTTACTTGTAGTTGTAGTTTGATGAAAAACGCTTGTACTTGTACACTTGGCATTACAGGTCCCTGTACTTGTGAAATTGTTAAATTGTAGTTTGTAGTTTTATTGAACGGGGCCCAGGTTGTTTAGTAAAGGAATCCTTCTGGGAAACCTTTGGGCTACCAAGTGACACATTGTGACTGTGGACCTTCGAGAGTCCCCCTCCTAGAACAGCGAGATTATCACCGGTTAAGAAGGGATATTGATTAGGCTTCCGCTCACCGATCCCGTCTCCACCGGACCCAAAAACTACTCGAGAACAGCCGCACTGTAACAAGTTACAAGACGATTCGTTCATTGCTGCTCTTAGGGAGCACCTTCAAACATGGACCTTTCTTCTCTTTCTCTCAATTCTTCCTCTTCTTCTTTCTCTGTCATTTCGTCTTCTTCTATTTCACCTAGTTCTCCACTTCTATTCTACTGATCTCCTCTCACTTTTTACTTCCTTATTCTCTTTCTCATCTACTATGTTTTAAACTTGTATTGTCCTTTTTGTTGTAATTTCATAGGCCTTTAATTTAGTTCCCTCATTATATTTCAATTCAAGGCGGGATTTTAATCCTATTTTGAAATAATAAAGTTTACAAGTTTACAAGTGTAAGAACGAAACCATCAGGCCTCGGCCACTTCCGAGGGGCCAAGGCTGAACACGTACAAAACTGGAACATAAATTTCGTCAGTACCTAAAGATTTAGTTAGGTTTTGATTAAAAAAATTTAAATTTGAATTTGCGATGAAGTCAAGAACCTGTTTATTGAGTCGGTTCATCGTTATTCGTTCGGTGACTGAATCAACGGTGACAAGTGACTGAGCCCGATTGCGGAATTCCTTCACTTCCAGTGGAATTGGTATCATTAATCCTCCTCCCACCTCTTCCCCGGGCCAGTCCCCGCAAAACGCATTAGCTAATTCACGTCGGCTTTATTTTTTTTCTCCCTCGGATATTGATGGAGCGTCGAGGAGGATCGGACCTCATTATGGCCTGTGTTGTAATTAATCGCTCCTCTGTTCATCCTCCACGAAACGTCTATCGCCGGTAATCACCACGCAATATACTTAATCACCTTGATATTTTTACTCTTTGTCGGAACTGGTCGTTCCAAATTGGGTTCACCGATTTGTTTCCAATCTCATCAGCTACCTACACCGTTCTGATCCATGTAGTTGGCAAATGACTTTTTTGGTTTGTTATTTTCAATAATGAAGAACCTTTGGAATAGAGCATTTAAAAATTTTAAAAAAAAAAATTACCCCCCCTTCAAAATTTGATGGCTTCCGTTTCAAGGTGTGTAGAATCCGAAAATGCAATAAAAACGCTGCAAATTATTACACAACGGTTTATTATTTACCTGTATATAGATGCCCCTTCTGCGTAGATCACTGTTTGCTATGGTCAATACCCTCGAGCTCCCTCCAGGAAAGCCCTAAATGGAGCACTGGAGCCGCCGAGAATTAAAGTTTCATGCAAACGCGCGGTATTCAACAATTAAATAATTAATTATTTGTAGTTATTCATGATGCATAAGGTAAATAATAAACCTTTGGAATCAACAATCGAACTTTGGAATCGAGCATGAAAAAAAAATTTTAACACCCCCTCAAAATTTGATGGTTTCCGTTTCAAGGTATGTAGAATCTGAAAATGCAGTAAAAAAATTTCTGTCCGTCCGCCGTACGCCGTACTTCGCACTTTTCTCAGTTACCATGAACCAAAATTAATGAAATTTGGTTTGTAGGTCCTTCTTGAGGTCAAAAAACCGTGTTGTACGCAGAAGGGGGATCTATGCAGGTTAATAAAAAAAACCACAGTCATGCAGCATGGCTATAAGAGCGAATTTTCGAAGTTTTCGGCATCTTCCTCCTCCGCCTAAAATTTTCTGAAAATTAATTTTCGGCCAATGTTTTCCCAACTTGATACCATACAAAATTAAAACAGGAGTAGTTTTACGCAAAGTAAAATTTGGGGTGGAAGGAGGGGGAGGGGGAAATCAAAAATGTTTTGAATACCAGAAGAGTAGGTATTGGGTACATAACAAATTTTTTGTTCCATTTTTTGCCGAGTAACACCTCGGTTTGTAGATTTTCCAACGCTGAACACGATGGTGAAGTCAGAATTGCGATATCCCATTCCCTTATCAGATTAGAGCAGACGAACCAGGAAGAACATCTCAAGAAATAACCACGTTCCTTCATCTTCAAAGTGCTCCAGTTTGAGAATGGAATGAGATATCGCAATTCTGATTTCACCATCGTGTTCAGCGTACAAAAACCTTTAAAATGAGGTGTCACTTGTCAGACTTTTTCATTTTGGGAATTTATGGGTAATTTCCCCCCCCTAAAACTCCCCAAAACTCCCCCTTAGGGTGACCCGATTCTGCTCATCTTCGAACTTAGCCTGTCGATTGCCAAGACAGATTTTTCGTGCAAATTTGAACTTTTTATCTCGATTCTTTCGAGAGTTATCGTCTGGAATGACACATACATATATAAATATATAAATATATAAATATATATATAAATATATAAATATATAAATATATATATAAATATATAAATATATAAATATATATATATATATATACATATAATTTTTGGTGTCTTTCGGCAGGGAATTCAGGATGGTCTGAAACGGATTTTGGTATAAAAATCTTTCGGAAATTCGAGTTTTAAAAATTTTGGACCGAGAACAATAGCTTCCTTTTCTTCGAAAATTCGCTAATAAACCGTTGTGTAATAATTTGCAGCGTTTTTAGTTGTTTTTCAAAACCTTCCATGTTATTGATCAAATTTCTTCGATTACTCTTATAAGGCCAGTGGAAATAAAATCACTTGTTAGGTTGAGGAAGTGGAATTTTGAGGTGTAGTACCTAGTAGTCTCCCATTGTTTTTATAACAATCAGAAATGACATGCAAAATAGTAGCAATATTTTTAAAAAACCACAGTCATGCAGCATGGCTATAAGAGCGAATTTTCGAAGAAATAACTGATTTTATGTAAAACTGTTTTATCTCAAGAAATAACCACGTTCCCTCATCTTCAAAGTGCTCCAGTTTGAGAACGGAATGAGATATCGCAATTCTGATTTCACCATCGTGTTCAGCGTAGCAAAACCTTTAAAATGAGGTGTCACTTGTCAGACTGTTTCATTTTGGGAATTTATGGGTAATTTCCCCCCCCCTAAAACTCCCCAAAACTCCCCCTTAGAGTGACCCGATTGTGCCCATCTACGAACTTAGCCTGTCGATTGCCAAGACAGATTTTTCGTGCAAATTTGAACTTTTTATCTCAATTCTGTCGAGAGTTATTGTCTGGAATGACACATACATATATAAATATATAAATATATATATAAATATATATATATACATAAAATTTTTGGTGTCTTTCGGCAGTGAATTCAGGATGGTCTGAAATGGATTTTGGTATAAAAATCTTTAGGAAATTCGAGTTTTAAAAATTTTGGACCGAGAACAATAGCTTCCTTTTCTTCGAAAATTCGCTAAAAGTACCAGACATGCAGCGTATGACCATGTGATTTAAAAAGTTGCTACCCTAGCTTGTTTACAAGTAACAGTAACACCGAGCTTTGCGGGCCAACTAGACCCCAAAAGGGACCAGCAAACCAAATTTCATTAATTTTGGTTCATGGTAACTTAGGAAAGTGCTAAGTGCGGATGACGGACAGAAATTGTTTTATTCTCGTACCATACCTCTAAACGTAGGTAAATCATTAAATTTTAAGAGGGGTGGGGGTGAAATATTACTTGTAAATCTGCGGGCAAAAGAGTATGCAAATTTGTGTTCAACACCACGAAAAACGGTCGATAGTTTAAGTAGGTACCTACGCCACATCCAAATTTCGTTCATTATGCTGCAGGACTGTATGTTGCAGAGAGCACACATTTTTGTACGTAGTGGAAGGTTCTCCCTGCTATAGGTACAGACTACACGTACGCATTGTTAAGGCGTATAATATGCTGACTAGTTTCATATTCGCTTATTGATTCCCCCACCCTGGGACATGCGTCCCGCCCGCCAAAAAAAAACGCTGCAAAGTCCTTGTCACATGGGGTTTATTATTCTACAGAAATGTTGGCTGTACATTTATTGTTTGTTTCATGTGAAATAATTGAAATAGCTATTTCTGATGGTTTCCACCAATTTTGGCCCCCAAAACACAAATTAGGTAGGTACGATCTTTTTTTTTTTTCAAATTATCATTGATCATTGGTAGTGCCATTTAATCGTCTTGATCCACGTGTTGGCACTTTTTCTAGTTTTTTTTTTTTTTTTTTTCCTACGCCGATTGTCTAGGCTCTTGAGCCATAAGACTTCTTGCAGCCCAATACAATTTCGCTGTTTTCGACCAGGTGGTGTCGTCAGGATGAAATTCTTGTCGGGTATCCTCGAGTCGAGGACAGTCAGATAAATGATTTGTCGTCATTGGAGTAGTGCTGCTGCAGAGGCTGCATCCAGGGCTTTCTCTCAGTCCAATCCTGTGCAAGTGAGCATTCAAATAATTCTACAAATTGATGGTGATTTCGCAGGTATTTGACTCATAAAAAATCAATTTTGGGAGCTGAACATCTGGTACAACCTCAATTTTCCACTCCTTGGCCAAAATCGACTTCATATTCGGTCTTCTCGTCCCCAAAAACATGGAAAACGATACCTCAAAAGCTCATGTTACCAAAATGTTGCTAAAACGCAAAAAGTACCTATTTTCACACACATTATCACTCATAACACCCCTGGGTATATTCCGATCGGGCTGAAAAGTTTCGGGACACAACTAGGGCCCAAATGGAGCATGTGTGCGAAAGAAGGACTTTTTTAGATCGAAAATGAAGCCTGTACACGTGATACGGCGGACGGCGGGCGGCGTACGGCGGACGGCGGACGGCGTACGGCGGACGGACATTGCATTTTTGGAATCTATGCACCTTGAAACGTAAAAGAAAAAAGTTTGAGGGGGTGTTATAAAAATTTTTTGCTGAGCGAATACATAGGTGTATTATTCACAGAATAATAAACCAAAATGAAGGCTCTTTTGGATTTTGTATAGGTAGGTACTTTTGCAACTTGAACAAACGCTGACGTATTATTGGGTAAATTATTGCACAACGGTAAATTATTACACAACCGTTTATTATTTACCTTATGCTTCATGAATAACTACAAATACTACTTAATGATTTAATTATTGAATCCCGCGCATTTTTATGAAACTTTAATTCCCGGGCCGGCTCCAGTACTCCATTTAGAGCTTTCCTGGAGGGAGCTCCAGGGAACTGACCACAGAAAACAGTGATATACGCAGACATTGCATTTTTTGAATCTACACACCTTGAAACGGAAAAGAAAAAAGTTTGAGGGGGTGTTATAAAAATTGTTTGCTTAGCGATTACATAGGTGTATTATTCATAGAATAATAAACCAAAAACCGAAAAACTCAAAGTGACCAAGAACACTGTTTACATGGCACAACAAGTAGCCCCCCACCCCCGTAACTCAACCCCCTCGGGATCACCGGTGTTAATTTTTCGTAGGTACTACGCTACTTGAAATTTTAGAGACTTAGGGCGGTATTCATAGTCCTCACTTTATTAAAAGTAAATGCTTAAGTGAACAAATAAGGAAGCAACGTCCACTTGGGCTATTCATAGTCAGTGACAAAGCAAATGCTTAAGTCGTCCTTTAGCATTTCCTTTATTCCTATTTCATAGACAATAAGTAAAGAAAAATCTTTACTTTCGAGCCTAAATAAGCGGGAAAAACTGAGGTACGTCGAAAGGTACCTTAAGCATTTCCTTATTGATCGTTTGCACTGTTCTCTTTTCATTTATGTCATCTTTTCAGTGTCATCGTTCTCGGTAGGTATTCTTATTTCTTTTCCTGATTATTCGGGTTTTTTGTTTGTTTTGATACGATGCTTTACGAAATTTTATTTGACTTCGATGAGTGGGATGACGAGTTCGATGTAACGGAGAGCATGCGGGTGATGCATACCGGCTTCATTTTCGGCTTTAAAAATCCGTTCATTCGTACACATGCTCCATTTGGGCCCTAGTTGTGTCCCGAAACTTTGCAACCCGATCGGAATATACCCAGGGGTGTTATGAACGAAAATGTGTATGAAAATAGGTATTTTTTGTGTTTTAGTAAACTGAGCTTTTTCCATGTTTTTGTGGGACGGGAAGACAAATATGAAGTCGATTTTGACCAAAGAGTGGAAAATTAAGGTTCTACCAAAGGTTCTGCTCCCAAGATTGATTTTTTATGAGTGGAAAACCTGGGAAACTGTCTGAAATCACCATCAGTTTGTATAACAACACTAGAAAAAGTGTCAACAGATGAATCAATACAATTACTACCAGTGATCAAAGATAATGAAAAAAAAAACCACAGTCATGCAGCATGGCTATAAGAGCGAATTTTCGAAGTTTTCGGCATCTTCCTCCTCCGCCTAAAATTTTCTGAAAATTAATTTTCGGCCAATGTTTTCCCAACTTGATACCATACAAAATTAAAACAGGAGTAGTTTTACGCAAAGTAAAATTTGGGGTGGAAGGAGGGGGAGGGGGAAATCAAAAATGTTTTGAATACCAGAAGAGTAGGTATTGGGTACCTACGTAACAAATTTTTTGTTCCATTTTTTGCCGAGGATCACCTCGGTTTGTAGATTTTCCAACGCTGAACACGATGGTGAAGTCAGAATTGCGATATCCCATTCCGTTATCAGATTAGAGCAGACGAACCAGGAAGAACATCTCAAGAAATAACCACGTTCCTTCATCTTCAAAGTGCTCCAGTTTGAGAATGGAATGAGATATCGCAATTCTGATTTCACCATCGTGTTCAGCGTACAAAAACCTTTAAAATGAGGTGTCACTTGTCAGACTTTTTCATTTTGGGAATTTATGGGTAATTTTCCCCCCCTAAAACTCCCCAAAACTCCCCCTTAGGGTGACCCGATTCTGCCCATCTTCGAACTTAGCCTGTCGATTGCCAAGACAGATTTTTCGTGCAAATTTGAACTTTTTATCTCAATTCTTTCGAGAGTTATCGTCTGGAATGACACATACATATATAAATATATATATAAATATATAAATATATAAATATATAAATATATAAATATATAAATATATAAATATATAAATATATATATATATATATATATACATATAATTTTTGGTGTCTTTCGGCTGGGAATTCAGGATGGTCTGAAACGGATTTTGGTATAAAAATCTTTCGGAAATTCGAGTTTTAAAAATTTTGGACCGAGAACAATAGCTTCCTTTTCTTCGAAAATTCGCTAAAAATGAGCGTATATGTATACCTATCTTGTGTTTTGGGAGCCAAAATTGGTGGAAACAATCAGAAATAGCTATTTCAATTATTTCACATTACCCACTTGAAATGAGCCCAAAAGCAACCCTTTTGTAAAAATCGACCCGCCAACAAAACCTCCCCAGCCGCAAAAAGGATTGATATCCACATCCACAGCGAGTCGTGCTAATCACCAAGATGGTTCTTCGGCGGGCAAAATGGATATCAATCGTTTCTTCGGCTGAGGAGGTTTTTTTTGGCGGGTGAATTTGTACAACACGGTTTTTTTGGGGGGGGGGATTGAGAAATACATACTATGGTGAATTTATGTGTGTTTGAAATTCACCATGAGAGGTGGAGGTAATTTGGATGTTGGAAATTGAGGTTAAATTTTCATGCGGGATTTGGTGTGGTGCGGTTAAGGGCGGACCTCCACCGATCTTTTAGTGTATTTCGCCAGTTCTGGTTAAGGGCGAAACCTCCACCATGTTCTGATGAAATTTGGTGTGTGTGAATTTAAGATGAATATAGGAAATATGAGTTGTGCGGTTAAGGGCGAACCTCCACCGATCTTTTAGTGTATTTCGCCAGTTCTGGTTAAGGGCGAAACCTCCACCATGTTCTGGTAAATTGTGTGTGCGGTTAAGGGCGAACCTCCACCGATCTTTTAGTGTATTTCGCCAGTTCTGGTTAAGGGCGAAACCTCCACCATGTTCTGATGAAATTTGGTGTGTGTGAATTTAAGATGAATATAGGAAATATGAGTTGTGCGGTTAAGGGCGAACCTCCACCGATCTTTTAGTGTATTTCGCCAGTTCTGGTTAAGGGCGAAACCTCCACCATGTTCTGATGAAATTTGGTGTGTGTGAATTTAAGATGAATATAGGAAATATGAGTTGTGCGGTTAAGGGCGAACCTCCACCGATCTTTTAGTGTATTTCGCCAGTTCTGGTTAAGGGCGAAACCTCCACCATGTTCTGATGAAATTTGGTGTGTGTGAATTTAAGATGAATATAGGAAATATGAGTTGTGCGGTTAAGGGCGAACCTCCACCGATATTTTATAGGGTTTTGCCAGTTCTGGTTAAGGGCAAAACCTCCACCATGTTCTGGTAAATTGTGTGTGCGGTTAAGGGCGAACCTCCACCGATCTTTTATAGGGTTTTGCCAGTTCTGGTTAAGGGCAAAACCTCCACCATGTTCTGGTAAATTGTGTGTGCGGTTAAGGGCGAACCTCCACCGATCTTTTAGGGTTGAATAGGAGAGAGAGGAGGTGAGGAGTGAGATAGAATAGTCATCGACTAGAGGAGAGCGTAGAATGGCGAAAATGGCGCAGGATCCGGGGTTATATAGACTCAGAAGCCACCACCAGGGTGGTGGGGTTCCAGGTTGTGTACCGGATTCTGCGTCCCTTGCCCCACTCGTACTGTTTATTGCCGGTATCTTATTTTAGCATCTTAATATTAGCGAGAACTTATTCTTGGTGGTTGTAGTTCCGGGAGGGACTCACAACACATACCAATATTCCAAACTAACTGTCTTGTGCTTCAAAGCAGCTGTGCTACCAAAATATGGCACATAAGAACTTCTACCCCCGGAAATAACCGAATAAACGGGTTTTACTCAAAATAGGCAATTTAACAGATACCCAACCACCTGCCATCCATTCGGTTCGAATCTTTCATCCGGAACTCCAAGTAAACACGTTTACGGATTCGGAACAAATAACATCTTTGGAATGAGTGAGTCGGGAGGGTATAAGTTTGCGTATACATAATGCATAAGGTGATACAATAACTGGAGGGTCCTCAGGAACTGAATGTTTGCGACAAATTCATAACCGTCGTCCGTAACCTTTTTTCATTGCCTTGTTTTGCCAACCGGTAAAAGCCGCGCAGCCGATGACAAATTTTCGGAGGCGCAAAAGGCATTTTTGTTTTAGTTAACCTCTTGCATATTTCTGAGTTTGTTTAAATCGTTTTATTTATTTTATTTATTTATTTAAAATTCTGTACATAGGGACTTTTGTCCCTTCCTTGTGTACAACTAACTATAATTACATGTAATGAATATAAAGTAGGCACATAATAGTACATACGAACAACAGCAAAAAAAAATATATGTATAAAGTAAAATGAACATGGGCTTTAAGAAACGAAAAGAAAGCTCTGGTCAGCTAGGAAAGTGAGCCTCGGCAAGTGGGGGGGGGGGGGGGGGTGAAAGATTAGAAGTGGAAGGCAATGGGAAGAAAAGAAGTGGGGATGAATATAAAGAAGTAAGAGAGATACAATCGAAAGAAATTATGGCTATGGAGGCTGACTATCAATGAACTTCCTGAAATTAAATTTGAAGGAACCCAAGGTAGGTAGCGTAGTTAGATTTAAGGGTAAAATATTCCACAATTTGGCACCCGCCACATGGAAAGAAGATTTGAATTTGGCACAGTTGGCTCTCATCAGTCTGACTGTGTTGAGTCTAGGAGATGGTCCGAATTGGAATAGGCCGGAAATGTACTGTGGATTATCAAAGGTGGAGGGGTGGAGGAGTTTGAAGATCATATACCTAGAACCCTAGTTTTAATATACGTGAAGAAATTGCAACCTATAATATTTGGGAGGAGTGTGCAGAAATGTGCCCTCTGGGCTTGAGCCCATACACGTAGCTTGTGCAGTTATTGAACGCGACCGTTAATTTCCTGCTAGATGAGCAATCAATTGAAAGAGTGAATAGGATTTCGCCATATGTCATAACAGGGAGAATTAGGGACTTGAAAAGACGGAGTTTAAGGTACAATGGGGTAAAATGTGAGAGTTTTTTAAGAGGATGGAGTGCACTATATACTTTACGACATAAAGCATTAATATGTGGCTCCCATAATAAGTTGTATGTAGTGCAACAGGACACCTAGATTCTTCACGGTCGAGCTAAATGGAAGGGTGACAGAAGACGACTTAAGGAGTGCAATCTAGGTCAAGATTTGATTTGGTAAATAATAATCACCTGAGTTTTACATGGGTTAAGCTTTAGGGAATTGGTGTCGGCATACTTGGAAATAGACGATAGGTCGTTATTTATATTAGTTATGGCATTTGAAATTTCGTTAAGGGGACAGGTAAGATAGAGCTGCGTGTCATCAGCAAACTGGTGACATTGAGAAAATTGCAAAAATGATGGAAGGTCGTTCACGTATAGTTTAATGCTCTTTAGTGAATTTATTGTGTAGTAGTGTATTTTTTAGTGGCACAACTAGGGCCCAAATGGAGCATGTGTGCGAAAGAACAAATTTTTTAGACTGTAATTGAAGTAGTTATGCATGATACGGCTGACGGCGGACGGACATTGCATTTTTTTTTTTTTTGTTAATCTAGGCACCTTGAAACGTAGAAGGAAACATTTTGCTGGGGTGTTATAAAAATGTTTTGCTGAGCGAATACATAGGTGTGTTATTCACAGAATAATAAACCAAAACGAGTTAACAAGATTATGGTCGTGACGGATCGCGAGCACTGTAACTGTACTGAGCAAAACTGGCAAATGATGCTGTCGTGATATCCTCCCAGAACATCACTTCATGTATAATATTGCATAGGTATCTCGCAAATAAACCAAAGAATGAGGTGGCGTACGTGACTTGGCTCAGGTAGTCCTGAAGGGCTCTCCCACCATCCCTCAACTGTGGTTGATGGATGGGAGGAGAGTGGACAAGGCCCTATAAAAACTCTCCGTTCTCGCCTGTTACCTCATTCTACGCTCAAACCAAGTCGATGACTTCTATCTCTCTCCTCTCACGCTTCCTTACCTTATATCTAAAAGATCCCAGAATGGTGGAACCGGATAGGTAAAACGAACCACGAGTGGCAACCACTGGGCATATCCTCCTAGCGTCTTAAGTGGTGGAAACCTCCCTGACTTCTGTCAAAGTTCTTTACCAGAGGCGTTAGGTCGAATACCTTTATCTCCATATCATTCTCATTCACCATACATCACCTCGCCTTCACCTCTCTCTCTCTCTCTCTTAGTAATCCACCACAGATGCTAAAACCGAGAGGCAAAAACAAACAATTCGTTAATTTAAAAAACTCAGAGTAACCAAATTAAGACTGATAGAGTTACTAAACATTTGGACTGATACCAAATCCGAACCCGAATCATAAATGAAACCGCAGTAATAAAGTGCGTGTGTGTATTATTATCCGTTTGCTGACTCCGGCTTACAAAATGTCAACCTAGTTTTAAAATAATAATGTGTGGCTTAATTTTGTTTAATAATTCAATTCGGTATTTCGATTTCTTTCAATTATATCGGATATCAATAGTTTTCATCCAATGTCATATCGTTATTATAGTGAATTGGTATAGTGATAATTCACTACAGGCGGTATGAGGTTGTGCCCAGCCTGGTTCCAACACTAAACGCTGTCACCATATTTCTGGGATCTTTTAGGAGGTGAGGTTGTGCCTGGCTGGTTCCAACACTAAACGCTGTCACCAGTTCGACGGGATCTTTTTGGATGAGTGTGCCCGGCTGGTTCCAACACTAAAGGCTGTCACCAATCCAACGGGATCTTTTTGGGAGCATTTGCCTGGCAGGTTCCAACACTCAAGGCTGTCACCTATTCCAGGATCTTTTGGGTTGAGGAGAGAGAGAGGAGGAGTGAGGTGAGAGAGTAGTCAGCGACTAGAGGATGGCGTAGAATGGCTAGAAAGGCGAAGGAGGCGAGTTTTTATGGCTCTTGAGGGCTGTCTCCCTCCATCCACCAGCTAGTGGAGGATGGTGGGGAACCCCACTGGGTTCTTCGGTGCTCCTGCGTCTTTCGTCCCCACTTCTGTGAGTTTATTTGCGAGATCTAATATTTGCAGGTTTACAAGGAGTGGTTCTGGGAGGATACCACGACAGTTATCGATTTTTTTCATTTGATATATCAATTGATATCAATATCTTCATTCTACAAGCTACACCATCAAGGGCGTGGGGGGGGGGGGGGGGAGATCGGTCAGTATAACTTCGAAGTCACAAATAACGGGTTTTCGGTCTCCTTGGTTGAGCTACCTACCTTGACAGCCTAAGGGACCGTCAAAGTGGTGTTAAAGAAGGCCCCTACCCTAATTTCTCATACAGGTGGTGGTTTCGTGACAAATTGATTCAGTTCGTTGGATATAATTTTGAAAACGACTGCCGTCCAACTTGTGTTGGAGAAGACGGACGACGCTGAAGAGACCAGTGGGTGGAGGGTAAAACAAATGGAAATAATGCACCTTAAAAGGATTGTTGAAGTGAAAGGTTCTTCTTTTCTTTTGGACTTGATAATTTCACCCCCCTAATTGAGTTCGCCTCCCTTTTTCCATTTCCTGCGAGGTATATTTCAAGTCGCAGGGCCTGGGCTTTTTAACTCGATTACGACATTTCCGGTGAAAATGGCGAGGGAGGGAATTGAGTACCTACGGAAAGGGTATTGGCGGTTGACGGTTGACGTTGGCCTGCGCAGTCAGGTGTAGGTATTTACGTCTTCATTCCCGATTCCATCCGGGAACGTGATAACGACAAACTGAAAGCTGATATGAAAACCTTATGAAAATCTTCCATCATACCGTAGAAAATGTGAAAAATCTTTCATCATACTGTAGAAAATATGAAAACCTCCTATCATACTGTAGAAAATCTGAAAACCTTCCATCATACCGTAGAAAACCTTCCATCATGCTGTAGAAAATATGAAAACCTTCCGTCATACCGTAGAAAACCTTCCGTCATGCTGTGGAAAATATGAAAACCTTCCGTCATGCTGTAGAAAATAGGAAAACCTTCTGTCATACCGTAGAAAATCTTCCATCATGCTGTAGAAAATATGAAACCTTCCATCATACTGTAGAAAACCTTCAATCATGGTGTAGAAAATATGAAAACCTTCCGTCATACCGTAGAAAACCTTACGTCATACTGTAGAAAATATGAAACCTTCCATCATACCGTAGAAAACCTTCCGTCATACTGTAGAGTAGAAAGGGCGCTCAAGGGGTATTAATTAACCTTTTACGGGTCCAATTCTTTACACTAATCTTTAGCTAAATAGCCCTTATGTTGCACGCGATGGTATGTCGAGATGAGAGAACTTTTTCTTGGAGAAGGTAGGTACCTGCCATACTTGATTACAAGCGTTAGCCGAATATGCTATTTTATGTTTACTATATTTGAAAACAAGATGCGGCTGCGCGGAAGAGAGAAAAGCCTGATTTATTCCATAAAAGCAAACAAAAAATATGAAATTCAATCATAAACTTCAATTGGTACAGCTACAGAATATAGTACACGTCGATAGGTACGGTATTTAACAAAACAAAATCAGTCTGGCACACATGAGAGAATTGAGATCTTTACAATATAAACACTTAAGTATAATATACCTAATATTCATTTTTTAACGAATTTTGATTTTGTTTGAACTGGGCAGGCTGTACAAAATCAGCCTGAAGTGAACAACTGTACAAAATTATTGTAAGAATAATTTATACACAATCCACATTGAATAAAAATATTTACAATATCTGATATTCTGTATAATTATTCAAAATAATAAGTTCAATGTGCTATACATAAATTTTTTGTTTCCATGCCTCAGTTGATAGTGGTGGCGGGAATCCCACATCGTTTCATGCCTTTGAACTATAACATATTTTAAATTAATATTTTAACCAAGTGTTTGTTGTGTCGGATGTTCGTAATGGCAAATTATGTTCAAATAAGCGAATCTTTCGAGTTCAAAAATGAGCAATTTTCGAAAACAAAAATGGGGTCAAATTTGAGTTTTTTTTTGGTCGATCAAACCCCATTTGACCCAATTTGACTATTTTTTCGGTTTTTGACTTTTATTTTTGGTTTGTGAAACAATCTTTTTTGTCGCCGTTTTAAACCACGTTTATGAATTATTATGGATTTTCAGTGGATTTTAGCCATTTTTACTCATTATTAGCAAATTTTGAACACCACAGCTTTTCTATCGTTTGCATCACAAACACTCTGTAATGAGCCTCCTGAAAGGACAGCAAATTGTGAAAACTATGTTTACATGTCTACTTTGTACTTGTTTAATTTTATTCTACTATGGAACTGTTTCTTCATTTTCAGCGAAAAACGTGGAAGTATCGATATCGTTGTTCATCAATCGCGTATCAGCTGTTGACGAAAGCAAAGAGGTGAGGATTTCTGCAATGTAGGTAACAATGTTTAAAATATCGGTGTACAAATGAACCGAAAATGCTAAATAATATGTTGTTAAATAATTGATGGTGAAATAGAAACCAGTTACCCCCCACCCCCCCCCCCCCCTTTATACTGCGTTGGACAGTATAAACCTAGTTTTCTATGAGCATTCGTTTAATATTTCAGCATTGTAGATTGAAATAAGGGGAAGTTAGCCACAACTTAGCTGATCGGGGATGCTTACTAGGGTTGCAAACATTTTGAGGACCGAAACCAGGGCTACCCGGATCAGAGTGATGATCTGATGATGATAATTGATCAGGCCATCTGGTGTTGATTTGGTGGCTACATCCTGCAACCTGAAAACACCTAAAATTGGTTCACATCTAAAACACCTGAATTTGATCAAGTTGCATAATTACGAAGTAGATCGGCGAGTGGAGACAAAAAAGTTCCATTCATGCAGCTCATCTAACCAGTGATCACGTTGATAATAATCTTTTGGTCTTGAGCGAATTTTCGAAGCGGCGGATGGCTTAGCTATTTTTGACAATAATGCACACATTTTTTTCGTCCATTTAAAATCGTCTCCAATCACCATTCCATGTCTCGAATCACCTGATGGTGATCCATTTTAAGTCATTTTAGCAAATACTCGTACCTAGGGGAGACCGGGGCGTTTTGGCATAGTTTTTGGTTTTTGATTTTTCTAATTTTTTCGACGATACTTGGAAAGATACTGATTAATGCTGGTGCTAGCCCATCAGCTTGGCTACAAGATCCCCTATAACTCATTAATTGAAACCAATGCTAAGGGGGCCGTTCAGCCAATCTCTTGCTTAAAAAATGTACGGTCATATTGAATATTTCCGCTTAGTAAAAATATCGACACCTGAGAGGAAGAATGGCCAATCTGATTTCTTTCACAAAGGGGCCAATCTATTTTTCCAGTTCAAGGACAAAAAGCTAAAAAGGGCCGATTTGTATAGAATTTTTAGATTGGCCCTTTTAACTTTGGTGACCACCTCCTGGGACGCAAGTAAAAAGGGCCAGTCTTGTGATTTACTGTAGAGGAAAATAATTATCCGGTGTGTAATAATTTGCAGGGTTCTTGTGATTACCGATTATTGATAATGTACCTCAGACTTTTAGCGAATTTCCAGAATATTTTGCTGAGGTAAAAAATAAATATTTGGAATTTTACAAAGTGTTCATCAGAATCATTCATTTATATTCATCAAATCATTCAGAATCATTCATTTATATGTTCATCAAATTAGGACAAACATGAGAATTAGAAGTATCGAATTTATAGTGTTAAATTCGAGAAATCTTGGAATTAGATACCAGACCCTTTTAGAAGACAATATAACATCCTTTATTTACTCTCAGCATTAACAAACTATGCCTAATGTTACAGTCAATTTTTAAGAGTAATTTTTTTGATTTAGCTTAATTATTACCATCTATTTGAAAAATATAATATGTGGAAAACTGTGAATAAATTGAAGTGTGCATAGATTGGCCCTTTTTACTCCCGTCAGTGCTCGGAAGCGCGGAACTAAAAAGGGCCAGTCTCGCCGAACGAAGCAGGTTGGCCTTTCTTCCTCTCAGAGATTCTCCCAAGATTTCCGTCTCAAAGGGGCAATGTGGACTTTCTTTCACATTTTCATTTTTATTAATTTTTGGGGCAATCCAAACTGAGGAAATTTTTTAGATTCTTGTATCCTATAGATTTTTACAAGTGATTTTGAAAAAACGAGTAGTAAAATTCAAAATGGGAATTAATAACAGCGGTTCGAAGTCTAGAAATGGGTGGGAAAAAATCAGATTGGCCCTTCTTCCTCTCAGGTGTCGATATGTAACATGATCGTAAATAGTCCGTATAATTTGTAATTACGAGTAGAAGTCCTCCTCCCGTCTAGAAGATTCGATTCAGGGATGTCCCTAAAAACAAATTCTGTCGTTGCAGGAGATATCACTAGAGGTTTTCCTACAAGTCTACTGGGAGGACACGAGGATCAACATCACCGAAGAGCTGTCGGACATGGACGACCACCTGGAACTCACGTGGGACAAGGAACAGAAATTTTGGATACCCGATCTGTACATAAGACAACTGAGAGACATGAAGGTTTTGTCACTGTTTCAAGAAATGACTTCCGTTCGAATATACCGGAACCAAACCATGCGAGTAAGCATTGGGTAAGATGAGCGAAAATAATGAATTATTACTGCACATAATAAACCTAATAGCCGCGTCTGTACATATTTCATTCTCGAACGGCTTCGCCGATTTTGGTGCTGTTAGCGAATTTTCAAAGAAAATGAAGCTATTGCAATGGCTTCGAAATTTAAATAATATAAATTTTTGGAAATTTTCTTCATAGAAATCCGTTTCAGACCATTCTAAAACGATTCCTGAAATTTAACACTTTTTTATATGTATATATATATATATATATATATATATATATATATATGTATATGTGGAGGTGTGGAAATGACCAATCTAGACTTTTTCAGTGGAAACTTCTTTTATTGTTTCCTTCCACGACGTTTCGACCCAGGGACTGGGTCCTAATCATGTGGATAATCTACAATAAGAAACATGAAGAAATTAGGTGATAAGGTAGCAGGTGGCAGACGTACCTAATGGCTTAAAACTAGAGAGTGCTGAGATATATCTAGCACTTACTTGCTGTCTGTTACCTCAACAGTTGATGATGATGGTGGAATTTCCATTCAACAGTTGATGAAAATTAGTTTTAAGTAGTACAATTTACTTGAAACTACGGAAAGTAACTGTGGGTAATTTGATAACAGAACCAAGCAAAAACAAACAAAATGGCGGAAGGCCTGAGATGGTAGGACTGTTACAATGGTAGTGGGTTGATAGGGGCGCCATTTGATGGGAGATTTTGAATTTCTATCTTATTTCTAATATTCTTATTTCTATCTTATTTGGTGGGTTATTTGGTGGCTATTTGGGGGTTATAATTTGGTTATTTAGAAGGAACAGATAACACTAAAAATTATGGATTAAGTTGTGGTGTTATTATTACTTGAGTAATTTTGAATATACAGTAGACAACCCTTTTACATCTCTCTTGAAATTAATACTCTTCTCTTCATTCTTGACCATATACGCTACTTCTTTAATTTTACGCTTTTCAAAGTTAGGTTCCAAACAACAAATTTTCCAGTCTTGAACTATAGGATTATGCTTGCTGATGGCTATGTGTTTGGCTAAAGCTGTTGCATACCTATCATTCTCAGGGTCTTGGCTGTTTTTTAGTAAGGCTTTTTTGTTGTCATGATTGTGCCCTTTCATTCTTTCCATCCCCAATTGTTTGGTTTCTCCATAGTAGTGGGCATCACAATCTTGGCAATTAATTTCATATACTATGTCACTAATTTCGTTTTTGCTTAAAGGATCTTTCAGTCTGGAGAAAAATGTTTTATTTTTATTTTTGGTGTTATTGTAGAATGCAATTTTGACATTTTTACTGTAGGTATTTACCTTTTTCTTTAAATTTTCTGAAATGGGTCCTATATATCTAAGTGAAACATATTTTAAGGTGCTGGGGGTATTTGATGTTGGGGTAGGTTGAGTTGAATTACCAGCAATGGGGGGGTTGTTTTGTAGGTCAGCTTGAGACGATTTATAATTACTAGTTTTGTTGATTGTTTGGTAAATTATTTTTTTAATCAATTTTATTGGATACTGGTTTGCTAATAAAACTGTTTTTGTGTCATCTATGATTCTATTATGAAACTGGGCGTCGGCTAAATCTAATCTTCTTTTCAAGAGGTTTTTTGCAGTATTAAATTTATACTGAAAGGGTTGGTGGGACAAGAAGTTGATAATGCGGCCTGAGTAAGTTGGTTTGTGGTAATAATCCGTGGTGAGGGAACCATCTTGTTCTTTTATTATTTTGAGATCTAGGAATGGTATACTATTGTCCTCTTCCAATTCCATTGTAAAGCTCATATGTGGATCGCAGAATGAGTTGAATTCTTGTAAAAGGGGGGTTATGATGTTTTCGTCTACTATAAGAACTGAGTCATCAACATATTTCTTGACCCAGACTATGTGATTTTTGAATTTTTCCATGATGATGTTGAAAAATTCATCTAAAATTAAATCTGCAATTATTGGGCTGATTGGGGACCCTTGGGGGACCCCTTGAATTTGACTATAATAAGTTGATTGATAAACCAGGTAGTTGCTGTCTAGAACAAAATGTAAGATTTCATGAAACTGGTCATATCTAAGCTTTGGGTTCCTTATTTGAATTTGAGGCCAGTGTTTTTTAATCACTTTATGAATTAATTCAATCGGAATGGAAGTAAATAAGGAAACTGCATCCATGGAGATGAGCTTGTAATGGGGTGGAACTTTAACGTGTTTAAGTGATTCTTTGGTTTCAAATGAGTTTTTTGTGTTATATTTGTTAATGTCAACACATGGTTTGAGAAGCTGAATGAGGAATTTCGATAAGTTATAGTTGGGGCTGTTAATTGTGCTAACAATGGGTCTTAATTGTTGAGGGTCATTCTTCTTGTGTACTTTTGGAAGGGCATATATACGTGGAGCTACACATTTGTGGGAAACTAGTCTAACTTGAGTTATTTTATCTATCGTTTTGTTCTTGAATAAACTATATATTATGGAATTTGCCTTCCTTTCTAATTTCTTTGTAGGGTCGCTGGTTAGTAGTTGGTACGAATTTTTATCTTGTAACATAGTGTGTAATCGTTTGTGGTACTCATCTTTCTCCATTAAAACACTGACAGCACCTTTATCTGCTCTAAGTATAAGAATGTTAGGGTTTTTTTGAATGAATAACTTGGTTTTTTGGTATTCTTGCTTCGAAATTAGTGACTGATAATGCTGATTCTTAATGTGGTGGGCATTCTTGCTGTTAGTGAGCATGTTGACTATATCACATCTAGCCTCTTTTTTCTTTTCTTCATCTATATCTAGAGTGCATATAATATTTTCTATATCTGCTACCATGTCAATTATAGGAATGTTGTGATTATTATGGCAAAATTTATCTCCTAAGCTGAGTACTTTTTGGACTACGGGCGGAACATGTATATTGGTTAGATTGACGAGCCATTTTTGCTTAAGTTCTTCAACAGCTTTGTTTTTTTGACTTGAAGTTAATCTTGTTTTTTCACGTATCAGGTTATCTAGTTTTTTCTGCTGTGTTCTTGTTTTCTTTTTCTTATACTTATTACAAACTGTATCACAGTAATTCACTATTTTAGACAAGAATTCTGCATCAGATATAATGGTTTCTATGCTTATGAAGGTATTTTCTATGTTATGTTTTAGCTTATCAGAGTTCCACCAATTCATCTTTATCTCTAATCTTAAAATGCTTAAATTAGTGTTATTGCACAGTTTGTTCAATTTAACATTATGTGGACAATGATCATAAAGAGCCAGCTGGTTCATCCTTTTCGTACAGTTGTAGATATGCCTAGGAATGAGGGAGTGTTTCTTGCATTCTTCCAAGAATCTGTTGTCGCACTGTAGGGAGCAAACTTTCTTCTTCAGTTCTATCCATTTTTCTATCAATTTCTTCACATTGTAACTGTAGTTTTCTTCAATTTCTTTGAACAGGGACATGGCGGTCTTCCCTTTTGATATAATTAGTGATGGTTAATGTCTAGTCCAATATCAGTAGGTATATGTGGAGGTGTGGAAATGACCAATCTAGACTTTTTCAGTGGAAACTTCTTCTATTGTTTCCTTCCACGACGTTTCGACCCAGGGACTGGGTCCTAATCATGTGGATAATCTACAATAAGAAACATGAAGAAATTAGGTGATAGAACATTTCGTCTGTCTAGAACATTTTGTTCTAGACAGCAACTACCTGGTTTATCAATCAACTTATTATAGTCAAATTCAAGGGGTCCCCCAAGGGTCCCCAATCAGCCCAATAATTGCAGATTTAATTTTAGATGAATTTTTCAACATCATCATGGAAAAATTCAAAAATCACATAGTCTGGGTCAAGAAATATGTTGATGACTCAGTTCTTATAGTAGACGAAAACATCATAACCCCCCTTTTACAAGAATTCAACTCATTCTGCGATCCACATATGAGCTTTACAATGGAATTGGAAGAGGACAATAGTATACCATTCCTAGATCTCAAAATAATAAAAGAACAAGATGGTTCCCTCACCACGGATTATTACCACAAACCAACTTACTCAGGCCGCATTATCAACTTCTTGTCCCACCAACCCTTTCAGTATAAATTTAATACTGCAAAAAACCTCTTGAAAAGAAGATTAGATTTAGCCGACGCCCAGTTTCATAATAGAATCATAGATGACACAAAAACAGTTTTATTAGCAAACCAGTATCCAATAAAATTGATTAAAAAAATAATTTACCAAACAATCAACAAAACTAGTAATTATAAATCGTCTCAAGCTGACCTACAAAACAACCCCCCCATTGCTGGTAATTCAACTCAACCTACCCCAACATCAAATACCCCCAGCACCTTAAAATATGTTTCACTTAGATATATAGGACCCATTTCAGAAAATTTAAAGAAAAAGGTAAATACCTACAGTAAAAATGTCAAAATTGCATTCTACAATAACACCAAAAATAAAAATAAAACATTTTTCTCCAGACTGAAAGATCCTTTAAGCAAAAACGAAATTAGTGACATAGTATATGAAATTAATTGCCAAGATTGTGATGCCCACTACTATGGAGAAACCAAACAATTGGGGATGGAAAGAATGAAAGGGCACAATCATGACAACAAAAAAGCCTTACTAAAAAACAGCCAAGACCCTGAGAATGATAGGTATGCAACAGCTTTAGCCAAACACATAGCCATCAGCAAGCATAATCCTATAGTTCAAGACTGGAAAATTTGTTGTTTGGAACCTAACTTTGAAAAGCGTAAAATTAAAGAAGTAGCGTATATGGTCAAGAATGAAGAGAAGAGTATTAATTTCAAGAGAGATGTAAAAGGGTTGTCTACTGTATATTCAAAATTACTCAAGTAATAATAACACCACAACTTAATCCATAATTTTTAGTGTTATCTGTTCCTTCTAAATAACCAAATTATAACCCCCAAATAGCCACCAAATAACCCACCAAATAAGATAGAAATAAGAATATTAGAAATAAGATAGAAATTCAAAATCTCCCATCAAATGGCGCCCCTATCAACCCACTACCATTGTAACAGTCCTACCATCTCAGGCCTTCCGCCATTTTGTTTGTTTTTGCTTGGTTCTGTTATCAAATTACCCACAGTTACTTTCCGTAGTTTCAAGTAAATTGTACTACTTAAAACTAATTTTCATCAACTGTTGAATGGAAATTCCACCATCATCATCAACTGTTGAGGTAACAGACAGCAAGTAAGTGCTAGATATATCTCAGCACTCTCTAGTTTTAAGCCATTAGGTACGTCTGCCACCTGCTACCTTATCACCTAATTTCTTCATGTTTCTTATTGTAGATTATCCACATGATTAGGACCCAGTCCCTGGGTCGAAACGTCGTGGAAGGAAACAATAAAAGAAGTTTCCACTGAAAAAGTCTAGATTGGTCATTTCCACACCTCCACATATACCTACTGATATTGGACTAGACATTAACCATCACTAATTATATATATATATATATATATATATATATATATATATATATATGTGTGTCACTCCAGACGATAACTCTCGATAGAATTGAGATAAACAGCTCAAATTTGCACAAAAAATCTATCTTGGCAATCGAAAGGCTAAGTTCGAAGATGGGCGAAATTGGCCTACTCTAAGGAGGGTTTTGGCGCATTTAAAGTGCGCAAAAATTACCCAAAAATCCCCAAAATGTTATTTTCCAACAAGTGACCCCTCATTTTAAAGGTTTTTGCACGCTGAACACGATGGTGGAATCGGATTTTAGATATCTTGATCCGTTCTCAAATTAGAGCATTTAAAGTGCGCAAAAATTACCCAAAAATCCCCAAAATGTTATTTTCTAACAAGTGACCCCTCATTTTAAAGGTTTTTGTACGCTGAACACGATGGTGAAATCAGAATTGCGATATCTCATTCCGTTCTCAAACTGGAGCACTTTGAAGATTAAGGAACGTGGTTATTTCTTCGAAAATTCGCTCTTATAGCCATGCTGCATGACTGTGGTTTTTTTTGCAAAGGTCTGCAAAGAATTTTGCTGCCAAATCCAGAGGTTCATTATTGAAAATAATCGATAAAGTTCCTTAAGCACAGTTTTTTTTTTTTGAAAAATGTGAGAAATGTTTATTTACAAAACAGGCATTTCAAACCTGATTAAAAATGGTTTTGACGGGAAATGACTTACCTAGAAACGATCCATATCTCATTTTCCCTACTTTATGGGAAAGAAAATGTATGAAATAGCCCCAGGAATCCCGCTTTTCCGTATTATTTCCAGAAACTCAAATATCTAGGTATTCGAGAAGAAATTGGCGAGGGGTTAGACGTTGGGAAAGAGCCAACAGCTCACCTTTACGAGATGCTAACGAAGGTAAAATGTCGCATGAGCTGGAGTATAAATTAGGTCCCCTAGCATTTATATAACTTGAAAAATATAATACGGTTTATTAAGTTGTAAGGTATTACTAGTTAATAAACGTAAGTGTGGTTATGTTTATTACCCTCAATTTATTTATGTTTACAACCCTCTCAATTTGTTGAGCCGCAATCAATTTTCACTTTATGACGATTGTACTATTAATCTCGATAGTGAACCTTTGGATTCGAGCAAAAATTTCGAGGTTCCTACTCAGGTTCGTCAAACATCAGAATTTCAAAAATTGCCGGTGGGGGTTCGAGGGACTGAAATGACGGGTTGCAGAATATGGGGGCGGTGGGAACATGAATATTTACGTTAACTGTAATTGCCGAAATTTAGAGGGCTTTCGAGGGGACTTCGACTCGGGTGGCATTTCGGTTTGTCATTCTGTGAATAATACACCTATGTAATCGCTCAGCAACAAATTTTTATAACACCCCCTCAAAATTTTTTCTTTTACGTTTCAAGGTGCGTAGATTCCAAAACGCTGCAAAGTCCTTGTCACATGGGTTTATTATTCTATTGGACATACGTACAGAAATTTTGGCTGTTCATTTATTGTTTCTTTCATGCGCAATTATTGAAATGGCTATTTTTGATGGTTTCCACCAATTTACGCCCCCAAAAACACGAATTAGGCTCGGTTTTTTTTAAACAGATAATTTTTGATCATTGATAGTACCATTTAGTTGTCTAGATTCACCTGTTGATACTACTTCTAGTGTCATTATACAAATGTGTGGTGATTTCAGACAATTTCCCATGTTTTTGACTAATAAAAAATTAATTTTGGGAGCTGAACCTTCGTTACAACCTCAATTCTTCACTGTTTGGTCCAAATCAACCTAATATTCGGTCTTCTCGCCCTAGAAAACATGGAAAACGATACCTCACAAGCTCAGGTCCACTAAAACTTCAAAAATCCCTCGAAAACCCCTAGTTTTACACCCATTTTTCTCCCATAACACCCCTGGGTGTATGCCGATCGGACTGCCGAGCTTCGGAGCACAACTGGGACCCAAATGTGTTCACAAATGGGGACCCAAACTGTGTGCGGAAGAACGACGATTTTAGACCAACATTTAACATAAATTTAAGGCTGAAACTTCGTTAGAACCTCAATTTTCCACTCTTTGGTCAAAATATACTTCATATTCGGTCTTCTCGTCCCAAAAACATGGAAAACGATACCTCAAAAGCTCATCTTACTAACATGTTACTAAAATACAAAGAGTAACTATTTGTATACACATTTTCACTCATAACACCCCTGGGTATATCCCGATCGGGCTGCGAAGTTCCGGGACACAACTAGGGCCCAAATGGAGCATTTCGGCTTGGAGAGCTTTTGGAATGACAGCTCGATCTGAACGGAAGATCATGTTGGATGAGACTGTGAAGGGGCTATCCTTGCGGCTGTTCTTGAGCTCATGTAGCAACACTTGCAATTCAATTGCTTTTGCTTCACGGGCTCTCACTCAGGCTTAATCCAACTATAACCAGCTGGATAGGGAGGCGGTTGCTATAGTTTATGCTGCAATTCATTTCTTCAACTATGTCTTTGGGAAGCGTTTTGTGCTTGTAACTGACAATCAGCCGTTATCCAGGATTTTTCATCCAGATAAGTCCTTGCCACAGATGAGCCCGTTTGTTGAGGTATGCCTCCTTCCTCAGTGGTCTCGACTACACCATTCGGTGCAAGAAGGGCAAGGAAAATGAAAAAGTCGACTGTTTGTCGCGCGCTCCAGTCTCTTTATGCCAGTCAAGGGGGAATTGCCATTGACGAAGAAGTAAATGCCTTCTGCGCTGAGACTCTGTTCCAGATCTCCACCTTGGCTATCACTGCTGACACCATTGCTGAAGCAACAGCAAAGGATCCAGAATTGCAAGTGTTGCTACATGAGCTCAAGAACAGCCGCAAGGATAGCCCCTTCACAGTCTCATCCAACATGATCTTCCGTTCAGATCGAGCTGTCATTCCAAAAGCTCTCCAAGCCGCAATTCTGGGGGAGCTACATGCATCACACGTAGGTGTGACTAAAATGAAACAGCTTGCAAGGAGATGTGTATATTGGGAGGGGCTCGACAAGGATATTGAGCGCCTTGTCAAGAGCTGTGAGGCACGTGCCAAATTTCGTCATGATCCTCCTAAAGCCGTCATCCATCAATGGTATCAGCCAGGAGAGATTTGGGAGAGGATCCATAAAGATTTTGCAGGTCCGTTGGAGGGCCATTTTTTCCTCGTGGTCGTAGACGCAAGGCCCAAATCCTCCAGGAGCTTGTCAGTCGCCAAGGCCTGCCATGCTGGTTCCACCAACTGGTGGGTCAACTCCACAGCCGCAGGTGCCATCTTCACAATCAATGCCAGCTGATATCCGCAGGTCAGACCGTCACTGCCAAAAACTGGCCTACCTCAGGGATTATACGGAATGGGTTTTTTCTAGTGGGGGAGAATATTGTGAACCTGTTCCGGAAATCTGTGACTGTTACATGTTCCCTCCCCGCCCTTCAGGCCTCTGACTTGTGAGTCAGTCTCCATTTCAATGTGTAATGCGCCACTAGTCTCTTTAGCTCACCTAATTGTAAATTTACTTAGGTAAATACACAAGTTTCGTGCCACCTAATCCCCGTGTCAGTGTCATCATTTCACTTACCTGTCACCACAACATAGACAAAAACTAAATTACTTCCCTACTTCCTTTTTGATGCCACGATAAGTGAAAATTGAACCGAAATGAGTGATTCACTAGGTACTTGCGATAAACTTGAATTTACTAGGTTAAAGTGTTTTTCATTACTCTGGACTTGATCTCTTTGGGTATATCCCGGGGAGACTTAAAACGGCTAATTGTGAGTATTACGTCTTGAAACTGGAAAAATACACCCGTTACAACAAAATTTCTAGGGTCCACTTTCTGGACTCCATAGGTTATGGTCCCCCTATGGCCGTATATAGAGCCACAAGACTTTGGTTGGTAGTTCTGGGGTGGGTTTCGTTCGGGTTTTGTGGTACAGATACTTAAAACTACACTTCGACCAACTCTCTGGCGACAGTAGGATGAGTACCTGCACGTGTTCGTCAGTCTTTTCTGGATTTTTCTGGGAATTATACGTAGGCTTCTGTTCTTCTGATTCTCTAGGTGCTATTCTTATTCCACACGTTCAGTGTCAATATATATTCCCTTTGGGTGTTAGGCAGGTACCAGAGCAATTGACTGGCATGGGATCTCTAAATTCATTTAGTATTTTATCCTTGGTGTCTTACAATTTACACAAAATGGTGGTAATTAGTCACCACAAAAATTGGTGACTGCGAGTGCGCACAGTTCCCTTTCTTTACTTTTGTAAAACTTTTTTTGCTGAGTCCGCAAACCCATAATTTAATTCTCTAATCGATTAGCGAAAGATTTACTTCAGTTTGCTAATGTTATAATTATTTTAATAGAGAAATACTGCATTCTTTCTTGATTTCAGAGCGACAGTTCAAATCAAGTGTGACATGGATTTCGTGTTGTATCCACTCGATGTTCAAAAATGTGCCGTGGACTTCAGCAGTTGTAAGTGTTGTGCACCTACCTACCTATCGCATTTTATTATGTACGCCACTGCTAATCGCACAACATTGGATAAAATTGAAAACACAATTTTTAAAGACGACGCAATTGATTTTCAGATAAATACATCATTCCGTCGATGACTTTCAAATGGAGGGACGACCCTCCGCTGAGCTTCCCAAGTGATTTCGGCAAAAACGGTTACAGACTTCCAAAATACGTGGTTTCCTTTTTCCCCGAACCAGAACCTCATATCGTCTATTACGGAGAAGGTACATATGGCTGAGTTTGCTTGGGTTCGTATTAAAATATCAGAACAGATTTGGTGCCAGCACTCATGCTGTCGGAATGACGTAGGATAATATTTGTTCCTGTAGAACACATTACATAGGAGGAAATATTGGAACTGAGGTGAAATAAAATTAATATTACTGCAAATTATTATTAAACAAGTTTATTATTTACGTGTATAGATTCCCCTTCTGCGTAGATCACTGTTTTCTTTGGTAAATACCTCCTTTTACCTCCT
Source organism: Leptopterna dolabrata (assembly GCA_954871275.1). NCBI lineage: Eukaryota > Metazoa > Arthropoda > Insecta > Hemiptera > Miridae > Leptopterna > Leptopterna dolabrata. The sequence continues at coordinate 47,158,120 of OX940982.1, read as the reverse complement.
GTTTAATTTGGTGCTTCCCTCAGGAAAGCCCTAAATGGAGTATTGGAGCCGGCCAGGGAATGACAGTTACATAAATATTCGGTGGATTCAACAATCATTCTATCATTGATTGTTTGTTGTAATTCATGAAGCATAACGTTTGTTCGTGCTACAAAAGTTCCTATCAACAAAATCAAAAATAACCATCATTCTTCAAATGAAATAATATCACGACTTCATAAAGCCATCCGTGATTATAATCAGCAATGATATTTGGGCCGGATTTACTAAATACCTATTTAGTACTATATAACTATCCATATTTACTAAGTTCGTTTATTGGTCCAGTGAAGATGGGGTCGTTTGGTGGAAGCCTAATCGATATCCCTTCTTAACCGGTGATAATCTTGTTGGTCTAGGAGGGGGACTCCCGAGGCACCACTGTCACACCCTTGAACACACCCAGGGAGATAGGGAAATTCACTTTGAATTTCAAGGTGAACATGTGATTAACGGGCGATAAATTGTAAATCTGCACCTGAACTCCGGAAAAAATGCATATCTGCACCCCTTTAGTTTTTTAATATTTGCATCTATATGTATTTCTGCACCCATGGCAGGGAGAAAAGAAGACAGTTGGAGAGGAACGGTTTTACTATTGCCGTCACATAAATAAATCAAAATCAAATAAATCAGAAAAATCATAGGTAAATTCATTGGCGGGAAAGTTTAGGACTTATCATTTGCAGAAATTGGAGGATGGTAAGCCGTCGTTCCTGAAACTTACAAATAACACTTTCCACCCACTTTTCTTTTTACCCACTTGGCTTTTCGCTTTACTACAGCCAGTAAGGAACACATGTTCTCTTCGTTTTCATCAGCTTCGTGACTGTGAACTCCCACAATACCGACCACTTCGTTACCCTCGGTTTTTACAGCCACTTTGCATTATTCATTCGTCCGCTCCGCACACGTCCTACCTTCTCTCCCCTGAATTCAGTACTTTTTGGAACACGAATCGGAACTTATTAACAAATAAAACGTCGGTCGTGACCCTCCCAGAACATCAACTCTTGTATATTAAGAATGTTCAAGTAATAAACGCAACGAGTGCGGTGGCGTACGTTACCAGAGTCACAGAGACCTGAAAGCTCCCCACGAGTCCCCATTGGCTGGGGGAGAGTGGATAGGTGACTATAAAAACTCGCTGACTGCGCCTGTCACCTCATTCTACGCTCTCCTTAAGTCGCTCCCTCCTAACCTTCTCTCACAAAAGATCCCAGATTGGTGGAACCGGCATTGGTGATAACCAGCCTTGAGTGGTAACCACTGGGCACATCCCTCTAGCGTCTTTAGTGGTGGTAACCCTCCTGGCTTTGCCGTAGGTCTTAACCTTTTAGACGCTAGACCAACCTTCTCCTCCATCACTTCACCTTACCTCACCTCACCATTACCCATCTCTCTTTCCCCTGTTTGCTGCCACAGGGCACCACAACACTTTACTGGTTCATGGCTCGGTCGACACTGATGATAATGAGGGGTACAAGCGTGAGATGCGTGGTCATGTTTGGTCAGGTGCAGATCTACAATCGCCCGCTCGCGGTCACACTCCATTACGCGTTGAGGTTCACCTTTCACTTCCACAACTTTTGGGTGCATATCTGCCATTGTCCGATTAACCCCTCGCTAGATATTTAGGCAGTGGTTACCTACCTAAAACTGAACCACGTACTTGCTAATTCTACTTGTAGGTGCAGATATTTGCAGCGTAAAGGCCTATCTACCCTGCCAGCAGCAAGGCGTGTAGAGGGAGCTCTCCCTACATGCCTTGCTGCTGGCAGATCGTTCAACCTAACCGCGTAAATGAATGTTCCTTTGTGTTTTCGCGTTGCTGGCGTGAACCCAGGGAACCATTCGACGGCCAGAATGCTGATCACGATGAGCCGGGAACTCCGGAGCCACTTGCTGGAAAGCTACCTCCCCAGCACCCTCTTCGTCATCATGTCGTGGGGCAGCTTTGTTGTGATGCCGGAAGTTGTGCCTGGCCGGATGGTGTTGCTCGTCACAACGCTCCTGTCACTCGTCACCATGTTCGATACAATCAGGTTACTACTTTTAGCGAATTTTCAAAGAAAATGAAGCTATTGCAATGGCTTCGAAATTTAAATAATATAAATTTTTGGAAATTTTCTTCATAGAAATCCGTTTCAGACCATTCTAAAACGATTCCTGAAATTTAACACTTTTTTATATGTATATATATATTTATATATATATGTGTCACTCCAGACGATAACTCTCGATAGAATTGAGATAAACAGCTCAAATTTGCACAAAAAATCTATCTTGGCAATCGAAAGGCTAAGTTCGAAGATGGGCGAAATTGGCCTACTCTAAGGAGGGTTTTGGCGCATTTAAAGTGCGCAAAAATTACCCAAAAATCCCCAAAATGTTATTTTCCAACAAGTGACCCCTCATTTTAAAGGTGTTTGCACGCTGAACACGATGGTGGAATCGGATTTTAGATATCTTGATCCGTTCTCAAATTAGAGCATTTAAAGTGCGCAAAAATTACCCAAAAATCCCCAAAATGTTATTTTCTAACATGTGACCCCTCATTTTAAAGGTTTTTGCACGCTGAACACGATGGTGAAATCGGATTTTAGATATCTAAATCCGTTCTTAAATTAGAGCATTTAAAGTGCGCAAAAATTACCCAAAACTAGGATAATCTTTAAACTTTTACCCCCCCCCCCCCCCACCCACTTAGAGTGGTCAGATTGAAAAATGTGAGAAGTATTAATTGAAGACGAGAGTTCGAAGCAAAAAAGGGGGAGGCAAACGATTAGTACAACTCCTTGAATTTCCCATTTGACATATAATTGTTATGATACCTTCATAGATAGACAAGTACCGGCCCACGTATTACTAGAAGGAAGACGAAAGAAAAAATCTATTTCAAATTATTCAATTTAGGTACTAACAGTAGGAGGAAGAAGGTTAGGTAGGTATCTTATCAATTTATTATCAGTATCATACGAATATTTGATATTCAAAGGTAGGTAGGTACTTAACATGATAAAAATAATATCAATGAAGAAGGAAGGATCTACCTACCTAGTAGAGTAAATCTTGAACTGGTTTTAGATACCAGGCCTGAAATCGTAGTCAAGAGGAAAGGCCATTCAGAAGGAACAAGGAATCTACTCATAACAGTTTATAATTATTACGTAGGTAATTATATGAAATTAATACCTACGTACAAAATGATTGTGTAAAGAGTTCGTAGCAGTTAATAACAAATTATAACATAACAACAATAACAACTCCTTTACCTACTGCACTCTCTTGAGTAGGTAAGTCAAAAGTCCTAACTACCCTATCCTACCTAATATGAACCCACAGCGATCAAATAAATAAGCACTTAGTACAATTACGTAATAAACAAACGGTAGAATCAGGATGGACAAAACGTACAAATTAAAATAAATACGAAGAGAATATACATAGAAAACCAAATTTTAGACCGAAGTTTTCCTTTATTCAAAACCATAGCCATTAATTCGAATATTTCTTTGAAAATTCGCTCATTAAGTCATGCTGCATGACTGGTTTTTTACTGATCCACCCGGGATTAGCTAAGCATTTGAAAGCATTAGTGGACGTGCCATATTCTGCTTCCTCACTACCGAAGATTTATGGAAGTCTTGGACTCGTGATTGAGTTTAAAAAAATTTATGTCCTCCAAAATGAAAATTTCCACTACCATTTTGCGTTTTAGACATCGAGGAACATTTTTGGTTCCGTGTCTGTGGTCACTTCCTTGTAACGGCCATAATTACCCGAAATAATGTCGAAATGGAAATTTGAAGGGTAGATGCGGGTTCGGTCACAGATGATCCCATACCAAAATCATTAAAAAGACACTGTAACTATCCTCTGCGCATGCGCAAACATGAAATACTTGAAACGCCCATAACTGTCCTAAATATCGTTGATATGAGTAGAGAACTTGATGGATCAATCAGTAATAATACTTTGATGGTTTCACATGAGTTTCATTGGAATCGTATTGTAACTTTCGTCTGCGCATGCGCGAACATGAAATGTTAACATTACAGTTTCCTTGTAACGCTTCTAACTATGCGAAAAATAGTCGCAGAGAGCTGCAATTTTGAGGGTACACGCGGGTTGGATCGCAGATGGTCCCGTATCAAAATGAACCTACCCAACCTAGTCCCGTTTCAAAATCATGGAAATCGTTTCGTCTGCGCATGCGCAAACGTGAAATACTTGAAACGCCCATAACTACTTTAAATATCGTTGAAATGAGTTCAGATTTGGAGGGTCGATCAAGAATAATTCTTTGATAGTTCCCTTTGAATTTCATTGAAATCGTACTGTAACTTTCGTCTGTGCATGCGCGACCACGAAATGTTTACCGTTTCCTTGTAAAGCTTCTAACTATGCGAAAAATAGTCGTAGAGTGCTGACATTTTGAGGGTACACGCGGGTTGGATCACAGATAATCCCTTAACAAAATCATTGAAATCGTATTGTAACTTTCGTCTGCGCATGAGCAAACGTGAAATACTTGAAAGGCTTGAAACGCCCGTAAATATCTTAAATACCACTGAAATGAGTTCAAACTTGGAGGGCTGATCAGGAATGGTACTTCGATAGTTCCTTATGAATTTCATTGGAATCGTACAGTAACTTTCGTCTGCGCATGCGCGAACGTGAAATGTTGAAAAAATGTTGAAATATTTGATCCTACTACGCATGTTATGTAATTTATTACTACTCTATTTATTGCTATTCGATAATTTTGGCGCATAATTTTTTTTTTTTTCAACTGATTCTACACGTCCATTTTACAATAAGTGAGGAAGCTGTACTGCCCACCCAACTTGGCAAACGTTTTTTACACTCGTGGAGCGGCAATGCGATCATCAATTTTATTGGTCAATGCGAAGGGCACTACAGAGATAAAACAGTGCAACTCATGGTTACTGTATAAATTTCCAGATAATTATGTGCCAGGTTGCCGGATCTACTGTGTTTACGTATTGATTTAGACGTCCGGGAACGATCTGGTTAGAGGGGATGGCAACACCCAGGAATAGAGAGTTGATAGCCGTAATATATATTATTTCCTACAATTAGGGGAACCTATCGGGCGGTGGTCATATTGCATGAATATTGGGCTTTTGCATGACATTTTCATCCAAATCAGTCCGCCATGATGAAATTTTACAATCCTTTTCCTGATCGATTTTGACCAGTTTGATCCATCTTGAGTTGATTTTGTGTTTCTTTTGAAATGCTGTATTCTATTCATAAATACAAATAAGTAAAATTAAAAAAAAATACTGATTTCTTTTCATATTCTTATGCAATCCTAATATTGTATAGCGCTTTCCGATCAAATGAAACCTCTTTCTGATCAAATGAAACCTCTTACCGATCAAATGAAACCTCCTTCCGATCAAATGAAACTTCTTTATATTATTTAAATATTTGGTTTACAATTTGATATATATTATCTGGTGTTCATAATAAGTAGGAAAAAAGCTAAACGAAAAATTACAACGCATTGTCTTTCATAACGCATAGTAGAAAAAAATACACTGCCAAGGTGATGGCACAGGAGCTTCCTCGTCACAATCAGAGTGACCCATTATAAAATAGAACAGACTCGGAAGCAAAATAACATAACATTACATTACATTACATGAAATATACATATTATACATAACATGACTTCCATAATACATTACGTCCATTATACATAACTAGCCTGACCGCTCGCTTCGCTCGCTATCCGAGATTCGCTGTACGCAGTATCGTGGAACCAACAAACGACGGAAAAATCCCATACCCTACCGGGTATTTGTGCCCAATTTTATCAAAATCCGTCAAGCCATTCAGGAGTTGACCATGGTCGACCATATTTCCGCTATGGTCAGGGAATTAAAAATGCGCCTACGTTCAACTTGGGAGGCTACCGGATATTGGTGCCAAATTTGGTCGATATCCGTTGAGCAATTCGGGATTCGACCATGGAGAGGCCCATGGATGCGCTAAGGTCGACCGCGGGGGTAGTCCGAAGGGTCGATCGTAGATAGAATTTCACGTAGATTACGAATACGCGATAAAAAATAGGGGTTACCATTTCAATTAACGAAGTTGACCATGGTCGACCATAGTTCCGCTATGGTCAGGGAATTAAAAATGCGACGTTGCACAACTTGGGAGCCTACTGGATATTCGTGCCAAATTTGGTCGATATCCGTCAAGCCATTCAGGAGTTGACCATGGTCGACCATAGTTCCGCTATGGTCAGGGAATTAAAAATGCGACGTTGCACAACTCGGGAGCCTACTGGATATTCGTGCCAAATTTGGTCGATATCCGTTGAGCAATTCGGGATTCGACCATGGAGGGGCCCATGGATGCGCTATGGTCGACCGCGGGGGTAGTCCGAAGGGTCGATCGTAGATAGAATTTCACGTAGATTACGAATACGCGATAAAAAATTGGGGTTACCATTTCAATTAACGAAGTTGACCATGGTCGACCATAGTTCCGCTATGGTCAGGGAATTAAAAATGCGACGTTGCACAACTTGGGAGCCTACTGGATATTCGTGCCAAATTTGGTCGATATCCATCAAGCCATTCAGGAGTTGACCATGGTCGACCATAGTTCCGCTATGGTCAGGGAATTGAAAATGCGACGTTGCACAACTTGGGAGCCTACTGGATATTCGTGCCAAATTTGGTCGATATCCGTCGAGCCGTTTGGCCGTGCATAGAAGGACAGACAGACAGACAGAGCGCATGCGCAGGGCGAACCGCTGGCTCTATCATGTTGAAATTTATATGGGACCTCAATGGGCCCTACCCGCTTAATCCCTGAGAATTACATTGAAATTGGGTGAAATCTTTGGTTACTACGGCTGTAACAAGGAAATTGAATCTATTTCACGCCAGCGCATGCGCAGAGCGCACCGAGGGTCCGATCATGCTGAAATTCATACTGGAACTCACTAGGCCTTGTCCAAACAATCCTTGAAAATTTGAGCGAAATTGAATCAAAATTGTGAAAGTTATGCGTGTTTGTTGAATTTAACGTTAGCGCATGCGCAGGGCGTACCGCTGGATCAATCATGTTGAAATTTGTATGGGACCTCAAGGGGCCTTATCCGCACCATCCCTCAAAATTTGAGCTGAATCAATTCAAAATCGTGGAAGTTATGGCTGTAACAAGGAAATGCGGACAGACTCACAGACTCACAGACTCACAGACTCACAGATTCACAGACTCACAGACTCACAGACTCACAGACCGACAGACACGGAACCAAATTTGTTCAGTAGGCTTTGAAACGCAAAATGCAAGTGGAAATTTTGATTTCTGAAGACAAAAATTTTTTGGCTCACGAAAGTGAACACAAGGCTTCCGCTGCTTCGCAGACTCGGAAGCAATAAACGTTGGCTTAACAAAATTAACACTTCTTGTTGAAAGTCTTTCAATGAAGAGGCTACCCAGCAGCTGCTGCTGGCAGTTTCATTATCATATTTATTACACAATTGGTGCAATCAGTAGTCGTGATCGCATCAACACTGCCAACGATCACTTCTTCGATGTCGTATACCGGATCAGTTCGCAGCAAGCCTCTAAGTGATTGTTTTAATCTTGGAAAATGCATTTTCCACCGGATTCAGTGGGTGAGTAGGGTCGTAGGAACTTGACTGACAAAGGTAACTCTTCCACTGTTTGTTTCACCGCCCTACTGGTATGAATTCTTGCATTATCCATTACCAAAATAGAATCTTGGTTTGAAGCATCTAGTTTAGCGACCACTTCTCTCAAAAAATCGCAGAAATGAGCTGCTGTGCAAGTGCCTGCGGAGACTATTTCATCACCTTTTGATTATTAATGGCAAGCACTAGTGACGTGTTACGCCCACGAACAGTTGGAACTCGGGACCGAGCTCGACAACGGCGGAGGTGTAAGTTAAAACCAGACATCTACAAATATGTATCAACTTTTCGCGACGTATTGGGGCCCAACCGTTGAACTGTAGAGCGAAGTCATTCCTTAGCTGAATCGTTTGGGCAGAGTTCATTCTGTGGTGTTCTCCTCGAGAACTACCGTTCCTACTCAAGGAATAATTTAAAGAAACTAAACGGGTAATAGGTAATTTAGGAAAAAACAGGTAGTGGTCTTTCTACGGTGTATTGCTCACACAAGGATTGCTCCACGCACACAGCCTACAGAACCGCGACACGGGTCCGTCCCCCTCCTCTTCCTTTCCTTCCACGTCGCTTATCAGCCGGGTGACGTCGCCTTCCGGATCGTCATCTCCTTACGAGCCACAGTGTTGTCTGCCCACAACATCTCCTCCGGCTTAAATGCCAAGTACGGCCTCGTGCTGGCCACACCCAGGTTGTCCTTGCCTCTTGAGGACATCGCACGCTGTGGGGCAGGAAGGCATCTGGGGTTGCTGCTGTGGATGACAGGCTCATTTGTGCAGGCATAATGGCTGGCCAGGGCTCTCCTTCCGGTGGGTACAGAATCATTTGCAGGGTGGCACTCGTAAGGAGAATCTGTCCCATTCGGCTCTGCTCACCCAGCCCTGTGCGGACAAGTTCAGGAGGGACGGCTGCCCGGGTACCCTGGAACGGAAAAGTTTAAGAATTTTGCTCCACAGATGGCCAAAATGGGTCCCTATGGCTTGTGTGGGGTAAATTTTTTCACCATAACTACTATTAATGTACCTATTGAACAAATAGTAATATTAGTAATAATAGTAATATTAGCAAGTAACTATTAGTAATAATGTATAGTTTTATTTATAATAGTTAGGAACACTTTTATTTGACAATGCCTAGGTTAGAATATGAATTTTTTTTCCTTTTTACACTTCCTGGAGTGGTACATTTGGTTCCTGTAACTTATCTGTCCTTTGTCGAAGTCGTACGTCGTTGTTCCATTAGCCTGTTAGTCACTGACACTGTTGTAAGGGACTAAGCGGAAACTTAAGCAGGGTCACTACCTGGGAAAGGAAGGCGGTAAGGGAAAGCTTTGGGGTAGGTTGTACACTGACACAAAATTTACCCTCGTTACATGCACCACATTTAAATGTTTACTATTTACAAGGACCTACTTCTTACTTACTCCTTAAACGTAGTATATTATTTACAAGGACCTACTTCTTACTTACTCCTAGTAGTTCATCCTTTACAATGGGGATGTGGCAGGCTGGAAACAAACACTATTAATTTAAAAATCGTACCAGTTCTGCAAAAAAAAGTCAAGATTAGTTACAGGCGTCAGCACCAAAGTACACAAAAATACATACAGCACAAAAAAATGTCTAGGTGATCATCAAATAAAAGTCAATTGGGGGAGGTAAATGGCCAACAGGGAGAGAAAAGGCTATTTATGATCTGAGGGCCGTCATGCAACAGGTGATAAGCAGGGCAGTCACTGCGAGAAGGGAGATAGATGAGAGCCCAGTAGAGAGCCATCCTCGGAAAGTGTGGCCTTGGTGAAGCCTGGCTTGCTCATTGTCCTTCTCCAGTACATGGATTGCCGCCTGCAAGCTCATCCCAACGCTGTTGTTAGGAAGTGTTGCCACAAGGTTGCCCAGGGCCTCAGTGTTGGCTGTTAGGAAGGCTCTCTCCAAGGTAGTTGTAAGGGTGTTGTTCGGAGACTGGAGTGCAATGATCAAGGGCTGATGCATACTGCCCTGAGGTAGAGAAATATGGGTTTCCCCCACTACCTTACCCAGCATCCTGATTCCATTGCACTGGATGTCACAATCACCATAGCCTTCCAAGAGGCCTGTACCTGATATAGTAATTACGGGTGGGGGAGTAGTAGAGTCCTACCGACTGTGCCAACTGTAGTGTTCTCTTCGAGAACTACCGTTCCTACTCAAGGAATAATTTAAAGAAACTAACCGGGTAATAGGTAATTTAGGAAAAAACAGGTAGTGGTCTTTCTACGGTGTATTGCTCACACAAGGATAGCTCCACGCACACAGCCTACAGAACCGCGACACGGGTCCGTCCCCCTCCTCTTCCTTTCCTTCCACGTCGCTTATCAGCCGGGTGACGTCGCCTTCCGGATCGTCATCTCCTTACGAGCCACAGTGTTGTCTGCCCACAACAATTCTATCCAATTCTCTACTGGCTTTTTACAAAGTAACTTTAAGGTTGGTCAAAGCTGTATGGCCAGTTGTAGTGCCAATATTGATATTCGCTGCAGAAAGAGCGCGTTTAATTTCTGACAATGTGAGACTGTTGTTTTGTTCAACTATTTCCTCGATTTTCTCCAAAACTGTAGTGGGGTTCTCGATCTGCTAACCATTTCACTGCCTTGTCCTCTGTAGCGGCGCAAAACAGTTTTTGCAGAATTGTAGTTGACGTTCGCTTTTACTGATACTTCTTTGAGATCAAAACCTTCTTAATACAAACGGACAAAAAATTCCTTTTGCGATTTGGTAATTTTACTGTAACGCCCTACCCCATTTCTTATGCGACGTCGTTCTGTGGATGGGCGATTAAGTCTATTTGAGGATGGAGACGAACCTCTAAGCGAAGCAGAGCTTGAGCTGTCATACGATATCGTCTACTTGAACATGAAGGCCTACAGACGGCGCATAAATCGAACTCTCACTGTCACTAGCGCTCATGTTCAAAAACTTTGGTTCCCACTAGCTTGAAAAACTTGGAATTTATCGAAAACAAAGCAAGCAGCGAAAAAAAGAACTTAAAACACTGTCTTTTTTGCACTTCACAAAAAGAGTATGAGGAGGAATGCGAAAACATGCAGTGATAAGGAATGCGAAAATATGCAATGAGAAGGAATGCGGGTGGCACTGCACAACTGCACGAAGAATCATAAAGAAGGAATGCGAACGGTGGAGACAGGATAGCGACTTCGATTACTCAACGATATCGACTACGGTGAGTTTCATTTGATCGGTAAGAGGTTTCATTTGATCGGAAAATGAATGAATACAGGAAATAATATTGTATATGATAACAGTACATATGAAACGAGAATTTTGGAGATTAAGCTGGCTCTCATGGATTGGAGTTTAGGGCTATTTGAATGTGAATACCTCTGCGGGGGATAATAGGTACCTATGCTTACACGGATTGCCGTTTGCCAGTCTCCCAATATCTCCTCGGTTCATGTCCGTGTTTTGAAAAGTAACGCTTCGCGCTCCTCAGCTCACAGGTTTATCTGAATGAATTGATTTGGAAACGCAAGATCCATAGAAATGTTTACCCAGAAACAGGTGCTACTCAAAATACTCACATAACGTTATAACAGTGCTGGTAATCATACTCCTGCTCCCCATGCGCACTGCTGCTCCCCACTCCCACAGCAAGCCTCTGAGGTTATGGACATTTTATATACTTATAAGGAAGAATATATTCGACAGAATATATTTGGACTTACGCAAGGGTCGATGCTGATGAAAAATTGTTTGGAAGTATCGTAATAATCTTGTGCAACAAGTCATATCCTTCGTGTTGAAAAAGTACGTAGATTATTGCGTTTTTCCATACAAATGCGTACAACGTTTTAGGGTAGCCTTGAATCAAACCAATGATATAGGTAGATACCTACGCCTCAGAAAATATCTTACCTCAAATATTTTGCCACAAATTAATAAGTTCAAAAGTAAAGGATGTGATTGATGACTATCATTTTGTATTACAAACAACCCGCACAAATCCGAGTTTTATTACAAAGGTACATACCTAACCTTGAAAAAAAAAATTTGCCACAAGGGTAAAGATAATAACAATTTAAATGGTTTCAAATGGTACATTTTCCCTAGAAAGTATAATTTACCAGAGCAAAAAATGGTAGAAATTAAGGTTTTGGCTTAAAAAAAATTGGTTATAAGAAGCACTTAGGTATAAGTAACAAAAATCTCGCCCGCATGATTCTGTGCCTCATCAAATGTTTGTCTAAAGCGAACTTTGTCTTTAATTCCAGAAACAACTCCCCTAGCGCTTTGGAGTTGAAATGTATCGAGGTGTGGCTCATATCCTGCACCCTGTTTGTGTTCTTCGCGCTCCTCGAGTACTTCATCGTCCTCTTCGGCATCCGCTATGACAAGCACTGGCGGCACAAAAAACAAGAAATTGAGACCTTCAATATCAATCACCACTTCACGAGTCAAACGAGCAAAGAGAGGCTGAAAGGGATGTTTCAGTCGAAGCCCAAGGTAACGACGATCAAAAGCAGAAGTGTAAAACTTGATAAAACACTGTTGAGTAGGTCATTGGGGAAATCACGCATCAGGGGAACGGTTGTCAGATTTGAGTAGGGCAAACCCTTCTACCCACTTTGATAAACTGGGGTTTGATAGAGGAGTTTTGGTGGAGTCGTAATTTTTGGGCCATTTTTATTTTTTGGGTCGCTGAACACGAATCTGAGGTTTTCCCCATCCAGTTTGTCCGGAAACATATTTTTCCCCCAAAAAACGAGTAATATTGGCACTTTTTTGGTTTTTTTGCCTACCTATAACGAATAGTTTTTTCAAAAAACACTATTTACACAATTAAAGTAGACAAAGTTTCCTTCATTTTAAGATTGGACATTTTGTTCTACGGCCAACAGTTCAGCCGCTAGAGCTCGCCAAAAAACGTCCAAAAATCCCAAAAACTGCAGAAAAAGTGCAGAATTTTGCCGCATTTGGATCAGTAGTAGACACTGCGCATGCGCAAACATGAAAAATTTCGAGCCGCCATAAAATCTACAACTCACTGGTCCAAATTGGCTCAAACTTTGAGGGTAGTTCGGGGTCAGGTCCTCGTTGGTCTCATATGAATTTGCATTCGGATCCGTAATAAACACTGCGCATGCTCAAACGTAGAAAACGTCGAACCCACATAACTCGCAACCAAATGGCCCAACTGGCTTAAATTTTGATGGCAGTTCGGGGTTAGATCCTAGTTGGCCTCATTTGAATTTCGTCGCCGTCGTATTAGTAGTAGCGAATGCGCATGCACAAACGTTAAAACCGTTGAACTATACCATGATAGCTCACAACCCAGTGGTCTAAATTGGCTCAAATTTTGATGATAATTCAGAGTTAGAATCTAGTTGGTCTCATATGAATTTTCATATTCTCTATTTCATATTTTTCGTCGCATCAGTAGTAGAGACTGTGCATGCGGATTGTCAATTGAAAAAATCCTCCTCGAAAAAATCAAAAATACTTCTATGAACACGGACTACTAATTCCACCCGTAGTGCCAAGGTCGTACGCATTTATGTAGGTACGATTGGTACCTATTTACCTAAGACTTTTATTGCTAATAAAAACAACTGTATTAATTTTGTTTTAATAGGTATCACCCCAGGACGGTCATGCGCATGCGCACGCCAATTCCAACTCCAACTCCATTAATTCGACCGTCCACGCCAACTCCAAAGAGCAGACGTCGCCGATCCCTAACAGCGACACGAACTCGCTGCCCCCGCCTAACAACAAAGATGCAGCGGTAAAATACTATGATATTTCCTATTATCTTATGCTTCCCGTAATGCTCGGCACACAGTGCGTCAAGACGTATCCTGAATCCGAAAAACCGTTCATTTTTTAAAGGCTTTAAGACGGTAGAGAAGTACGTGGGCTCATTCGCAGATCGTTTGCCAACCAAACCACAACAGTGGGCTTGAACATGCGAGATTCATTTATAATAATCACGTATAATAATATTCATTTGTTGAGCTTCAGAGAAGTTTGTCCATACGTGCTTACTCGAATAATTCCGAAGGTTTATAAAAAATTGTAGACTGTAAATTGTAAAAATTGTATAGCAAGTGGCCCAAAGAAAATTAGTATGAGTTGGATATAAAACAAAAAGAGATTGAAATAGTACAAACATTTTGATACGGGACCATCTGCGGTCCAACCCACGGGTACTCTCAAAATTTCAGCTCTCTACGACTATTTTTCGCGTAGTTAGAAGCGTTACAAAGAAATGGTCAACATTTCATGGTCGCGCATGCGCAGACGAAAGTTACGTTACGATTCCAGTTAAATTCATTTGAAACTATCAAAGTATTATTTCTGATCGACCCTTCAAGTTTGAACTCATTTCAACCATGTTTAGGGTTGTTACGGGCGTTTCAAGTACCTATTTCACGTTTGCGCATGCGCGGACGAAAGTTACTTTACTTTTTCAATGATTTTTGTATGGGACCATCTGTGACCCAACCCGCATCTACCCTCCAAATTTCAGCCCATTTCGACCATTATTTTGGGTAGTTATGGGCGTTACAAGGAATTACCACAGACAGACAGACAGACGGACACGGAACCAAAAACGTTCTTCGATGTCTGAAACGCAAAATGGTTGTGGAAATTTTCATTTTGGAGGACATACATTTTTTTTAATCATTCACGAATCCAAGGCTTCCCTACCTTCCCAGGCTTAGCTATCCCAGGTGCTTGGTAGCCGCCATGAACCGTCGCAGGGTGGGCAACTCCCTGTGTTAGGTAAACAGGTTTACCACCATCGATCAGTATTATTTATGGTTGATCGCGATAAATGAGCAGTCGTCTGAAGGTGGAGCTGTGACGGACCCTCACAATTTGAAGGTGGTCTCATTTGGCGCTAAATTCCAGTTAGGTACCTATATTTATTTACTTTTCATATTTCGTTTTGATGTTTTGTATGCGGCCGGCACAAGTAAGCAGCTGTACGACCAAAAATCGAATTATATATTGAAGTACCTATTCATTACCTACCGAATAGAAGTCAAAAAGTCCAAAACATAAATGACATTTTTGCCCAACGATACCAACTGGTCGAACATGTCAAGATTACATTGTGCTGGAGGGGGGGGGGTTGATATTTACACAGATCAAAGTTGAAATTTAGGAGAAATCAGAAGGTGGGAATTGTTATGTTGGATAGAACAGGTGTTACGATCCAGTTCTACGGAACTGCTTTGGTCAGCTAGACCCAGTTTTCCCAAACTCTCTCAGGACGTCGCCCTCCGGTTCAGTCTGCCGTAGCACCTTGTGCGCTAACTAGCCATATCCGCACGCCTCCCTCGCTCATCCAAATGGGTGTGTAGATCACTGGACTTTCTTGTCCAGGTTTGAACTAGGCGCCGTTCGGGTGAGACCGGTCATGTTCGGCCCCTGTCCTCCTCCAAAAGTCGAGTGGCGACCCCCCCCCCCCCTCCCCCGGTCCTACCACCCATCGATTGGGTGAGGAGTGCTGTTGCTTTAACGGCGTTCACATCGGAATGACCCCCCACTCCCTTAGCATACCCCCCAACCCCGCACGCCTCACTTCAACCAAGAGGGCCCTGACATGCACAGTACCGTGAAACTTAAACACTCCTTACTCTTCACTCACACTAAGGATTTTAAATTATTGTAAATGATAACCCAATAAAATTAATATTGTAGTGTTCTATGTGCGGGATGTATGAGTATCATGAGTATCATCCTTCTCAATCTTAAATCAACACTCGGAACGTTAAATTTGGCGCAGTCATATGTTCATGGACTTTAATACGTTCCCATTAAGGAACTCCACCGTTAATTAGCGTTTTTCAGTGTTGTGTGCTAATGCAGTTAAGTTTTGTGACTATGCTGTTTCAGAACAACGTCAAACTCTCATTAGAGGGCGAAAGTTGTGCTAATAATTTAATACAATGGACGCACCTAGTTGAAGGGTTGATGGCCTTTAATCCGACTTCAAACCCCCGTTCTTCAGCTTCTCACACTACCGCCGCACTCTACATACAGAAACTGGATAGGAACTTAGACGGACTTATTCAATCCCTTTCCAAGCCATGAATGCTTCATCATTCAATCATTTCACAAGCTGATGAATGGGTGAAACATGCACTCACGGACCAAGTCGACGCCCATACCCTCATCAACAACGCCTGTGGATTCAAGACGCGTATTTCAATGAAAACATCAAACCACCACAGCCTGGAACAATCGTCTTCACTGGCATCTGACATCGACACATCTCGAAGTGTTACAAACGTCAAGGACCACCAGATCGCTCATCCCGCCCGAAATATAAAATCCTCTCCAACCCCAGGAATATTGAATTTTCCTTGCAAATTTTGCAGTGGACGTCATGCATAAATGATGAATGTTGAAGAGAGATGGGATGTAATTCATTCTGACGATTTGTGTGCGAACTCCTTTGCCTCGACATATAATTCTAGCTTGTGTACTTCCCTATTTGTATGCCAGTGTCACAAAGCACACAATTCGCTGTAAAACCCGTTCAGCTTCGCTAGTATTCGCGAAGTTGATGACGTAATACGGAACTGTGGACTACCCCTTTCCTCCCCACCTGAGTCATGGATCGGACATGTAATTCGTCTAATTTGAAGGAATTCGCTCCACTCTCACTTCCATCTGAGGACAGATATTCTCAAAAAAGCGGAGGGAGAATCAGCAATAGAGAACCTGTACCTATTCACTGATAAAATCCTGCGAGTATTCCACCTTCCCAGATGTACACTTCTTACGTACTATATTCCCATTCAGCATACCTATACAATTGTTGACTCTTAACAGCATTACGTCAGATGAGTTGGAGCAAGTATGCTTCGGTATCGAACGTGACTTCCCTTCATTCGCTTTACAAGCAAAGAAACCACGAAAGAGAGGACGTCTACAAATCAAAATCAAAAGTTACGTTGGAATGAACTCCAAGATTTCTATTTGCTGTTAATTACTTCCAATTTGCTGTGTGTTATTCGGTTTAGCTTAAGTGTGTTTCAGTTTATTCCAATTCACGTCTAGGCTGTGACAGAGTGTGACAGTGGGGGTGGACCCTCGAGAGTCCCCTTCCTAGACAAGCGAGACGAATAGGCTTCCGCTCACCGATACCGTCTCCACTGGACCAAAAAACGACTCGAGGACAGCCGCACTGTTACAAGGCTGAATTTCATATACGTATACACCTGAGGACAGGCGCTGCTGATGGGGGAGGTGATGTTAGGAGCCACTTCGATGGGACATGTAATTCGTCTACTTTGAAGAAATTCGCTCCACTCTCACTTCCATCTGAGGACAGATATTCTCAAAAAAGCGGAGGGAGAATCAGCAATAGAGAACCTGTATTCACTGATGAAATCCTGCAAGTATTCCACCTTCCCAGATGTACACTTCTTACGTACTATATTCCCATTGAGCATACCTAGATACAATTGTTGGCTCTTAACAGCATTACGTCAGATGAGTTGGAGCAAGTATGCTTCGGCGTCGAACGTGACTTCTCTTCATTAGCATTACAAGCAAAGGAACTACGAACGAGAGGACGTGTACAAATCAAAATCAAAAGTTACGTTGGAATGCAACCGAGAAGTAAACCTTTCATTTCCCGCAGACAGTTCTTAGAGATGTTTAAAATATTCCCAAGGAATCTCTGATATGCATTTGGTGTTCGCTGCCATTAGAAGTTAATACCAAGATATTCACAGCTTAGCCTTCTTCGACTTTGGATGTGAATTCCATTTACAACGTTTTGAAAGAATAACAGTCAATAGTTTCCAATGTTCCCGAACTTTTCGAATGAACGTTTCTATTTGCTGTTAATTACTTCCAATTTGCTGTGTGTTATTCGGTTTAGCTTCAGTGTGTTTCAGTGTATTCTAGTTCACGTCTAAGCTGTAACAGTGTGGCTGTTCTCTATACATTTTTTCTTCCGGTGGAGACGGGATCGGTGAACGGAAGCCTAATCGATATCCCTTCGTAACCGGTGATAATCTCGTTGGTCTAGGAAGGGGACTCTCGAGGGTCCACCCCCACTGTCACACTTTGTCCCATGGTAGAAGAGCGTGGTTCGGTAGTACGCGCTGAGCACTTAACCATACTCCATCCACTTTTTGTGGGTTTACCAGAAGGATAAGCCCAAAGGTTTCCCAGAAGGATTCCTTTACTAACAATCTGTCCCTTTGATAATACATACATCTACTGGCTTCCCCACCACCTTTCTCCCCTTTAGAGTGTCAGTATAATATAGGTAATAATCGTTTGTATTCTCATTTTGTAATGCTCATTCTTATAATTCTACTTATAATTCTACGTACAATGATTTACAATTATGATGCTTCTACCTACCATGTACCTATACATAAAAGGCCTATGGCCTTACATACATTGTAATTTGTTTTCCTCAAAATAAATAAATAAATAAATAATTAGAATATTATGTTGAGCTCATCAGAAGGCGATTGATGCCGTGTCCCAATTGACAAGTCCCAATAGTTGTTCCATCCTAAAGATGGAGGTTGATCACTTCGAGGTTGCCCAGATGAGCACAATTCACTGGACAACAATCTCTGATATCCGCCAATACTCGTACATGTAGGAGCTTTGTTCTCCACCAGTAAATATGATTGAGATAGTACCAGTACGATGGAGGTTAGTCACCTTGAAGTTGTTCAAATGTATTTTCCTGAACCAGAACTTCATAAACTTTTCAACCCCCCTTTTCCCTCTCACACTTCTGCTACACAGAAATATGTCATGCGGGGAGTAGTGTGGCAGCGGCCGTTCTCGAGTCGTTTGTTGTTCCGTTGAAGATGGGGTCGTTTTGGCTAAAGCCTAATCGACATCCCTCCTTAACCGGTGATAATCTCGCTGGTCTAGGAGGGGGACTCTCGAGGTCCACCCCCACTGTCACACTCTGTCACAAGGCTGAATTATATATATATACATATATACCTGAGGACATGTGCTCCTCATGGGGGGCGGTGATGTTACGAACTGCTTTGGTCAGCTCGACCCCGTTTTCCCGAACTCCCTTCAGGACATCGCCCTATGGTTCAGCCTGCCGTAGCACCTTGTACGCGATTCACTCAGTGCCCGCTCTACCATATAGGCAAACTAAAGTGAAGGGCGCCGAAATTTGAGGGGCGCCAAAATGGCAAGTGGACAGAAAAAAAAATTGGGAAAAAAAGAAAAAAAATTGAAAAAAAAATGCACGATAAAGCTTATCAGCAATGTATTAAGTATTAACAAGATATTAATGATAGAAAGTAAATTATATAAAATGAAATATATAAAATTATGTCATTATAACATAATTAAAGTAATATTTATCCTCTAATAAAAAATGCTTTGTTGTTTATTTGTACCTGTTATGATATCAAAGATAGCAATAACAAAAATTCGCGCGGTCGGCGCCTGCGGCGAATTTTTTTAGGGGCGCTTTTTTTATCATTTGCCTAGGGCGCCTGTATTACTAGAGCGGTCCCTGGATTCACTCTTCCTTATACCATTGTGTTATTCATCTAATAACCCAATAAAAATTTATATTGTAACGTTCTTTGTGCGGGATTTATGAGTATCATCCTTCTCAACCTTAAACCAACGCTCGGAACATTACACAGGTACCCAAAATATTTCTTATCGTTTACAACGAATCTACTCGAGAACACAGTCGTGCACGGGCCATTCAGCCAGTATAAAAGAGAATCTAAGTATGTATATACGTTACACCCCTGAAACGTTCAAATTTAGTACAGACGGTATCTAAAAAAAAATATCTAAATACCATTGTTAGCATCAACATTCATAATTTTAACATGTTTCTACCTGCTCATCTTTTAGCCTATCTGCGAATTGGAAAATGTTGAGGTGAGAGTAGCAACGCAAGAAAAAGGCAAAAGGAAAACTGCATGGAAAGTTGCTTAGGCAAAAAACTAAACGCCAGTAGTGCTGCCGCTTATCATTAGTGCCATTTCACTTTTAAAATGTCTGTTTTCGAGTGGCCGCTGCGGATTATTCTACTAAAATTCAAAATTCCTGTAAAATTCTGTCCGATGGCTGATTAGATGGCTTATGCAACCAATTCAAATATCAAGTTATCGTGTAGCGGGTTTCTTAAAATTTTAACGATTTTCAGGATTTTTTTACATTTAGGTACATGCCTTATCCCTAAGGGTCAAATATTTCAAAACTTGGCCAATTTTGCGTTGCCGGAGCTTGTCCGGTGATTTTTACATACAACCACCTCGTTGCTACGGTCGCACAACTTCTTTACTTTTTATCTCCTAAGCATCGTTCATAGTTCGTTGGAAAGCTCTCAATATTTTACAAATTTCACGCTGCCCAAATCCCCCATCCCTTACTCTCTAGTCAATGAAACACCTATAAATTTGGCATTTTTATTTATTTTTTATTTTGCGTCGCTGTTGGTTCCGAGTTGGTAGTTGCCATTAATTTTAGATAAGGCAGGTAGGCACCACTAATATATTATTCTCATCAACACGCGGCTGTTTCGAGACTATTGTTTAAATTTCAAAATATTTATCTTATCACCTCAATAATTATAATTATTTGTGCTTGGATCGGACAAACCATGTACACAATCCTCGTTCTAGCGGAAAATTCAAGTCAGTTGGATAATTCAAGTTCATTTGGCTTCAAGTTGATTATTCAAGTTCGGAAATCGGAACTCATACGTAACTAATAAGGCAAAATTGAAACGACCGAGCAGGAGGAGGTAAGTACCTGTCCTCGATTCTATGTATGTATGTAGGTAGGTAGATAGGTGCCATCCTACAGAATTATTTGCGAGCTACTCGTTATGAGCATAGAATTCAAAAAATATCCGCTGTGAACACAATTGTGAACCGTAGCCAGCGTTCAGTGGTCCGAAACATTTATTAAATTCTAGCTGATCAAATTTGGTATAAATAGGAAATTTTAGAAGAAAAAATAGGAAGTAACATTTTTAATGGGCAATTTTCCTCAGATCCCGATTTTTCGGATTTTTCCCTACATGAATTATATGTATAATGTGTTTCTTTGAAAATTCCCTTAAAACAGGGGCGTTTTTCTCTGGATTTTATGGTTTTAGAAACCATTCAAACTATATTTGTACAAAAGAACAGCAGAATTGATAGCCAATAAAAACCCATGATTGGCAAATTTTTATTTATTAATTAATAACTGTTAATATGGTGGGATAAACAAGTAGATGGTATAACCGGAATCAGCGCTGAATTTCCAAACGAAATCCTACTATCTTACAATATTGATGAGCAAAAAACTTATTTTGGTAGAAGGTTTGATCTAAGGAAAGCTGGTACTGTGTATTTCGAGGCGAAGTCGAATTTTGAGGTTGTATCGAGTTTTCTAGCCTCCCAATTTGGTTTTATTCGCCGGTTCCGTTCGTAGTGTCTCATGTCCGTGTGCTAAGTGAATTTCGGCTTTCCTTTCTTTCCGTTCTAACATTCTAAAAAAAATATGAATGGTGAGGAGGGGAGGCGTTAGCTATAATAATTATGTTATGGCCCCTCCATGGGTGTTGCCCCTGCCTATCAGTCTTTCCAAAATACCACTTTGGACCCAGAAATAACACCGGAGAAGTAACAGTGGACTAAAGTGAAATGACCCAATTGTGAAAACGTATTTCAAAGCTGAAGTAGCTGTCAGGACGAAAACATAGTTTCATCATTCAACACTCAGTGCGCAATGGGCAACTATCATTGTCCTGATTCCCTCTCAGAATCCATTCCTGTAATATTGTGTGATTTTAGAAAATAAACGCGGAGAGCGTCGAGCTGGTAAACAACACGGGGTTTCCCCAACCGCCATCCGCCTCAAACGACCGTAACGGCCGATTGTGGACAGCGGACCGGTGGAAAAGTCCCTATAAATCTCGCCCTTCTGGCCAACATTCGAGGACTCGACCCTCGACTTGCAACTTCTCTCTCGAACCTCTCTCTCTCTCTCATACCCTTCCTGACACCTGCTGTTGGCAAAAACCGCTGGGCGTCTCCCTTCCTGGTGTCTGCTATTGGTGAAAACCGCGGGATACCTCCTTCTCCTCTAACACCTGCTGTTGGTGAAAACCGCGGGGTGTTAGCCTCCATCTTCCCAGTGTCTGCTGTAGGTGAAAACCGTGGGACACATCCTTCTCACCTAGTACCTACCAGCTGCTGGTGAAAACCGCGGGGTACTAGCCACCTAACCAGCTAACTCCTGCTGTTGGTGAAAACCGCGGGATACCTCCTTCTCCTCTAACACCTGCTGTTGGTAAAAACCGCGGGGTACTAGCCACCTAACCAGCTAACTCCTGCTATTGGTGAAAACCGCGGGATACCTCCTTCTCCTCTAACACCTGCTGTTGGTGAAAACCGCGGGGTGTTAGCCTCCATCTTCCCAGTGTCTGCTGTAGGTGAAAACCGTGGGACACATCCTTCTGACCTAGTACCTACCTGCTGCTGGTGAAAACCGCGGGGTACTAGCCACCTAACCAGCTAACTACTGCTGTTGGTGAAAACCACGAGGAGTTAGTCAAAAGACTCCATAGGAGCACATCCTGCCACATCCATCATCTCACTCTTCTCACCTCCATCTCTCTTCCGCTCCTATCCAAAATTTCGTGGCTAACTCTCGACTTTCTGGTGACCCCTTCTCTCCAACCTTCTGTCGTGAAAACCCGCCGTTCACGACAAGTGGTGAACACACAGATACCCGTACACCACAGTGGTGACCCCGACAATTGAATCATGCAATACACGCATTCACCACAGTAGTAACTCCGATATCTGAACTCACGTACGCGTTCACCACAATCACGAATTCTGTTTGCATTTTTTCTCAATAGTTTATGATGTTAGATGGATGGACCATCATAGGAATGAATTGGGAAAATGTGCCTCGTTCATATTTTGAGAAACTTTCAAACGTTGAAATTTCAAAAAATAGGCGGTAAAGGGGCCCTGCTGATGCCTGTGACGTTGTACGGATATTGGTTCTGATTGGGTGGCAGCGCATGTGACATGGCCAGTCAATGGGTTATGGCCGTGTGACATAAGCAAGTGGATTCTTTGAATCACCTTTTTCTTTGAGATGTTTTTCTTCATCCATAAAACAATTTTCTCTCAACTTTTCAACTTTTTCAAATGCGTAGAAAAAGATTATTATAAAATCAGTAGGTATCAAAAGAGATCTTTGTGATAATTGCCCATTCGTGGCAAAGCTTTGCTTTCAAGTAGACATCAATTTATTTTTTCGTGTAAGCTAGTTTTCAATAATTGTGCGGTTTTATGCTTGAAATATGTTGCTTATCTGCAGTCGTAGTTATTTATAAAAGGAGTACGGACGAGAAAACCTACCATTACGCTTCCGAACAAGAGTGGTTGGTTTTAGTCAGTTGGCTACATCCCCTCATGGGTAGGTACTCAAGTATAGAAGGAGAAGGCTCGAAAGACTTCTTCCAGAATACCTCCACTGAACCTTCTCCTTTTATGATAAGGACTTCTATGTACACCATCACGGGATCATCAGTGCGGTACTTAGGTACCTACCTGTCAGGAAAAATTGCACTAATTTCCCAAAGGCTCTTGGCCGCACATTAAATTTTACACTTTTTCAATGTTGTCAAGTAAACTTACATAAAATTCAAATTCAAATCGTGTATATTTCCTTTTTACAACAATTACAGTATAGGTAGGTATACTAAACTTATAACACTGAAATAACATTATGATTTACCTAATATTATTAGTAAGTAACTTTGTCTATTAAAGTCGTTTTGTCCTCAAGTATTTTGTCTATTTTCAAGAAAATATTTCATTGTAGACAATGGTGGATACCCATGGGTCTGTAGACTGATTTTTATCCACAGAGTAATTTAATGTGCTGATACCCATCAATTTAGTCCTAAGTGTAAATTTAAAAATCTCATCTCCATCTGATCAAATCCTGATTTGGTTTCTGGTATTATTGAAATAGTGAAATCGAATAAGTTCTAGATTGATGGTTCACCACTGAGACCTCTGAGACACAGTTTGGTGGAGAAAGGTTAAAGCTCAATTCACTGATACTAAGCTCGATCCAGTAACACCAATCTTATAAGGAGATGAAGCTCTGTATTGATGATTATGGTACTGATCTAATGAGGCAATCTCAATGGACAATTTTCATGGGTTACAAATTCTCCTTTTTTTGCCAAGTTCTGTTCAATAATGCACTTTAAACGATGTACATAGAACCGCAAATTTAGAAATAAATTTAAAAAACACATGCTCAAAAACCAAGGGAAAGGTGACAGCAAAGTAGGTTGCCACGAAGGTTTGCCATTTCTAATGTTGGGTTGTTGGCAGCACTGAGAGCCTTCTTCTATGGGGCTGCTACGCCTCCTTGGGCCAACAGCCAATCAGAGGTCAATAGACCTGTTACGTCATTTTTAGTGTCGTTTCGACTTTTAATCACCCTCACATGAAAAATAACGCTTATTTTTGAAAACGGGCTTCGAGCTGCCATTTTTTCAGGAGGTATGAATAGTTGTTGTTGATTTATTTTATTATGATTTTTTTTTTAAATGAGAATTCCCCGTTGAGATCGATCTATTCGTAGAACTCTATCCAGCTGTACCTACCGAGCACAATCCATTGATACCAAGCTCATTGCAGTGATACCGAGCAAAATCCCGCGAGGCTGATCACGATCCACTAAAGCGAAATCCAGTGGTGATCTCCATCCAGCAGTACCGAGCTTGATCCAGTAGTACCAAGGCCAGTTAGGTTATGGGTACTTCGCTCAATCCAGCAATCAGTATTTCTATTCGTAGTATCGAAACCATAATACGTAGCCCGCATATCCCTTTATCTATTGTTGCCACTAGTCATACAAAATTAAATAATACGTGGGTATTCATCATTAAATCGCCAAAAGAATATTAATTTTTATTACACTCCTACTACTCCGCTTCTCTCCTTGATCAGTTCTTCTTTTTTCTCAATTTTTCAAGTTGGAAATTAACATTTCAGTGTTTCTTGTGTGACCATCCAGAAAGTGACGCAGCTGAGGAGGCGTTGTGCAAAACGTAACATGTCCATTTTGGAAAATGGACCATTTGCAGTTGCAGTTGTCTGCAACTGGTTCCTCCAAAACAGTTGCAGTTGCAGTTGTGTCTGCAACTGGTTCCTCCAAAACAGTTAACGATAGAAAATGACAAATTCTGTACTTTTCTAAGTCCCAGGCTTCAACACGTAGATATAATTTCGATCATTCAATAAGCCCTATCAATAACTGCACGTCTCATTTTGTACATGTTGCCTACGTTTTGTGATAAAAACACGAAATTATTCACGGCACCTATTTGAGCAGGTGGAGGTCGATGGAAATGCGAATACGGAATCTGCGCGATTAGAGGATTCTTCCATCAGTGGAAAACAGAAGTTTCAGATGCTGACCCAGCACGTGATACTCTACGTGGGTTCGCAGCGCGGGATGATTGATCAAGTTAGTGATATACAAATTTTGTCTTAACATTTCGAGAACTCTACTTAACTGCCTTCTTGAATGGTAGCAGAAATAATATTATGTGGTAGGAATTTCAAATGTGCACGTACATTTTTAATTATTTTCATTTGACACTTTCGTTCGTAATAGTAGGTACTATATTGGCTATCTGGACCAGTATTATACTGGTTCTATAGGTTATTGTTATAGGTTATAGGTGGTTACTATATTGGTTATTGGACCACTATATAGGTTACTATATTGTTATAGGTTATATAGGTTACTATATTGGTTATTGGACCAGTATTATACTGGTTCAAATGTTGACATTCCAACACTGCCGAAGGTGGGATTATTTTGATTAGCCTTGCATTGGTTATTGATACAATTCAAAAACCTACATACCTACCTAATGAAGATCAACATCATAATTATTTTTTCAGTTTAAATGTTAAAAAACAGTTATAATAAAAATTGTGGAAGAATTTAGGTACAATCCAGGTACACTTAGCGAATGAACGTTTCTATGATTTGTGAGTTTAACATCAATTTTAGCACTTTCGAATCACCGTGTGTTCCAAAGTGGTTAAACAAATCATAACTCGGTTGGTGTATGCGCACGTATTTATTTACCTATTTATTTATATTTATTTTATTTTTTTTTAATGAAAGTAGATTTCATCTTGAGAATTTTGACACCAACCGCACAGTCCTACAGTACGTTTTCGAAGATTCCAGAAGTTCTGACGTCTTTGCACCCTTTTCACCTGGGAGGGACACTCCTGCCCACTGTGACGTCAGAACTTCTGGAAACTTTGAAAAATCATAGAAAATGAATTACTAACGGTATGACAGTGCGGTTGGTGCCAAATTGCTCAGAACGGAATGTAGATTCATTTAAAAAATACATAAACCGCTTCTGTTACCCATGCGGTTACCCCATTATAGCTTTAGTATCGCACAGTCTTGATGCATCGGTAGGTACTCATTGTTTCTTTACCAATTTTAGGATTGTACCGACTTTTGAGTTTAGTTTATTTAAAAATAAAATAGAAGTTAGGAAGTTAGGAATTTCTTGTTTTTTTTCAATACCTACGCTACCACTTTTCAGACTAGACGTCTAGGTTCTAAACACATGGGTTTATTATTCTAATAAACATACCTACAGAAATGTTGGCAGTTTATTTTTTGTTTCTTTCGTGTGCGATAATTGAAATAGCTATTTTTGTTGGTTTCGACCAATTTGGGCCCCCAAAAACTCAAATTAGGCTGCTATTTTTGACAAATTATCTTTGATCATTGATAGCACCATTTAATTGCCTTGGTTCACCTGTTGATAGTGTTATCGTACAAATGTATTGTGATTTCAGACAATTTCCCAGGTTTTTGACTAATGATCAATTAATTTTGGGAGCTGAAATTTCGTTAGAACCTCAATTTTCCACTCTTTGGTCAAAATAGGCTTCACAATAGGCGTCCTCGCCCTAAAAAACGTGGAAAACTATGCCTCACAAGCTGATGTTACTAGAACACCAAAAAACCCGATTTTTACTCCCATTTTTCACCCATAACACCCTTGGGTATATTCCGATCGGGCTGCAAAACTTCGGGACACAACTAGGGCCTATATTCATTTTTTATGGGTCAAAACCCTTGGTAATTGTCTGAAATCACCAACACTAGAAGTATTATCAGCAGGTGAACCAAGACAATTAAATGGTACTATCAATGATCAAAAATAATTTGTACGAAAAATAGGAGCCTAATTCGTATTTTTGAGAAACAATAAATTAACAGCCGACATTTCTGTAGTTAAAATTCCAATAGAATAATAAACCCATGTGACAAGGACTTTGCAGCGTTTTTGAAATCTACGCACCTTGAAACGTAAAAGAAACAAATTTTGAGGGGGTGTTATAAAAATTGTTTGCTGAGCGAATACATAGGTGTGTTATTCGTAGAATAATAAACCAAAATGTGGTAAGAGCCAAAATTTGGGTCATTGTGCGTCCCGAATCATTTCGGTACAGAGACCTTGAAACTGGAACAATCCTGCATAATTCGGGACTTGTGGCAACTCTAATACTAACTAATGTTGATTGTGATGTTTTAGGTTTCTCTCGGACTTTTCCC
Source organism: Leptopterna dolabrata (assembly GCA_954871275.1). NCBI lineage: Eukaryota > Metazoa > Arthropoda > Insecta > Hemiptera > Miridae > Leptopterna > Leptopterna dolabrata. The sequence goes on along the minus strand of OX940982.1, from coordinate 47,130,711 downwards.
CCTGTGCTTCATCCTCTTCAGCGTCGCCTACTGGATATCCTACATCTCAGAGTCCAGAAAACGTGCGGGTGTTTGACCCACGAGCATCGCCGACACCCTCCTCTGCTCAATTCACATTCTTTTGTGTGGATAACTTTCGATAGGAATTCCCATTTGTAAAAACCGCTGGCTTCGGTGATGACGTGTTTCGGGAACATCCCGTAAATTGTATTGGCTTGGAATGATCCAGGCCCTACCGGTAAATAGACCTAAACTGTTAACAGCGCTGGTATGAAGAGTTGTAGATATGTACGAGTAGGTAAGGCCAAGAAGGAATAGAAGATTTTCCCCCCAAGAGTGATGAGCAGATACTGTAATGTGGCATAAATCGTGAATTCCGAAGTCATAAAATGTTTCAGCTTGGATTTACATCGTGAATTGCGATGGCATAAGGTGTTCAAAATCCTCGTTTTAAGGTAGGTACCACCTAGTCACATCGTAAATATGATATCAAGAGGTGTTTCTAATTTAGTGGACCTACATCACGTATTTCCACAGCATACTGTGGAAACACGTACCTACCTACACGTGGCACATGCGAAAGACCCTTTCTAATTTAATGGCCTACATTTTGCCATGGTGACCAATGGATTCACATGCACGTTTCTATTAGCGGGCACCACGTCATGCGGCAACATGATCCAGAATTGGATTTTGGCCAGTGGTTTCAAAAATCGTGAGCTAGAACTATTTCCGAAATTCTTACCGAAATAATATGTAGAAGGATCTAATTCGGCAACCGTAAATCGCTTTTTTAAAAACATTTAAAAACGCTGCAAATTATTACACACCGGTTTATTATTTACCTGTATAGATGCCCCTTCTGCGTATATCACTGTTTTCTGTGGTCAGTTCCCTGGAGCTCCCTCCAGGAAAGCTCTAAATGGAGTACTGGAGCCGGCCGGGAATTAAAGTTTCATAAAAATGCGCGGGATTCAATAATTAAATCATTAAGTAGTATTTGTAGTTATTCATGAAGCATAAGGTAAATAATAAACGGTTGTGAAATAAATTTACCGTTGTGTTAATAATTTACCGTAGTGTAATAACTTACGGTTGTGTAATAATTTACCGTTGTGCAATAATTTACCCAATAATACGTCAGCGTTTGTTCAAGTTGCAAAAGTACCTACCTATACAAAATCCAAAAGAGCCTTCATTTTTCAAATGGAATAATATCGCAGAACATCCAGCTCGACTTCATACAGCGGGTGATCCCTAGCAATGATTATCTCGGGCCAATTCCTAATTGTTTTTGCGTCCCTAGCAATGATATCTGGGCTGAATGTATACAATTTCATTCACACTCCTGTTGAAGAAGCCTGTCGTTGCAGACTTCCGGGCCTTAGTGAACGAATGGTTGGACGTACAATGCACCGGGCTCCGGGCCCCGTGTGAATTTCTTCAAAATCGGACCAACTTTCGTCTGTGCATGTCCAAACATGAAATCCTTTCAACGCCCATAAACAAACGAAACAACAACAATTACAGGTAGGTATACAATCAAAATCGCTGAAATTTGGAGGGAAGGTGCGGGGTAGTCAGATGATGGTTCCACGTGTATTTCATCGACATTGGACGGTAACTTCCATCTGCAGACGCTCAAGCGTGTTTTTTACCCACTTAGCGCATGTGTTTGATTACAAATCTTTTGCCAACGCCATCATGATCCAAATCCGCAGACACAAAAGAAGCCAACGTAAACCCACTCTAAAAAGATACATACAGTGCCAAATGAAATTACTCAAAAAATATATTTTATTGTACGTTTTTGAACATAAGGAATTCACGCATTGTACATCTGCCTCAATAATATTATATTGATTCATACATCTATATTTGACAGCTCAAATTTTATTCATAGACTATAAATCCTGTCAAAATGGTTATCTGAGATCAGTAGGTATATAGAAGTATCTTGAATCAGTCAATAGGACCATAGATAGAAGAAAAAAAACTGCGTTTTTATCAAATAAATTCATCTCGTAGTTTTAAAATCTTTATACATTAGCCTTCGATTCTATTCACGTCAACATTCCGTCCATATCTGATGGGGTAACCTACCTACGTAAAGAGGAGAAAATGTTTTTATGTCATGAGCTAGGATTCATAAATAGGTTAGTGTCCCTATTGTTGATTATGAATTTATGTAGAATGAATTATGTACTTACGTAAAATCCATGTAAATAGGCAATCAACATTTATTACCTGTCATAAATATGTACCTATGTACGACCAAGATATTACATCTTGTACTCGTATATATTATAGTAAAAAATTATAAATAATACCGGAGAGGTAAAAGGATTTTTATTGTTATTTATATCAGGGCGTGAAGAATGATTTGAGGTGCGTGATTTATTGATTCAACTACGTTTCATTCGGAGCCTCAGGATCTTCATGTTTCTAAGAACAAAACACAGCAACAGAATCTTCTAACATTTTATTGGTTAATCCTGTCGAGTAATCAACCTTTGGAATGTACCGAAATAAATTGTTCGCCCCTCTCCCACCCCTTTCAAAATTTGGTGCCATTTGGGCCGAGGATCAATCGTTTAAACAATTTCAGTGTCGTAAGATGGTTTAAGGTCTGTTTGATTCTACGAATCGTAGGTAGGTAGATACAAGACATGCATTGGAAACATGAGACCACACATATCAAAATTAGCTTTTTTTTCTTTTTCAACATGCTTGGATTTTTAAAACGTTCTGTGATATTTGGTAGAATTAAGTACATTCTAATGCTCCATCAGTCATTAAGTAGGTACCTCGTACCTATATAGTTGATAATTTGCACATTAGAAAACTTCGTAGATTTAAAAGATTTTTTAAGTACGTTCGTCCGTCTTATTGCTTTAATTTATCGGTATAACATGTAAATATGTAAAAATAAACTTTTGTATACATATTTCATCTAATAAATAATAATAATTAATCCGACTCTCTTTTCATCACGACTTCGCATAAGTAATGTATAAATTTATACCTACAGCCCACTTTATTCCAGCTGGCTGAAGTTGGGGCAGAAACCACACAGCGGATGGGATATCGGACGCAAAATATCGATATTGATATCGGTGGAAAATATCAATATCACATCGCCGCATAAATATCGATACCTTCGCCAAAATAGCTCGATATTACTCTGAAAACGGATTTTCATCAATATTCAAGTAGAATTCCGGGTAATTGGTTCAAAAAGTGGGCAATTTGTTTTGCTCACTGTTCCAAAAAAACTGTTCGAATTCTCAGGGGCGCCATTTAAGGGGGGCAGCGGGGGGGGGGCCTAGGCTATATTTTTCGATGTCATCACGCAAATTTCAGAATCACCTTTAGCCCGAAAAAATGCCCAACGCAAGTTCTGCCACTTTCTGAAAATGTTCAGAATTGATAAATAATGAAAATGACTACTGGAGTTATCTAGAATATCATAGCCTTCTTTTAAAAAGTTATTCTTTTAAAAAGGAATATTTTGAATGAATATTATTGGAATGTAGCAATGCTAATTTAATGAATTGAAAAAGGGTACTTTGATTTTGTTTGTATTTATTCTTTTATTGAAACTTTAAATATGTAAAAGGAAGCATAAAATTAGCCTACATCTAAATGTAATATTAATTTAAACAAATTTGCGGGGGAAAAAACCCTGGACCCCCTTTCCTTAGTAGATATATCATACCCCCCATACCCCCTGGTGTTTGCCCCTCCCCCCCAACAGTTTGGTGAAATGGCGCCCCTGCGAATTCTGAACATTTTCAGAAAGTGGCAGAACTTGCGTTGGACATTTTTTCGGGCTAAAGGTGATTCTGAAATTTGCGTGATGACATCGAAAAATATAGCTTGTCAGCAGGTATGAGTAATTTTTTTTACTTACTTTACTACTACTTTACTTTACTACTATGCGTAATTTTTTAATAATTTTTTTTTTCATTCTTACGAAAGTATTATTTTGTTTCCACAACCTTGTAAATAATGTACACTATGAGGGGCAACAGCCCTATGTACAATAAACGATTTACAATTACAATAATTGACATAGCAACGGCCAGTAACAAACATAATGTAACCGGAACAGTTTTTACGGTAAAAAATTACTCTTTTATAGATATTTTTTCTCCACAAAATCAATAAGTCAGTGGTTTTTTGAGAAAATATCAATTTCGTGGGTGGTGGGTTGTGTGGGTGGGGTGGTAGCGCTATTCCGATATTATCAGAAACTGAATATCGATATGAAAACCTTGGATATCGGTGGCAAACTATCGATACATCGATATCGATATCCAATTTCTTCCATCCCTAATCCCTAGGACACCTCTACCTCCTGTTCTGTGACCTCTGTCACAGTTCACCTCTACCAAGTGAGTGTAGAATCAATTCTATACTCACTGACCTCTACCACACCGTCAGAAAGCCACAACACTCCTGAACATGAAGTGCAATAAGTTATTTCATTTTCCATTTCTGTTGTGGTTTTGACGTTGGTGGGTTGTTTATTCCAAATTTCTAATTCTAAATGATTTTGATATAGCTTTCTTGCTGAGGTGTTTGTTAAATACTTAGTACCTACTTAACTTTAGGTAGGTAGGTACCTACTTGTAATCCTTTCCAGATTTTCTTAAGGTCCACTCCTCATGCAGTTGCAGTAATCCCAAAGTGGGCTTTGTAGGTAAGTACTTATAATTTTCGCTCAATTTTCAACCTCATTTGTTGCCATGTTTACCTATTTATTACCCTCATTCTAGTATGTTAAGTATCTGAGAAATATTCCAGACCATTTGTTTTGATCTCTCTTGACAAAAAGCGTTTTAGATCTTTTACGCTCATCAACCGTAATCGTAGCTTGCTTTGAGAGGTTGCGTTTTTGTTGCGCTTGCCAAAGCGATTACCTGATTAGTGGTTTTCACACTTCATGTTGCTGATCACTTGATAATACGTATCTGATGTGTGTTTTAGGTAAAAGTAAGGTACCGAAAATGTTTTGTGGTGTAGTGTTTGAACCTAGGTACCGATAGAGGGAGGTAATGGTAAGGTCCTGGATTTTAGAAGACTTTAAGCAGGGTTCACATCCATCCGGAAAGCTATCCGGAACGTGCGTACGAGCAGCTGATTGGTTGGACATCAGCTGGGGAGGGGGGAATATTCTTTCCGGAGAAGCACTTTTGAAGCGAACTGTACGCATCTGATTTTTCAGATATTTTCCGCTCCGCATCTGCGCAGTTCACTACTGCGCATACAGAATGGCGTCGGCAACCGAAACAGCTGTGGGAGGAAGCGCGGGAAACGAGTTGTCAGCCAAAATTCCGGATGGTTATGAACGCCTTCCCAACTTCCACGATTCCCCTCCATCCCTTCCACTGCTTTTCACTAGCTTCCCCTATCCGTATTTCCGGACGGCTCCGGATGGATGTGAACCCTGCTTCAGTGGTAGGTCTGTAACTCCCCTTTATACAATGCTCCAGGGGTGACAGCCATTTTTCATGAATTTTAGTGTTTTTGATCCTTGAAACTTGACTTGCATTTTTGTTTAGGAAAAATATTTTGTAGGTACTTTAGGTAGGTCCTACTAAGTATTGATTCAGTTGTTTTATCGTATAAATGTCTGACTAACCCTACTATAACACCGTTCCTCAATAATTAAGTTTGTTTGAAGCGACCATCTTACAGTTTGACCACCAGAAAGGCGTTGGGCTGTTCCCAGTGATTTTCAAGTTTCGTTCGGACCGATAGTCCTGGACCGTTCCGGACAGTTCCATCCAAGCCACGCCCCTTTTTGTGTATTCCCATAGGTCCTGGATCGAGAGCTGGCTGTTTGGACAGACAGTCCAGGACCGTTCCAGACTAGTTCTAACATTCCTGGATTTTGTCGAGGACTGTTGATCCTGCACATGCACGCTCAATGCTTCTACTCTCCGCTTGTGTGGAAGGTTACCGTGCTGCAGGTTATCCGTTCAGGTTATCCGTTTGGAATCACCAGCCCGCATTGGATTCTATCACCCTCATTTTCAGAACACAATTCCATCGTGGACTGGTCCAGGACTATCAGTCCAAACAAACCATCAGACTCTTTTCTGGCTGCATGTCTGTCCAAAGCCAGTTTTCTGATCGTCATTCCAGTGAACAGGAAATATAGTGGACACAAAACTGGCAATGCACTGCCTTCTCGAATCCTAACCATTATTAAACTCAACCCGTTCTCAAACGCTTACCAAGATAGTATTGGATCATGGATGGTTCCTTATGGTTTTCTAGGAGTCAGCTACCTGTCAGAAAGAGCCAATGCGAACTAACCTTATATAAATTTTGTCCTCCCCCCATAAGGCTCCCCAGCTGATCCACCCATGGGTAGGTAGGTACTCCTTGTCAGTGATCAAGGATGAACCCTCACTGTTTAGGAATAATGAAAACGTAGGAAACTGCTTTTATCTATGGATTACCTACATAATATAATAGGTAGTTTGAAGATCATAGATGAGTGATGATTTCATTACATTTCCTCCCCTAGACGCCTGGAAACAACCCGATTTTATCGAAAAGTGTGGTTATGGAGCATGATTGTGTTCAAATGCTGCAGCTGATTTGTCAGGAGGACTGTGCCTTCCCGGTACGAAAGAAGGCGTTGCATGGTTTCAAAAACCTTCTCGGGAAGATTCCGGCTACCAAACTGGCAGCTCTAGTCAGTAAAATAAATTTTCTCAACTACAAGTGAGTACTGACCATTTTAAGTA